>JARFXV010001791.1:0-581596 GCA_031761425.1 Cosmopolites sordidus | reverse complement strand
ATATATATATATATATATATATATATATATATATATATATATATATATATATATATATATATATATATATATATATATATATATATATATATATATATATATATATATATATATATATATATATATATATATATATTATATATATATATAAATATATATATATATATATATATATATATATATATATATATATATATATATATATATATACTCCAGAACAAATTGGAAAATTAGACATTTTCACTTCTAACGTGTGGTCACACACCAATTTTTTTTCAAGACGGACATGTATGTTGGTTAGGTTGGGTGGTAATTTTATGTAAAAAAGAGTCAAAATTTATTTGTAAACTTAAGATTTTCTATATAAATAAAAAATTAAATGCTGCTCTTTGGTAAGCGCATCACTTGAAACGGCTGGACCGATTTGGCTTATTTTTTTGTTCGTTGTGGTCCGAGTAAGATTTTTAGGGAAAGAAAAATTGGAAAATTCTGGAAAAACAGAAAATGCTTTTTTCTATGGGATTTTTGTATGAACTTAAGACCATAACTCATGATTCGAACGATGGACATGCATAATTCTTTTTTTGTTTTGTTCGTTAAGGTCTTGGAATAGTTTTCAGGAAAAAAAAACGATCACAAACAGATTTATTGAAATTTGGACAGGACCAAAGTTACGATCGACACTTTTTTTGCAGCTTTGTAAATATTAGAAACAAAGATATATTAAATAAAATTGTAAAGTACATAAGTCAATAATAAATATTAATTTTATGTAGAAAAGGGTCAAAATTGTATATAAATTATCTATATAAAAAAAAATTAAATGATGTTCGGTGTTAAGCGCATCACTTGAGAACGGCTGGACCGATTTGGCTAATTTTTTTTAATGTTCATAATAGTCCGAATAAGGTTTTTAGGAAAAGAAAAATTGTAAAAGTTGGCCGTAAAATTAAAATATTCAGGAAAAACTAAAAGTGCTTTTTTCTATGGGATTTTTCTATGATCTCAAGACTATAACTCACGATACGAACGATGGATATTAAGGGAAAAATGGATATTCAGTTTTCAGGGGAAAAAAAAACGATCACAAACAAATTTATTGAAACTTAACTTGGACAGGACAACGTCTGTCGGATCAGCTAGTTATAAATAAATTAGAAAAGAAAACTTTAATTTTTTTCTACCACTCTCATTTTATTGGCCAACACTGTAAGTTCAAAAAAATCACTGGAGTATATATATATATATATATATATATATATATATATATATATATATATAATTATATATATATATATATATATATATATATATATATATATATATATATATATATTATATATATATATATATATATATATATATATATATATATATATATATATATATATATATATATATATATATATATATATATATAGATAGATAGATAGATAAAGATTTATTTGTCCCCAATTAAATGTACATTTGTAACTGCCATGTTGGCACGGAACATTGTGAACATAAAATAATAAATATAATAAACATAATAAATAATTCTTACAAAAAATAACAAAAAAAGAAAATAAACTCAATCAATAACATTTTTCCACTAATAATTAATACTATTCTAATATAAAATATACAAATGTTTTCTTTAGCTATATATATATATATATATATATATATATATATATATATATATATATATATATATATATATATATATATATATATATATATATATATATATATATATATATATATACAATGTTTTCTTTATACAATATATACAAATGTTTTCTTTAGCTATCTTAAATATGTCCATATCACTAAAAAATTTAATGAGTAATACACTTTTTTAAACAAGTATTTCTCAAGAAAACCAGTACGTTTCGCAAATGTTCTTTATTTAGCTCGAAACTCAACCTGTTTACTACACAACATTCCAGCGCTATCTCTTAAAAAATTAAGAATTATTTATTCTTTCATTTATTTTTTCTAATATGTCGACATATATCCATGTTAAAATGTCATTCTATTCCCTTGCCGAGTGGGATTTGTTTGATTCACTTTATACACTGAAACTTTATTCCGAAACCAGAGAAATGATTGATATGCCTAAATTTGAAGTTTCTTGATATAAGTTTGCTTGAATCCGCCAACATTTCCCAGCATCACCTGCCACGACCATACACGAGGCACGATCTCAACTAGAACGGTCGATAAAACAATGCATCCGCGAAACAAACTAAACCAACTTGTCTTTCGTGGCAATAAATCAAATTTAGCCTCATGATTTTCGAACGGAAAATGGACCTTTGACTTTGATTGAAATTTATTCTTCTTCTCGAAAGTGTATGGGATAAGGGCGTATATCAGATTATGGCATCTATTATGCCGAATGTTAAAAAAGACGAACGTATATTTATAGAAATGGGTCGATACATCGATAAGATTTTATTTTAGTAAGGCGTTTGAAACTGAATGTGTATAAAAGTACCGAGAGATCAGTGTTGGATGGAGTCCCTCACAGTACGGTAGAGGTACCTCACGGTACGGTACTGTGTTAGGCCAAATATTATTTAGAATTTATATAAATAACTTTAGTTCTGTAAGAATAAAGCTCCCCATTGTACATACGCAGGGGATACAAAATTAAAAGCGCTGCAAAATATTCAAACTGATTTGAAAATATTGTAAAGCTGGTTTGTTGGAAATAAAATGCTCGTTAACGTGAATAAGACTAGGATGCATAATTTTGTACTTCAGAAACCCTGGCACTTCAATGTACATATATACTTCCTTCCTTTACTGCTCATCTTCTCGTAATCATGTAAGGTTCGTATTGACGATTTTGGCTTGTGTTACCCTGGCCTTGATATTGAATTTGTTCTAATGACTTTGGCTTATATTACCCTGGACTTGATATTTGGACTGGACTGAATTTAATTTGTGTTGTGTATACTGTATTAGTTAGTATTTAGCAGTGTTTATCAAAATACATATGTAATACTCTCAAGGACGACCTGCTCGTACGACCGGTGGGGGACCTCGAAGACACGATGTTTTAACCGATGGTTTTAAACGATGCAGTATTGTAGCATTGAAATAAAAGTATTGCTCATCGAATTTTAATACGATACGAATATCACCCGTATCATGTGCAACGTGTACATAGTTTGCTACCTCGTTACTACATTCTCAGAATCGTTTTTCAAAGAACAATGTTGACGAGAAAACGTGAAGATTCACAATTTCTGAACAAAATTTTATGGACTGATGAATCGACGATTAAAAAGGCGGTTATTTAAACTTGTATAAGTTACATAGTTGGCTCATGGAAAACCCGCATTTAACGCGTGAAGACCGGTCCCACTATCAATTTAAAGATAACATGTGGACCGGACATGTGGAACATTATCTATATATATTTTTTGGTAGTATGTCACTGTCATGAAAATCTATTATTGTCAATGTGAGTATCCTTGACATATACAAAAAATATATTTACTTTCACTCGTTACTTTATATATTACAAATTAATATAATTTATTTTTTAGTTTAGTTTTGAAAACGGGGGGAGAGTACCCTCCGAAACGTTAACGTTAAAAGTTTGTAAAATTTACATTTTCATATCTTTAAAATTTTGTTCCTTAGGCAAATTTATTACAAAAAAGAATCACTGAGAAATTTGTCTCCGTTTGGTTTTTTGTTTTTACCCAGTGATTCTTTCTTTAAATAAGAACAGGTATTTTTGATATTTTTTGAGTTTTAGATAGTGGCGAAAAAACCAAATAAAAGAAAAAAATAACTGTACGGGGTTATTTGAACAGAGTGTATCCCGAAAGGTAAATTGGGGGCGGTGGTTAAATTGAGTGGCCTCCTCGTTCTCTGGACCTAAACCCCTTTAATTTCTTTTATTGGGGTTGCATAAAAGAAAAAGTGTATTCAAAACCAATACAAAATCTAGCCGAACTGCGTCACAGAATTGTTGAAACAGCAGACGAAATAAATGCAAGGAGATTCGCACGACTGGTTGAAAAGATTTCTGAGGCGATGCGGAGCATGTATTCGTGCCAAAGGCAAACAATTTGTTTTAGTTTTAAAGAAAAATAGTGTGTTAAATAAAAGTATTACAATAATTCCATTCATTTCATTTTGATTAAGTTTTACCTTAATAAAACAAAACAAACCAATTATTAATTTGGCTTACACACATTGCCTTTGGGTAGAGGTTTTTCAAAATAAGATTCTATCGCAAAAGAGGCAATAACTTTTTTTGTAGAAAGAAAAATGCTAATTGTATCATTTTGAAATCTTCATTAAATGGGTCATCTTAAAATTGAATGTCAATCTGTCTCTCTCCAATTCGTCGTCTAACAGCGTCACTATCTATCTCACTCTATCACATCTGTCTGTCATTTCAGTTTTTTAAAATGTGGTCTTTTTCCAAAAAAAAAAATAAGCAATAATATTTTTTGTGGAAAGATAAGTGCTACCATTTTCAAATCTTGACTAAACGAGTCATCTTTTGAAATAACTTGCCCAGAGTAGTGTAAACCCTTTTTTTTAAAGATGAAATGTGAAAATTAGCTGAATTTTCTTTTTAAATCATAATATAATCAAACTTTTCTTTTTTACTAAATTAATAATGTTCATTGTTTAATTTGTAAGTGCGATTAATCATCATGATTATTTATGATGTGTGTTTCTATATTATACTCTTGGTAATAACAAATTGGTCCTGGAGGATGACAAATGTATCTTTTTCAATCAATCCCCGTAAGGAAAACAATGGTTAACACCTGGACAACAACTTTTACCCACTCCAAAACCAGGTCATTATGCTAATAAAGCATTACTATCAGAATCCTGGATTTTTGCTGGAATTATTCACTCTGAAGTTCTAAATCCTAATGAAACTGTGCTGTGGCGCTGTGGCGGCTCGTGGGGTTTTAAAGTGGGGGTGAAAACGGAAATAAAATATGGTGTTTTGCTCTGAAAAATTGTTTACTGTAATAAATGCTGCAGAGGCGGCACTCCAACGTGCCCAAACACGAGCCGCCACTGCTATGTAGTGTTCTGTCACCCACGGTATTCTCCTGAGATTTCATCGCGCCTTTTCAGATCTATGGAGCATTTTTTTCACGGGAAATAAATTCCTATTTTTACAGCTGTCAAAACTGCCCTAGAGGAATATTCAAAAGGAAGTTTAAAATCGAATTAACGATGGAGATTATATTGTAGATTAAAACTGCATTAACTCATAAATAAAATCAAATTTTGTATAGTATCAAATATCTCCTTTATCTTTCTTTTCTAAAAAAATCTTAAAAATATTTCTTCGTTTTAGAAATGTGGATATTGTCGAAAGTATCGATAGTTATGATATCGATAAGCCAGTCTCATCCTTAGTTATTCAATTTTCGGAGCCAATTTTTAAATTGTACCAATTTATTTCACATTTTAATTCATCAAAAGTGCCTTCAAATGTGTCGGACTGAATTGTTTTTGTTTGGGATGACCCTTTTAAGGCATTTCCTTGATGTTCTGGTGAGTGCGTTCAAATTTTAAACGAGATCTAAGATTTTCGACGTACTTTTTTTCTCTTATTCCGTTAGAAAAATACTATTGTTATGGACAACTTGTCGGAAATTAAAAACGCTCTCTGGTGGAATTAACGGCAGCCGCAAGTTTCGAGTTAAAAACCATCAACCATCGTCTTTGGCGTAATGGACGTAATTATTTTTACGCGGCTATCTTTTTAAATTGTTTTTCTTATCTAGTCTGAGACCTATTTGACGTAAAATATTAAATAGAGTACATTTTTGTTTTAAGGTTTAGGGCTTTATTTGGAGTATGGGTTTATCAGTGACGTTAAGAAAGCTTTTTATTTTATTGTCTCCATTCGAGGTATTGTTTGTAAGATATTGTAAGAGCATTATATGTACAAAAGGTACAAAATATTACTTTAAAGAAAAATGTGACAAATTTTTAAAATTTTGGGCCTGTTTATATTTTTTCATAAATTAATAATGGGCCTGTTTATACTTTTTCATATTTATAGATATTCTATGATTTTTCATGAATGCCCATGAGGTCTTCATCAATTTGGCTGGTGTTTTTGCTTAAAATATGCATCCATTTTAGCACTAAATATACTGGTCAACAATATAAAAAAGGGATACTGCGAAAAATGTGTTTTTTTAATAAGTTTTATATATTTTTTATGTACTCCATGACAATATTACGTAATGATAAAATATTAAGAAATTTTACTTACACTTGGTACCAACAATTAGTTCAGCGTTTTTTTCCAGTTTTAGCTTTATAACTTTTAGATAACTTTTAAGTTATTATACTCGACTTCTGGTACTCTTTTCGATCAACGAATTGTCTTGAATGGTCCTTATGGTCTTAAAATGACATCCAGTAAGTGTTTTCTTTAATCGAGGGAAAACTTGTTATATTGCTATAAGAACTGTGCTATATCTGGTGAATATGGTCCTTGTGGAATGGTATTTCGCGAATAATGATTGCAGAGTGCGAAGGTGCGTTATTGTTATGCAAAAACCATGATAAGACAAATTTATTTGGATGAATAAGTATATATACACACAGCTGCAACTTTAGAGGCCTAGTAGACCTATGTAGAGCCTAGTAGACCTAAGAACCAAGAATTGACATGTTTCCACTATTCGTAGCTTTCTTTTTCCAGTCAATAATGTTTATTCTTATAGGTCTCTCTCTGTTTCTTCTCTCCATCTTGATCTTGGTCTACCTATTCTCCTCTAACCTCTTATGTTACTTTCCAGTAATCTTTTTGGCATTCGATCCTCCTGCATCCTAAAAGTATGTCCCAGTAATTTCGATTTTTAGGATTTAACAATTTCTATGATGTTCGATTCCTTAAAATGTTTCATTAAAAAGTCCTGGTTTGATCTTCTCTCCTATCTGGCTTTAAATGTTTTACCTCCAAATATTTCTCTAAGTACAGTTTCTCCTCTACCGCTCGCAGCTTTTATACCTCATTTGTATCTATTGGTCAAATGTATCTATTTGTCTTATAACTCTTTATAGATTCTTATCTTTAAATTACAGAATACCACCTTACTATATCGTAATCCTTTAAGGGAGTGAATGCTTCGATTTCCTGCCATTATCTTCACTTTTTTTCTTCCCTTATGTTTTATTTGTGTTACGGTTTCCTATGCAATAATGTGGTCAGATATTTGAAATGTTTCACTTTTTGTGAATATGTGAAGCCACAAGCGACATGTGGAGAACATAAGTGGAGCGACAAGTGATATTCGTTTATTTTTAGAAGAACAACCCCTCGTATTAGCAGTAAATATATTTAAACGTACATTATTGAATCCTGTAATTGTAAACAACTTCTAAAACACATGATAATATTTTATGCTTTTATTAATTTAATTTTATCTTTGAATAATGCGACAAAAAAATCTTAAAAACTATCCAGTAACTTTTATTATATATCCGTGAATCTCAAAAACCGAGTGGTACAAGTTTATAAAAGTGGCGAGAACTGGTATTCACATTTTTTCTGGTTGTGGGATCGTACTGACCTTGACGAAACCCGAGTAGACCGAGAAAAATTACTTCACGAATAGATAAAAAGTTTTACGGATCCTTTTAAGAGTGCTGCATATATAAAGGCAGATTTGGATGGTGTGAATATTTCTATAAGAACGATTCAATGAAGATTATGTGAAGGAGGGTTGTTTGAACGAGGACCAGCCAAAAAATCACTATTATCTAAAGAGAATAGAAAAGCCTGATTGGAGTTCCCCATTGAATATGTGCCTTGGATCATGAGGTAGTGGAGGAACGTTTTCTTTGGTGACGAATCGGAGTTTTCATTAATCACTAGCGACGAAATCAAACACGTCCAGATATGACTTCAAACTAAATACGTCGTGAGCATTGTGAAACACGTTATAGGAACCCTTAGGGTTGATTCTCGTATGGAGGTATTGGTCGACAAAATCATCGGCATTATGCATAAATTTGTTTATGCCGATATTTTAGAAAATATTATGCTACTCTTTGCCGAATGGAATATGCCTCTAAAGTGGGTTTACCAGCACGATAATGACCTGAAACATACTTCAAAACATGCCAAACGTCAGTTGAAATAACACAACATTGAATTATTGAAGTGACCAGCTCAATCCTCGGATTTAAATCCGATAGAAAATGTATGGAAAATCACGCCCGACAGCGTTACATAAATCTGAACGATATGTTCGATGCTTTGAAAACAATTTGGAAATCAATAGACTCTTCAGTGTTCCATAACTTAATTGACTCAATGCCAAAACGATGTCAGGAAGTCATTAGAAATAAAGTCTACCGGATCAGTTATTGAGTAAAATTAAAAAAATGCTTTTAATAAACGGTTTTTGAAAGTTGCTTCATTTTTGTCACATGCTTTGTAAATAAATATATCGGCCATCATAAGAAAATAAGTAATGTCCTTTATCATAGTTTTTTAATTATGTTAGATCTGTCTTACTTAGAGTTTACACTGGTTTAAATAAAATATTTTCTGTTAATTATAAAACTGGAAATTTTGTTAGTCGCTTCGCTTATGTTCGATACTATATATTTCCCCTCTTTCTGTTTTAATTATTAAATATTCATCTACCTTATTTTTTTTGCTTGATCACATCATATATTTTTTTCCTGGTTTATTAAGTAATCCCTAATGATGTGCTGTTACCGTTAATCTTGTATAGACTGTCAGCAAATACCAAACATTGTTGTCTTCTATACTATGAATAAATACTTTGTGTTTAATTTAAAAAGGCACTTTACTTTTTTGATTATACCAATAATCCTTTTGAAACCATAGGACTAGCATTTAATACTTTTTATAATTCGTCGGGCGTTCCAGCTAAATTTTTATCTAATAATGCCTTGGTATTAAGCGTTGGAACATAAATTCGGTTATCCAGATATTGTTGGTTATCTTTCACATACTGAAATCAGTATTAATGATCACTTTGAACTGTATTAATGATCACGTTTCTAAAATAGTGATCACTAAAGACCGGATTGTATGCATTTTACATATATATGCATATTTTGTGATTTTAAAGGAAAATTGCATATTTTAGGACCTATTGCATATCTAAGCATGTTTTGGGATTTCTGTATTCTTTTCTTACGTTTTATGGTCGCATGGCGCCGAGTCTGGGCGGTCCCAGTCTGCAGATTGGGTTTTCTCTAATGGGGCAATAAAATAAAATAAGTACAAAAACTTCTATTTTTATTTATTTTCTCATATTTGTTACTGTTTGCAAAGTTTACAGACTGGTGCCAGTCTAAATTCGTTGCTCGAAGTACCGACGCCTAGTGACTTAACTTATATTTATTCTGTAAACTTTGCTGTTTGTCAGTATTATTCAGGTTGTCGTTTGTTGTAGTCGCAGTTATTATTGTGCAGTTAGTAAGTGCAAATAAAGTGAAAGTGAAAGCAGTGATTATGTCGAAAATACTATGTACTTCTTGGATTAAGCCTTACCCAGAACTTGCTTTGGACGGCGACCAGGTTTTTTGCAAATCTTGTTCAAAAATTGTTTACTGCTCAAAGAAATTTCAAATAGACCAACATATTAAGACGCCGTCTCACGTAGCTAAGGTTAGAAACATGAAGAAGTCTGGGCCCATACAGTCAACGCTGAAGCAGTCATTTGATATTTTTAAAAACGGAAACCATGACCAGTCAGAATTTAACGTAGATCTATGTAAAACGTTCTTGGCTGCTAATATTCCTTTAAACAAGTTAACCAAGCCGCAAGTTAAGGCCTTTCTGCAAAAATATACAAAATTTAATGCTCCAGATGAATCAACATTAAGAAAAAACGTCGTTGGAAAGGTATTTGGTACCGTGATAGATGAAATAAAAAAAGAAAAAGAAAAGAAGAAATTTGATAGAAAAAAACACAGGTTTCAAGATTTTAAGGCAGGTCGTAGACATAATGTCAGGGAAAACTGTAAATAATTTAGCTATTGAGCCTGCCTTAGTTCCGAAATTAAAATTTTGCCCTATAACATCAGTAGATGTAGAAAGATCGTTTTCTTTGTATAAACATTTCCTTAGTGATAGACGCCACAATTTTCTAGTTCAGAACCTTGAAGCACACATTATAACTAGTGCGTTTTATAATTTTTCGAGTTAATATTAATATTTAGTATAAGTTTCATATAAAACATTGTATTAGGTGTTAACTGAATTAATAAAGTATATTATATTATAACTTGAATTTATCTTTATTCAATACTCAATCAGCTAATTAAATGAAAATGTAATTTAGGAAATCAAAATTTAGATTTTTTGCATATATCCTGCATAAATAAAAAAAAATATGTGCATATAGATGCGCATATTCTTAAGGTTTTTGGTTGCATATAATCCGGTCTTTAGTGATCACTTTCCATTTTATTTCTATTAATTTTATGTATGAGTGGCGGAAACTAAATATTCAACTTGTATTTCGTTAGTAAACACCAGAAGAAACATATTAAATATATTTTTGGACAGTTGGCTGATTGTGATTTTATTTATTAATATATATTTGGGCTGTGTGATGTACACATACTTAAATTTAAGCATTTTTAACAAGCTATAAAATGTCCCATAATCAAAATTTTGACGAAAATAGAACAAAATTTTTGGTTAACTCACTTTAGCGTATGTATACTTTAAAAATGTCTATACACAATCATCATAAAAAAATGTGATTGATATTAAAAGAAATATTCCCAGAAACAAAATTCCTTCATAAAACATCAACAATAACATTCTACGGCGGAGATTATAATTAATAATAAAGGATTAACAAATATGAGCTATATATTTTTAATTAATAATAAAAACAAAATGGTATAACAAATCAACATGATTTTTTTTTATTTTAAATATTGGTTAATGGATTTTTTATTTAAAAATAATTTCATATAAATAATTGACTCTGGATTAAAAAAAAAACTCTACTCTGGAATATCAATTTTTGATCACTTTGCCATATAAATCGCCATTTGCACGGTGCATTGCGACGGGGAGCGTTGAAAGGTGCATCCTTCACTGACGTTCTGACAAAATTTCATGACATTCGGATTATTAGAAGCCTAGTAATCGCGCTTAAAGTGTTAGTGTGAACTAACATCGGTTGAAAACTGAACATCGACCACAGACCGAATATTAAGTTTTGTTTTAAACTTGGTCAAACATTCACCGAAACGTTTCAATTAATGAAATAAGTATATGGTGAGGATTGTTTATCTTCTGGCAGAGTCCACAAGTGGTTTAAACAGTTCAAAGGAGGTCGTGAGGATATCAAGGACAACGAACATCCTGGTCCGAAAAATTCCATGGTTACTCAAAGTAACATTGAAAATTCGGTGAATTTTTAAAACATTAGTCAAAAGGTTTGTGGTGATGCATAGAAATAGAATTAAACTTGATCAAAGATTCAATTCATCGCATTTTGACCGATCATTTGGGGCATCTGAAGGTTTGAGCACGCTTTGTTTTACACAAATTGACTGGCTACCAAAAATTGAAGAACGGCCATCTGTAGAAACATCCGAGGGAGAATATCGTTTTTAAAACATTACTGCTATGTCTCTACTTTTTGATAAAATAAACAGACATTAAACTCGAAGAAATTTACTACTAAACACCAAATCATTATTTTAAACTTCTCGACGCACGTTTCGCTAATCATGTTAGCATGGTCAGGAGATGATTTAATATAATTCTAAAACTAAACTATGTTTTATTTATATGATAACCGTACCTAATTAAGCGTGTAAAAACCGTGAACCGTGAAGTTTATTGAGTATTACGTGAATAATTGAAAAAGTGCACTGATTTCGTAAATCCCCGACATTTCAAGTTGATCTACTTTATCCTTTGGATTACCCAGGACTTCTCTTAATTTCTTATATGGTTTGTATACAACTTTAATGTCTACTTTTTTCTAAATCTTGTTTAACCCCCGTGTTAACTGGGCATCGAATGGTATTACCATGAATCTATTTTTGATCTTATGATCTTATTCTTTTGAAAAGTCGAAGATTCTTTCAATAATTCTCTTAACTTATGTTTTCTAATTAATTTATCTACAATGCTCTTATTGTAAGCGTTCACTGCGATACATCCCTAATTAATTTTAATTCTTTGTTATAATTCTTCATAAGCTTCTAAAATAACATGGCTAGTTTACATTTTATGGTAAATATATTAATCAATTTTCCTTTAAACGAAGATAATTATAACCAAGAGTTAAAATTAATTAGGGAGATATCCGAAGTGAACGGTTATCAGAACAATATTGTATTTTAGATAAATCAGTTAGAAAACATAAGTTTAGAAAGTTATTAAAATAATCTTCGACTTTTCAAAAGAATCAGAACAAAAATAAATTCATGGTAATACCATTTGATGCCCATTTAACTCGAGGCAAGACAAAATTTAAAAAAGTGGACATTAAGGTTGTGTACAAACTATATGATAAATTAAGGGAAATCCTGGGTAATTCAAAGGATAAAGTTGATCAACTTGAAAAGTTGGGGATTTATGAAATTAGTTATCAAGATTGTGATCGAAGGTATATTGGTCAAACAAAAAGATCCATATTAACGAGATTTAAAGAATACATTAAGTATGGGAGAAATGAATAATCTTGTGTTGCCCAACATGCAATCTAACTTGACCACAATATAGATACTAGGAATTTAAGACTGGTAAAAATATGAAATCATTGAAATTGAAAAATGTAAGACTGGGATAAAGGACCTATTCCGTTCAGTCAACTTTTTCAATTATTAATGTAAGGCTGAGTAAACTTCACGGTTCATGATTTTTACACACTTCATTAGGCAGGGTTATTATATAAATAGAACACAGTTTAGTTTTAGAATTAGATTAAATCATCTCCTGATGATGCTAACATGGTTAGCGAAACGTGCGTCGAGAAGTTTCAAAAAGTGATTTGGTGTTTAGTGGTAAAAGAAGAATTTATAAAGGGCCTATGTATTTTTATAAAATTTTTGGTTGTATTTACAAAAGAAATTCCGAATTCCAAAACTGTATATGTTAATACTTTGTTTATCAGAGATAATTGTTCTATGATGTGTATGCAATTTGAAATAAATAATTTATGGAATAATATTCTACATTCCTGTTTTTAATATCTGCGTCTTCAGATATAACTGGAAGATAGTAGAACCAAACCACGGTGGATAGTCAGGTATTTCTATTCGTCACTTCTAATGCATCTAAACAGAGTTTAAAATGATTGAATTGAATTTTTGGGATAATCATTTCTAATTTAACTGCCTGGAATGTCATACTGCTAAACGCTAAATTGATATTTAAACTAGCGTGAAAAACACAGCTATTGTATAATAGATAAGTTGTCGGAAATTAAATGATCTCTGGCTTGGAATTAATTGCAACCGCCAATTTCGCGTTCGGAGAAATGCGAGAAAAACCGTCAGCTAGTGTCTTTAACCTGATGGGCGTTGTTAGTTTTCCTGTACCCTCGAATTCCTTTTCTTATCCAGGGTGAAATGTGTTAGATGTAAAGTACTAAAGAGCTTAATGGATAAAAGAGTTTTTTCTTCTTTTACGGTATCGAAGAATTTATATGGAATATAGAAGGTTTTATTGGTGACATTATATTACTATGGGGGTTATATATTTGTAGGGTTCTTTTAAAGATAAAGTTGGAATTCTTTGTGTTTTAAGGCTTGTTTAAGACATAAAATGCACGTCTAAGTCTAAGGAATTAAAGAAAATAAGTTTTGAATTAAACTGTTATACAAAATAAATGAACTAAGGTTTACATGGTAAGAGTTTATAAAGTCATTGCGTATTTCGCGCTTGTAGCAAATGCCAGTTGATGTTGGCATGTTAAGAAAATAAGAATAAGGTTAAGTGTTCAGTAGTTGTACGTGCTTTAAGAATAACAATTGATTTTGTTTGTAAATCAGCCGTTTTTTAATTCATGAAGCTATACTTACAAGAATTATGAATTAACAGAGAAAAATCGCCCGTGTTTCATTATGAAGGTTATTATTTAAGTGAAAGTTAAAATTTTGAAGTTAGAGCTCCGCACTATTATTCGAAAAATTAAACAATTCTGAACGATTCCGATTCTTCTGAAAACGATTCCGCTCAAACGAAAGGTGCGACTTGTGAGGAAGGCTGAAAACTTTGTGAACTCCTCTGTTAATGGTGATGCCAGTGGAAATCTTCAATTTATGAATTTAGTAAGCACACTGCTGTAACAAAATATACAAATGCTTCAGCTTCAACAATACGGGGGAATCTTCATACGTATCTCCACCTTTCATTATTTAGCTTATTTGTGTAATTCTTTCAGTGTTTCGATTACAAAACTTTTTTGATTTTTTTGATTGTTTAACCTTCAATTAAGAAATTATCATTTATGATATCTCTTTTTTAAGAAACTCTTGTCTTATGTTATTACTTATTGAGATATATATTACTATTTCAGATATTTCAAGAACAAAAGTAACTCCAGTTTTTATAATGCCTTTATAAGTTTAAATATTCGTAAGTCTAAAGTCTCAGCTAGCATTCTTCATAATCTAAATAATGGCGGTGATATTAATAAATACTTTGTCTTTAAAAACGATGTCTTTAAGTTCACGTTTAAGCCATTCGAAATATCTGATTTATTAATGAAATCTAATACCAAAGGATCCGATGGTTTGACTTTGCAGTTGATAAAACTACGCATGCCTGATATTGACAAGTATTTATATCATATTATGAATTGTTGTTTAGTGTGTGGCTTTTTCCCTTCAATGTGGAAAGAGGGTCTTATAATTCCTCTTCCTAAAAATCTAATTCGTCTGAGCTTGGCGATCTATGGCCAAAAAGCTTGTTGCCGATTTTGTCAAAGATTCTGGAGATGGCCTGTATAACCAGCTTAATGAGTTTCAACTATTATTAATATACTTTCTGATAGTCAACTTGGTTTTAGAAAGGGCTATAGTACGGAAACTTCCTAGCTTTCTCTGTGACGATATTTGTCGTTCTATGGATGATGGAAAAGCGACCGCTCTTATTTTCTTGGATTTTAGTAAGGCATTTCATACAATCAATCATGTTCTATTGATTGCTAAATGTGGATATTTTGACTTTAATGAAACATCATTTAATTTTCTTCATATCTACTGGAGCAATCGTACTCAAAGGACTTTTTTTAAATAACCTGCTATCTTCAAGCTTGAATGCAACTTTTGGTGTACCTCAAGGATCCGTTGCTTTTCTTAATTTAAACCTTCGATTCACAGGCAGTTATTGTAAATTGTAAATCCACATTTTTTGCGGATGACACATAGCTGTACAAGGAGTTCGTGTGTGATGATTATGAACGTGCAACTAAAACTATTAATAAAGATCTTTGCAAAACAGTTTTGCATTCTCTGCAAATCATCGCCTACATTTGAACCCTACCAAATCTAAAGCTATAATGTTTAGCGCAAACAAGAAAAGATAGTTTATATGTTCTCAAATAAATCTGTACATTAGCATTGAAAACAATTGTATCAGCAAAAGATCCAAATTGTAAATTGCGGAAAAATTTGGGGTTTATTTGTTGGCGAAAGGTTACGCTTTAGTACTCATATAACTTATTAGACAAGACAAGTTATGCTAGTCTTAAACTTTTGTACTCTGCTAGAGATATACTATCTTTTAACATGAAACAGACACTATGTGAAAGTCTTGTAATGTCGAAATTATGTTATTGTTTCACTATGTATTTTTCTTGCTTACATTTAGTCATCCGCTATCGTCTCCAGAAGATACAAAACTCTTGTTGCCGTTTTGTATGAGGCTTGCGCCGTTTCGGGAAAAATAACTGATTTAGGGTGGGTTAAAGATGGGCTGTTTATTTAAATATTGCTTAATATCGAGTATTGGGAGTTTAATGATTACGTCCCCTCCACTTTGCCTTAGGAATAAATTGGGTTTTCGCCGAATTATTCATGTTTCTTATCTTCGTCACAGTGCCTTTCTTATGGTGCCACGTTATAGCACAGTCATTTTTCATGATTCTTTTAGCTAGAATGCTGCTAAATTCTTTAACTCTCTAAGTAGAGATTTGAGATATCATTTAGTGTTCTACAGAAAGCACATCAGATTTAAATTTAAAAAATATCTGCTATCAGCTCAGAGATAGAGCCTTGTATCTTATTTTATGATTATCTTAATTTTTCATTGATTCATCTTAGTTATTTTCCTTCATGTCATTGTTTTGTAATTTTGAATATGAGCTGAGCTATTATTTGTTATTACTTGTTTTTGTTTGTGTGTTTTATTTTAACACATATACGTTTTACTATTTGTATTTTTATCTGCAGAATGTTAGTTTATGTTTATATACTTTATTTAAGTCTAGTACTATGTATCGTAATTGGTTTTTAGATACGGGTTGAGTATGAGTGGCTCGTTGAGCTTGACTTCGCCCTTCCCTTTAACATTTAATTAATTAATAAAGACATATATTACTTATGTAACTATTATGGCTATTGCTCATGTTATTAATTATATCTGATTTGTAGTTATTAGATTTATAAGAGGTATTATGTACGCCTTTATGTGTATTTATGTTACGTGTGGTTAAGGATTTATACTTTTATTTAGACTGTGTTGAGCCAGGGCGCTCTTGATGTCGGGAATGGACGAGTTGTAAGAGTTTATATTGTTATTTCGCATTTCGCGCTTGTAACAAACGCCAGTTAATCTTGGCAGGTTAATAAAAGAAGAAGAGGGTTAAGTGTTTAGTAGTTGTACGCGCTTTAAGAATAAAAATTGTATTCAATTATTTATCAATCGCTATATTTAAAACTTGTATTACAGTGGTTTCGACATTCAGTGTTTTTTCAAATACGAACATTATTAAGGGTGATTTTTTAGTGCGTCCGAACTTTAAATTCAAATACAAGTTTGAAGACAATTTTCTTGGTGGCCAATTAATAGGTCCGTTCCTAGAAATAATTTTCTCATCGAATGGTTCTCTCAATAAACCAATTGTTGCGTTCGCTGTATGATATATGGAGCCGTCCTATTGGAACCACATTTACTCCAGATCAAGCCATTCAAATTCGGAATTAAATAACCAACGTAGTCGAATAACAAAGTCCAACTTCCTGCGAACGGCGACGAATTGGTACATTTGGATCTTCGATATTTTGCTTGGAACGTACAGTTTTTATCTTGTTTTTGTTTTAATATCATAAAGTGCTCTTATAAGTTTGGCACACGGAACATTGATTTTGATATTAAATTTCGACAATTTGTAAGAACTGCTCTGATGTTAATCGTTCCTTGATGATTTGCCAGACTATACTCAATAAATTTGACGCCAGAGGCGTGCAAACTTACAGTTCATTTGGCAGCGACCACAATCGGATTTTGGGACACAGTAAATAGATCACCCCTTATTAAACTTTACAGTAAGAAAATATAATATCCATTTCCGTTTTATTAGCCATGTTTACAAGTTAGCCTAATCGGCTCTTATTTGGCATGGATTTGACCTGTATGGGCTTTGGATTATAGTTTTTGGGACCTTGATCCAGCAATATCTACTAACAATATTCAAAAACAATAAAAACATTTTTCAAGTTCGACAATGTTCTTTCTTGTTAGTTTGTGATTTGTTAAAATCGAAATCCTTTCAATAAAGGATTCTCATAGAATTAGTACATTTCTTTCTGTCCGTTTTGATGTATTCAACCCGACGATTTCGACAGCTAATTTCTACAGCTTTGGAAACCTTTCCACCGCCTTTTCCTCGTTCATTTTCGTATTTCCGTTCGGGTTTTGTTCGCATTCGAATCATTTCCGACATTAAAGGAATTGGATTTTTTTACTCCCAACGGAATAATTTATTCGATGAGTTTCGATCTAGAAAAAATTTGTTGCTATTTATTTATTAAATATATTTTCTGATTTTCTTTGATATTGGAGCGAAAGTCGGTAGTTAGTTTCCGGGGTTGTTACCGACGATGATTTATGGAAATTGAGGTAGAGTGTTGTTAGTCGAAATCTTCTCATTTATATTGGAAACCAAAAGAAAAACACGATGTAAAACATATTTGTGAAGACAACGCACGTTATGGCATTATTCGGCCCATATATAATTTCTCAATATTAGTATCTTTTTGTTTATTATCATATTATCCACGGGCGTAGCCAGGATTTAGTTTGGGGGGGGGGGGGGGGTCGCGGGGGGTGTTAGTTTGAAGTAAATAAAACAACAAAAATATACTTACATGAAATTTAATATCTATATATTCATCGGAAAAATTACGACATATTTATAAAGTTCTTAACTTTAAATGAAATGGTTAAATTAATTTCGTTCCTCTGCGCTAAATCTAAAACCATTAAAGAAGAAATCTTCGGCTTTTTCTTTTAAATATATCCACTACTTCATCTGCATGAATTTCTGTTCCATAGTGAATGTTCATGAGAGCCAAACCATTAAGTCTGTTTTCACTTGTAGTGTTTCGTAAATAGTTTTTCAGTCTCCTTAGGCTCGAGAAAGACCTTTCTGGGGTAGCAGTGGATACAGGAATGGTAGCGAAGATTTGTAGTAATGTGTAAATATTAGGATAAAGGTTTTTATCGCACATATCTAGGCATTCCAAACTAGATTTCGGGGTAGGCGAGATACTTGTCATCACTGTTTTCCATACTTCAAGTTCTGCTTTAACCACTGATATGTTGCTTTCGGGAAGCAGTGACGAGTACATGGAAATTGTTTCTTCAATTTTAGAACTGGCAGTAAAATTTGAAGGTAGCACACCAGATAATGCTGATACTACTTTACGATGTTTGGTAAACCTTTCAACCAATTGTTGAATTGTATGATCAAGAAATGGAATGAACAAATTAATTTTGTAATACGTGCATACATCCAATGCAGGAATGTTCGGTCTATTTTATTGTCTTCCGACGACGCGTGACATTCGCAGTATACCACCATTTTCTTCCAGTAAAACCTTTGCGTCTTCATAGAGATGAAGATATTCGACGTCAGTGTTGTTTCTCAGGAGTTGTAAGACATTAATAACATCATCTACATGTTTGAATGGCGTGATAAGATCGATGTCAATTATCTGTAATTGTTTTGATAGCGACAATGTATAGCTCATAACTTTTTGAAGAATCACTAAACACATCACTTCGAGAGCATTCACAATCGCTGAATAAATTTCCCTGAATCTTATAATAGCTTCATGTTTGTGGACCCACCGTATTTCACACATTGAGACCAAGCTTTTTTGGTTACCGACGGGTAGTAGCTCTTGAATTTGTTCTTTCAATAAAGCAGTGCGTTGAGCAGAATGTCGAAAGTACGAACCAACAGACTGCACAATCCCAATGCAATTTCAGACATTTTGTATGCACTACAGTGTACATAAAGAGCAAGAGGACATTCTTGGCGAACATAAGCTTGGGCACCGTGCAAATACCCACTCATAGCTGCAGCCCCATCGTAACATTGACCAACCACATGAGAACATTCAAGTCCATGCTTTTTCAGAGCTGTAATAATAAGATTTGCGAGCCCGGATCCTGAAATATCGACCGTTGGAATGTACTCAAGGAACATCTCTTTAAGTATATGGTGATTATTATCTGTAAAATCAACATATCGAAGATATAACGAGACTTGTTCTACACGTCCGATGTCGGTGGTTTCGTCAGCCAGAATCGCAAATAGTTTGGCTTTCTTTACTTCTTCAATTATTTTATGTTGAATAAATTCACCACAAATGTCAATTATTTCGTTTTGGATCTGAGGGCTTGTGTACAGGGCATTCTTCTGTGAAGTATTCAAATGCTCAGCCAGATCTTTATCTCCAGACTCAGCCGCAAACCGCAACAGGGCTCTAAAATTACCATCATTCTGTAGTGGTTGTTCAGGTTCTGGTGATTCTGGTGTAATTTGTATGCGCCCCGAATCGATTTTACCTCTCAAGGAGATGTCTTGTTTGCCGCAAAAAATTATTGATTTTACGATAGGGATTAGTTTCTTTCGATTCTCCTCTTGTTGTCTCTTTTTTTCAGAAGACAGCTGTTCAGTGACCGAAAAAGCCTGCGAAGACATTACTTTTAGAAAGTTATCTGCCAGTTCGGAATTTCGCTTGTGAGGTCGAGGGCCCGCTTGTCATCACAGTCTTCTTATCAGCATACAAGGTAGCTGAAGCTTTGATAGCTAAATCCAAATTTGTTTCTTTATCAGAAACCCCTTGACTACACCACTTTTTCCAGTAGTCCATACCTTTAAGTTTATCACCCTTCCTTTTTTTCCCCTCCATTTTTCGACAGTAATAATGATTCACGTATCTATCCTTAACAAGGTCACCGAATAACACTGCACTAAAATTACTTACTTACACGGTACACTTAATTCTCTTCACTATTCGTACACCACTTTTCACTTATACTCGCTTCGAGTTCGTATGGAACAATACTGCCGTAAG
The DNA here is from genome assembly GCA_031761425.1 of Cosmopolites sordidus. Taxonomy (NCBI): domain Eukaryota; kingdom Metazoa; phylum Arthropoda; class Insecta; order Coleoptera; family Curculionidae; genus Cosmopolites; species Cosmopolites sordidus. Next base: position 561,046 of record JARFXV010001791.1, on the reverse strand, counting down.
CGCGGTCACGCGCCGCTTATATAGCAGCCCAGTAGTAGCCGTCCAGAAACTACCACAAACTTCCACAAGGCTCCGCTCATTCCGACCGACGGGCGTGGCGAATAATCGAGAAACAACGCAAAGTTTTCATACGATACAAAATAGTTCGACTACTCGACAAGAGATGGCGTTACTGTGCGCAAGGTCCACTAGTTCGGATATATATTCAATTCAAATGTAATAATTCAACTCTCTTCACTCCTCCTATTTTTTCGGTATAATATTAGGTAATATTTAGCTTATTTCGGGGGGGGGGGGGGGGGGTCGATTTGTTTACTGAGGAATGTCGGTTATCGAGATCTAGAAGATCGAACTCGGCAAAAAAGGAAGACAAAAATTGCGCTCGAGGTTTTTCTTCGTTTTGCCAACGACGACGACGGCCGAAGACAATTCAGAAGAGATTTTATCTTTCCGAAAATTGATGAACTTGATGCGGACAGTACGCATTACGATTGACTTATTGAGCAATCAATTCGGAGAATCGGTAATCCATGTCCATCCATCCATCCATCAATTAATCAATCAATCCATCGGCAATTTCATGGAATGGTATTATAACTGACCACTAAGATCATGTGATTTAACATCTTCAGACTATTTTCTTTGGGGGTATGTTAAATTACAAGTTTACACCAACAAACGCAAGATTCTGGACGCACTTGAAGCCAACATTCAAGCGACCATAATGAATGATGCTTTATTGTCTAACAGGCTATTGCCCAATTAAAAGACAATTCAAAACACAAATAGATATAACAAAAATAATTTGAACTTAACCTAACAATGACACAAAACATTTATATAAAAAATAAAAATTAATTCTAAGATCATTACAAATATTCTTTCCAAAACACCGCACGAGCCTTCAGCACTCTCTCAAAAGCTGAGATATACCAACTCGAGTATATTGTTTTGTATATTAAATATGTGATTGCATTGGTGAATATCAAAAAATGCCTGAAAGCCGTGCAGTGCTCGCAGAAATTGATTGGATAACACTGGGGAACAATTTGAAAAATAATTTCTGTTGAGTTCGATATTTAAACTGTTTTATACGTAAATTGACATGCTAATTCTAAAACTTTATTTAGTTTTTTTCTATCACGTGAAGTTGTTGCTCTACAGTGGTTGCGCATCCGACTAAGCTTGGCGAATCACAGAAGTCACTACTGCTCTCCTACCGGCGAACCTTCTTCGACCTAGGAGTGGGGGCGTGAGTGACGTTGCGTCATCCAAAACTAGTTCGGTCAGTTACGCATGAGATCTGCGTATCTGCGATTAACATCTGTGTTGACCTTAAAATGGTCTGTTTATTTCTTGGCCAGCAACGCGGGTATACCAAGTATCCCTGTTTTTTGTGCATGTGGGACAGCAGAGCACGAGCCTTCAGCACTCTCTCAAAAGCTGAGATGTACTGAGTGAACGCACAGAAACGTTCCCGCCATTGCAATAATTAAGTCGAGTATATTGTTTTGTATATTAAATATGTAATTGTATTGGTGAATATCAAAGAATGCCTGAAAGCCGTGCAGTGCTCGCAGAAATTGATTAGATAACACTGGGGAACAATTTGAAAAATAATTTCTGTTCGTCTAACACGTCAAGTTTTTTCTCTACAGTTGTTGCGCATCCGACTAAGCTTGGCGAATCACAGAAGTCACTACTGCTCTCCTACCGGCGAACAAGTCGGCAATTTTACACACAATTTAAAAACATTCCAAATCCCCAGTCGATTTGTTTACTGAGGAATGTCGGTAATCGAGATCTAGAAGATCGAACTCGGCAAAAAAGGAAGACAAAAATTGCGCTCGAGGTTTTTCTTCGTTTTGCCAACGACGACGACGGCCGAAGACAATTCGATCTAGGAGTGGGGGCGTGAGTGACATTGCGTCATCCAAAACTAGTTCGGTCAGTTACGCATGAGATCTGCGTATCTGCGATCAACATCTGTGTTGACCTTAAAATGGTTTGTTTTTTGTGCATGTGGGATAGCAGAGCTCGTGAGAAGCATTGGGTGCAATCGAACTGGCCGCCAAGATCTGACCTAAAACCTGGTGATCCAAACATTTTAAATCAGCCACTTGCCGACAGAAAAAACATTGTATTTCCGTCTTTGCATATAAAACTAGGTCTCATGAAGCAATTTGTTAAGGCTTTGTCAATTGAAGGAGACTGCTTTAAGTATATCATTTCGGCATTCCCAAGTCTGTCATATGAAAAGATAAACGCTGGTGTGCTTGATGGTCCACAGATTCGGTAACTCGTTAAAGATGAAAATTTCACTGAAACAATGACCGAACTTGAAAGGAATGCTTGGTTGGCTTTTAAAAATATTGTTAAAGACTTTCTTGGAAATACACGGGCCCCGAATTACATCGAAATTGTTCAACAATGAGTTGTCTTGGAGAGCTTTAAAAAGCTTGGTTGCAACATGAGCATCAAACTGCATTTCTTACATAGTAATCTTGCTAACTTCCCAGAAAATCTTGGTGCTGTTAGTGATGAACAGGGCGAGCGATTCCAGCAAGATCTAAAGGTTATGGAAGGGCGGTATCAAGGTAGATGCGATGTCAGTATGATGGTTGACTACTGTTGGAGCATCAAGCGAGAATATCCAAAAACTGAACACTCCAGGAAAAGGTATAAGAAGAAATTTTTAACATAATATATTTTATTTATTTTTTGTATAAACACAATTTAACTTTTAATAATATGTTAACCTCTGTATGAATAAAATATTCTAATCTATTTGGTCAGATTTCACCTTATTTCCTTTCGTATGTACACTTTTAAGGTAAAATGAGGGGTATGCTGTAGCCTAAGAACTTGATATGATAGAGAAAAAACTGTGAATATTTTTGAATTCAGAGATGAAAAATTAGTTGAAAACAAGTCACAGAAATATAAATAGAAAAATTAAACATTTTGGTCTGATTTGAGTATTTTACAACCAACAATATCGACATTTGGTAACAACTCCTCCAAGATAGACAGGTCGAGCTTCGACGGTTGTAAAGATTAATAAACGGCAAGGAGAACTCCGCCGCATCTTCCGACTCCGAGGGCATCCAGATTACGATCCTTTCTGAAGACCATGTACCTGAACAGCTCAGCAACAAAAACAGATGGTTGCAGCCAGGTCCCCGACAGACCATTAATGTGGTAATTGTTGGATAGGACGGACTGGTAGAGATCCGCAGTTTTTGTCCCAGTTCGTCTTTAACTAATTTGTAGTGACGAATTTGGGCATTAATTTTATTATACTGAACTGATATGACCCTAAACATGGCTCCATTGGCTAGGTTTCTAACGTTCTTAAGAACAAACGTGGCAACATCGACAGAATTACACATTATCTTGAGCGGGCGCTTTTTCCCATCTGAAAATTTACCAAGGCGATGTATTTTGATTTTGCTGGAATCAATCACAAGATCGCACGTGGTTAGAATGATGCTTTCCACAAGTGATCTATCGTTCTTAGATATAGCTTGAGTATTTGAGTCATCTCTGCCAAAAACGATACAGTTTGATTTGCGTCTTTCGCGGTCGGATAGTTTCATTTAGCATTTCTTCGGATCTTGGAATCAGGGTCTGATGAGAATCATTGTTAGACTTTAAAATAGCTAATTTGATATTTAACAGTTCGATTTGATTCTCAAGGACATCAATTCTGTTAGAGTTATTTTTTAGATCAGTTAACTCTCTCAGTTAACTCTCTCTAAGTGTCTGAATTGTGTTATTATGTTGCTGAATCGTACTGTACAATTCACAGACTAGCTTGATAACGTCTTTAATAATAGGTTCAGCTTTAGATAGGATAGAAGAAAATGTGTTTTTACTAAAATCAGGACCAGGAGTTTTTACCTCGTCAGGAGTAAAGCTACGCCGGTTCGTGAAAGATTTTATAGGGCTTTTCGAACAGGAAGGGGCTGAGCTGGAATTCTCTCTGCACGCAAAGCAATACCACATATTATTTTGTAAGCAGTCTTTGAAATCTGCCGCTGTTAGTTTTATACAAACAATTTTATACGTTGTCTTGCCAATAGTTTTATTGCAGCCGTGATACAACCATGACGACAACCATAAAATGATTAAGGGAATCAATTAACGTAGGAAGGTCGAAAACTCCCCGACTAATAGGAAGTCGCCATACCACCCGATATGATTCACCGAGTCATCGAAAATTGGGCCAATCGGATCAACCAGGGTAAAAAAGAGTCGAAATAGTTATTTGAACGATATTTTAAACGAAAAAAACGAAATTTTAAATCTAATAAAACAATGAGCACCATTTTCGGGCGAATTTTCTGTGTTTTATTTCAAATCCTATCGCTTTTATTAGGAAACCCTTTACTTCGACAGAAATTATGGGAAGCATTAGACAAGCGACTAATTGCAATAATTAAACAAAATTATAGAAGCAATATATCTTATATTAAAATCAGAAAAAGGAAGTCAAACCCCATAATAACAACATGATAATTATGCTAAGAGCAGAGCTTACTATAGATGCTCTTTAACACATATGTAGAAGTGGCATTCAAGGATTGGAAAAGAGACATTCAAGGGATGGATATTCCAATTAACCAACACCATCTCTTTTCACTTTACGACAGATGACCGGGAGATATATATATATATATATATATATATATATATATATATATATATATATATATATATATATATATATATATATATATATATATATATATATGCCCACAAGGTAGCGCAACGGAACCGTGGGGGGAAAATATTACAGAAATCTTTCACCCTTTCTCCACGTGGTACCATCGATCGCCTTCGCCGAACTGTCAACCATGCGACGTCACGTGTCTCTCGGGACCAGTTTCTAGCCTTTCAGCCGTCATCAGCCGAGCTCTAGACGAACGCAAGGAAAGCAGTTCGGAGAGGCGCTAGAGCTCGGCTTCTTCTAGAGCTCGGTTGATGATGGCTGAAAGGCTAGAAACCGGTCCCGAGAGACACGTGACGTCGCATGGTTGACAGTTCGGCGAAAGCGATCGGTGGCACCACGTGGAGAAAGGGTGAAAGATTTCTGTAATATTTTCCCTCCACGGTTCCGTTACGCTACCTTGTGGGCATACCTGGTACTATACCCGAGGTTCCAGGCAGAATATTACGAGCGGTCCTGACTGTTACGAGCATTCGCCGTATGATGGCGTGAGTTGTGTGCGATCACGACCCGTCATTAAAGTGGCCAGTTGATCTGGTCTAGCCCCGATTGCCTCTCCGAATTGCTTTCCTTGCGTTCGTCTAGAGCTCGGCTGATGGCGGCTGGAAGGCTAGAAACTGGTCCCGAGAGACACGTGACGTCGCATGGTTGACAGTTCGGCGAAGGCGATCGGTGGCACCACGTGGAGAAAGGGTGAAAGATTTCTGTAATATTTTCCCTCCACGGTTCCGTTACGCTACCTTGTGGGCATACCTGGTACTATACCCCAGGTTACAGGCAGAATGTTACGAGCGGTCCTGACTGATAGGAGCATTCGCCGTATGATGGCGTGAGTTGTGTGCGATCACGACCCGTCATTAAAATGGCCAGTTGATCTGGTCTGGCCCCGATTGCCTCTCCGAACTGCTTTCCTTGCGTTCGTCTAGAGCTCGGCTGATGGCGGCTGAAAGGCTAGAAACCGGTCCCGAGAGACACGTGACGTCGCATGGTTGACAGTTCGGCGAAGGCGATCGATGGCACCACGTGGAGAAAGGGTGAAATATTTCTGTAATATATATATATATATATATATATATATATATATATATATATATATATATATATATATATATATATATATATATATATATATATATATATATATATATATGAATACTAGGTTCTTGGGTAGAATCGCGTTTTAGATTTATAAAATATGTATAAATATATATACAAAAAATCTAGACTTTATAAATCTAAAACGCGGTTCTACCTGAGAATCTAGTAATTCTAATATTAGCGACCGCGGAAGCCTTTCTGAACATTTTGTACGCCTGTACAGGGAGGAAATTATTTGACATACCAAACATTTTAGTACCCTTCTCATCCGCAAATCTGGTCTTCTCTGCGTAAAAACATCACAATAAAATCTCAGTGCATCACTAGAATCCTATCCAGGGCTAATTCCGCATTGTTAAGAAATTCTATACACGACAATAGACGTTTGTTAGATAAAACAAATTCCGATCTGTACCGTACATTTGCCACTCTACACAGCTTCCATAATTGATGCATTGCTTAATCAAGGTGTAGAGAAAGCCTATGTAAATCTACTAGGATCGATATATGATGAAGCTATAGCGACAGTCCACATTGACGATCTTCAGGTTGGAATAAATGTAGAGCGGGGCGTACGGCAGGGTGACGCAATATCGCCTCATCTTTTCTCAACCTGCCTGGAAGAAGTGTTCCGTAATCTGGATTGGGAACAGGATGGAATAAGGATTAATGGTGCATACTTAAATCATCTCAGATTCGCAGATGATATCGTTCTTATTTCAAAAGACCCAGAGGAGCTACAAAGACACGTACAAAAACTGCAAAGGGCGGGGGAACCATTTGGCTTGAAAATAAACCAGAAGAAGAGTCAGGTCATGTTCAATAAATCTGCTGAGGACAAAAGGATTTCTCTTTTAGGAACGGATTTGGAAGTTGTGGATCACTATATCTATCTTCCGGTCCGGGTGGTGGAACGACGCGTTAAATGTGGCTGGCAGGCATTTGGGAGGCTCAACATGGTGTTTAAGAGCAAACTACCACTTTGCCTGAAAAAAAAGTCTTTGATCAGTGTGTCGTGCCCGTTATGACATATGGAAATGAGACCTGGACACTCACATCACAGTCACTTCAAAAACTTCGAGTGACACAGAGGGAAATGGAAAGATGTATGCTTGGCATTACTAGACGGGATAGAAAGACCTGCACATGGATCAGAGAACAAACGAAAGTGAGTGACATGTAGCGAGGCGATGGGAAGAAAGATGGACCAGGGCGGTCCTGGACTGGATACCGCTTGATCGCAAACGTCCACGGAGAAGACTGAAAGGACGACGGTCTGATGATATTATTAAGTATATTGGACCCGAATGGCAGAGGAAAGCTCATGATCGCGAGAGTTGGAAGCATGCTAAAGAGACCTTCATCCTGCAGTGGATTGATACGGGTTGATGATAATGATATATATATATATATATATATATATATATATATATATATATATATATATATATATATATATATATATATATATATATATATATATATATATACATGTACAGGTTTACAGGTTTTCAAAGTTGAGTTTATTTTATAGAACTCTTAAATATAGGTAATTTTAGCAAAAATCATTTACATAAAAGTTGAAAAATAAAGAACTTATTAACAATTGCAAGATTTCAAAACAGACTTGGTTTTTTGATATTAATCCACCACTGCGTAAATGTAAACACAAATTATTTGATGACTGCTGATACTGGGTATGACTAGTTTTTGTATTCTTGTAGGTTATTTCTTTTGGGTGATTTTTGTTCGATTTGACCAGTGGTAATAATACCTTAATAGTGCCTGTTTAATTTTTGGATACCTTCTGCGATTAAAATCCCACACGTGTCTGAAAACAATGAACTAGTGGACATAATATTAACTTACGGGGAGTGCCAACAAAATGCAGCTGTGGCATGTCTTTTCTACGCGGAAAGGTTTCCTTTAAGAAATCACAGGGTGTTTGTGAATTTAGTTGCAAAACTTTGCGATAGAGGATATTTTAAGGCACAGCGAGGAGGTCATACTGGAAGACCCTCTACGCGAAATGGGAGATTGTGGAAGATTTTTAAAAATTATCGAAAACGACCTAATAACGAGCTCTATGTCTATACTAGGTCAAGTTGAAGTTGGCCATAGTAAAGTGTGGGAGACTATACGACAAGAACACTTTTATCCCTATCATTATCAACGGGTACAAGCGTTACAACCCTAAGATTATCCTAGAAGAGTTGCATTTTGTCAGTGGCTTTTACATTAGTACAACAGAAATGAAAATTTTATCAAATTTGTTTTGGTTGCCGACGAAGTCACATTTACAAGAAATGGAGTAAATCATTTCCACAAAAACCATGTTTGGGCAGTAGAAAATCCTTATGCTGTGGAAAAAAACCATTTTGATCACAGATTTTCACTAAATGTTTGTGCTGACAGTTCACGAACTTTTTTCTTCGTCTGCACACTCTCCGGATTTAGCGCCCTGCGATTTTTTTCTGTGGAGCTATGTAAAAAAGTTACTTTATCACGACGGAGAAGTAAATACTGGGGAAAAACTACAACAGCGCATCGAAAACGCTTGTGATTATTGTGTTATTCGTGGACACCGGGATTTTATTTTTGACGCGTGTAGTGACGTATGGGTACGGGGGTAGGGATAGCTAGATTTTTTCCTAACCAAACAAATGGTGACAATTTTGAACAAAGAACAAAGTTTTAAGGATACTATCAATAATTTTTATATTATTGCATATACTGGGAGTGATCTGACATTTTGGTGTTCGTGGTCTGTTAGAGATTGGTATGCCTTTATGTTTCTTTAGATTAGTCTCCGGTTGTGCGCTCAATTTTCTATGTGCATCTTCTCGTGGTGTAATTAGAATTGTGTTCAGCTTCATCCAATTATTTTTACTGTTTTTTTTAACATTTTAACATTTTTGGTGTTATTTGTCTCTTCCTGTTGTGTCTCTGGCTGATGTTCATCTTGTTCATTTGTTCTGTGTTTTTTAGCTATTTCTCTCATTGTATGTATTTCCGCTTCTGACAATGCAGCACTTCTTAATATAGAGTTTACTTGGCTATCTAAGTTTTATTCGATCCTTTGGGACTCGAGTTTCATTTGTTGCTATATTTCGTGAAGCCGTTTTCGGTACAGTGTCATATCAGTTTCTATTTTTGTTGCTATGAAGTATACGTATATAAGCTGTAATTTTTTCCCTTTGGTCGAACGCATACGGCCTCGTTTTTGAAACTGAGAATCTACGGGAGGTGGGTGTCCAACTTCTAAGTATGATTCATCTGACCTTTGTTTGATCTGGCCTTATGGTATCCTTAAACGAGCTGGCGCCGCCACCAAAACTCGCGCAGGGCTATCGTGATTTATTATCGAAAAAGCTCCTACTTCGACAACCTCCGAGGTATTTTCTAAACTATCGAAAGCAACTATTCATAGGTCCTAGGGTTGCTAGCCCATAGAACCGGTAGGTTCATATAGAAATATATGTTTCTATTTTGGAGTGGGAAGGATTGTAGGATAATTATTTTGGATTTTATCTACGGTATGACTTTAAGGTAAAGCTAGGGTACCTCGGGTTTGCTACATCCGTTATAAATCTTTTCAATAATGCTATTTTGGAAAAATCAAAATTGCCGTAGCTTTTTAGTCAACCTTAAAATCATTATTGCAAACATAACACCTCTCATCGATATCAATTCATCAAGTACATTTTTCAGTAAATAAACCAAGTTACTAAATACCCGAAGGCGTGGAACAAAAATCGCAAAAAACATGAATACCAAACTTTGTTACTAAATAGAACCAGAACAAAAAATTATTGGGCCAGGAATTGTTGAATCGTAGTTTCGTTCGTTCCTTATCAGTTAAAGTAATTTTAACAACACCCTGGTATTTTTCATTTCAACAACGATCGGTTTTACTAACTGTAAACTAACTAGTAACGAAAAAACCCAATAAACAAAGAAACTAATTCAAAACCAGCGATCATTAAAAAAAACGAAAGGCAAACGTCGAAACCTAAACATCCAAAATCCATTAAATCCCGATTTTAAATTATTTTTCTAAATGACACCCACCAACTTTACACTCGAAAAATGTAAACATAATCAGACTGAAAAATGAAATACCGCAAACCGTTAGAATGAAAATTACCCATTTTTATTTGTTTCTGTGATATGAATCGTAGAATGAAAAACCGTTACTTGTATCATCCATTTAATTAATTTTAATACAAATTATTATTTGTTTCTATGACATGAATCGTATCAATCGATATTTTCATTACCATATGTAACCTTGAAACCCTGTTAACCTTGAAAAATATGTCCTTAAGGGGATTTTTCGAAATTCAAATTATTTTCGGAGATATAGCTATTTTCTAAACCGGTTTGGCGTCGGAGCGGATCGAACAATAGGCGGTGGAGATTCTCCGTCTACCGGTGGTCGTGTTCCCTCATAAAATCGACCTTATTCTAGGTAGAGGGAGGCCCAATGTATGGAGCAGGGATCGTTGATTAAAAAAATGTAAGTATTATACACCATTAAATGACTGCCAGCAACGAGACTCCAAACTTTAAACTCATTTTTCTCGAAATTATGTTGAAACAGTTGATATATCTCAAGTTCTAGTGGACCGATTGCTTTGAAATTTTGTACAGAGCTTCTTAATATATTCAAAATTCGTTTGACGAGAGCTTTTTTGATTTTTTTTACTATTTTAAAAATATTCCCAAAAATGAAAAACGAAAGGAAAAAGAATTTTTTTTCACATGGACGCCCTTTGCCAAATTTTTTTTTTCAAATCGCTCTCGTCAGACGAAAATGACATGCTTACTCTTTAAGAATTAACTAAAATTTTGTATTTCAGATCACGGAGGGGGTCGGAATCATGTCACCCGGGGGGCAGCTTATTTTTTTGAATACCTACTTTGCCGGCCTGCACTTTTTCCAATTTTAACTTTTTTTGTACTTTTTTGTACTTTTCAAATACTAAACTTGCAGAGATTTACCACTAAACATCAAATCACTTTATTTTAATATTTATTTTTTATTTATCAGGAGATGATTTAATCATCTCCTGATGATGCTAACATGGTTAGCGAAACGTGCGTCGAAAAGTTTAAAGAAAGTGATTTGGTATTTAGTGGTAAATCTCTGCAAGTTTAGTGTTTCACATCAAAGGTTCCAATAGAAGAATTGCTCTTCTTTTCAAATGTGAATAAAAAACTAATAAAAAAAACCGATAGTAAAAATGTTTAAGGTTTTTTTATTTATTACGCCTAGAAAAACACCTAAAATTTGGCCGTCTAGACCAGATTACCCCCTTAAATATGAAGTAAAATCAAAATAACTCTTCCATCGGAATGCAAGATGCGAGGGCGGTTTGATAATTTTGATTTTGAAGCTTTTAAAGTTAAATAAAATCTTTATAATTGATGATTTTCGACGTCGATGTTTTTTTTTACATTGATGAGAATGCTCTTCTTGCGTTTGATTTAAGTAGTAATTAATACACCTTTTCACAGAAATGGCCTAGTACGTCCCATTTTCAAGTACCCGCTTCTCCTTTATATCATAGTATCACTGAAATTATTTGTAACTGACTCTGGACTGGACAATGTAGGAATTACAATAAGATCGTACTTTCAACGAACTTTTAAAGGCCAGTTTTATTGTCTTCTATAGTTTAATTTGTTTCTGTCTCATTTACATTACAGTTAAGTTTTTAAGTCGATTTCATATGAAATGGCAAGTCTTAGTTGTCGATTTTAAAAAAATATAGCGGATAAGTTTTGTTATATATGCAGACGATTTATTTAAAGTCACAAGCTAGATATTTTAAGTACCAAATTGGAGATCACGATAAAAGCCGGGCTCCTCATGTTTGCTGCGTGCGTTGTCATGTAAATTTAGTGCAGTGGATGCTGCGGAAGAAAAATGCAAGATTGGCCTCATAGAACTTCTTTTGAACCTGGTACTTTAAATATAAAATATGCCCCCCTTGTAAACCCAACAAAGATGCTACTTTCGCTCCTTCATATTAAGCTTGGACACTTTAAAGTCACAAGCTAGATGTATATCCGAGGAAATCAGAAACGTCTATTGTTTATATTTTTTATTTTAAATGCCAAATTGGAGATCAAGATAAAAGTTGGGCTCCTCATGTTTGCAGTGTGAGTTGTCATGTAAGTTTACTGCAGTGGATGTATCGCAAGGAGAATTCTATGCCGTTTGATGTTCCTATGGTGTGGAATTTCCTCAGTTAAGCGATGCAAAACAAAAATAAAGCATATTTACTAACAAATTTCTTAAAAAGTATTTTTTATTTCCGAAACGGCTCAAGATAGGTATAGGATATGTTTACGTAAAAATATAGGTTATGTATATATAGAAAAATTCAAAATACCTCACAGAGTCTAAAAATGTAACATTATATAGAATATTTCATTAAAAAAAAGTTGGTATTAAGTAGCCGGTATTAAGTAGAACATATTTTAAATGAAGAGCTCATGTTTATTTATATACATGTTTTTAAAATGTCAAATCTTTACTTTAAGTAGTTCTTTGTAAACGTCTAATGTATCATTCACCTGAATCACCCTGTATATTTTCAATTGATTCTAATAAATTAATATATGATATTTTGGTCAATTTATTCTGTCCGAAAATACGAATTATTTGTAATATTCGGCGTAAAATATTATTTTTTTTACATGTAAAAAAGGTACTTTGTTTCATATATATTTTAGGAAAAGTTAAATCCTATTTTTTTGATGAAATTGGGCATAATTTGAATTTGTGGAATTGGGTTAATGTCATTTGACAAAAGCATTTGATAAATGAGCTGATCTAATTGTAACTATTGTGAGATATGTTGTGAATACACGTTAGTTATAAATGCCAGGGAATGCCGCAATAAATACTGTTAAATGAAGCGGCGCGTTATTGTCAAATATCTTAACATTCAATCTAATTTTAATTGGTAACAAATTACTAAAATTGTTTGGTTTTTATATACAGTGATGTCTACAGTTCATAATTATAATAATGGGTGTTTTTTTTATTTAATTCCAATCGAAAAAATTGGCATGTAGTTTAACAATATGTTTTAACAATATTTTTTTTTATTATCTGAACTGTTCTAAAGCCAGAAAATAAAAAGGCACTTTATGGCAACTATAGATACTTAAATCATTTAAATCTTCTGTATGCCTTCCATGACTTGATCTTGCCATGTACTTCGCAATATGTCTCGTGGCTTGCTTTTACCCAATTCGTTGTTTTTTTCAAGCTGGTCTTGTTCTCTGCTTAATGTGGATGCAAATCATCTCAATATTTGAGTTCTTGATATAGCTGGGGATGTTTTTGATATAGTTGATATGGGGTTAAATAGATGCCTTAGTTTTTGGTTTTTGAATATATCTTGTATGTTGTTTGGACGAGGATTCTCCTTAGGATCATTTTTTCAATAATTTTTAATTTTCTATTCTTTGGTTAGCAAACACACTGTTTTCGCTGAAGTTTCTTGCCATGATTCCAATATATTTTATTATTTTTGATTTGACTCGTCTAATTATTTCTATACTCCTATGGATTTTTCCGTTTTTTTATCTGTTAAGATGTATTCTCCTGTCGTAAGATTAGTCTGATTTCATGGCAATCAGAAGCTCACTACGATAAGTTTAGTTAATATGATAATAAACATAAAAGAGGAGCATTATATAAGAATAACAGAAAGGAAAATATTGAAATAATTATTAGAACTGAAAGTACGGGGGAAGGAACATTTTAAGATGCATTAAATCACACAGATTGCAATAGGCTGGATAGGTGATGAAAAGTAGAATATACTTAAATTATCAGAAACATACCCCAGTGCATTTCAATATCTCAGGAATAGAAGACCGGGAATACGATGGAGGTCTAATATGGAGGAGGATAAGATCCACAAATAATTTTATACGAAGTTGGAATAAAAAAGAGAATAAAGAGAAATCAATAAGAATTAGAGAAAAGGAAAGGAAGTGAAGAAAGACAAAAAATAGAAAAGTAAACGAGAAAAAAGGAAGAAAAAAGGTAACAGAAAGAGCCATAATCCATAATCTGTGATAATTGAACGGCTTGATGAAGATGATCTGATTTTTGCATTTTGTTCATGTATATTTATCGTATTTTACGTGTCATGTATTTATCTTAATTTATTTTTAAATATCATATCAGACTCATTCTATATTCAGACTATCATTCAGACTCATTTGCTAGACGCAGCAACCAAATACATTAACCAAAATATTTTTCAGTCGTTTTTACAACAATTTTACTATTTAGGCAGCACAATCCAAAGATCAATTTTTAAATTTCCTCAGAATAATGTGTGTCTGGCGATATCTAGTCAGTCTGGAGAATAGGGTGAACGTAGGTCATGTAAACCTCATATTATGTCTCCTCATATCATGCAAACATTCAGAAATAACCATAGGAATAACATTCTGTGAGTGTGTGAGTTGGATTTTCCTTACTGAAATCATTTTTTTTTCCAAACCATGTTCTTTTTGATGCAACTTGGTCACTACAACCTATACACATTATTTGATCGATTTCTTGCTAAAAATAACTTTTAAGGATGGGACAGCCCCTCCGACTGAATTATAAATTGGGAATAATTGTGAGATACGTGTTCCATTTTCCCCACGAACCTGTCAAAATTAAGTGGGAATGAGCAATCTGCGGTAAATTTCGTTCGAATTTTCCCGTTATTCCTATTTGCTCTGTTACAGTTACAGTGCTTCGCAGACATTAAATTACGCGAAGTTTAATTTAAAGCTATTTTACCTTAACTCTTTGAAGATGATTAATCCACGAAGTTAATTTTCTAAAAAAGTAAATAAAAAATTTCGGCTTTAATTTGCGTACGCGTATTGCCTTCGATATTCGATTTTTTTCATTTTCACAGAAACATCGACTGGCATAAATAACTGTTAAACAACAAATGAGCGTCAAATATGGCTGACATTCTCAGGGTTATCTTACAACGTATTTGCGATTATATTACCAGAATATTATTGATGAGTAACGCCATCTTCATGGCAAGGCTGGAAACTTTTCTGACTGCAGTCGTATGTATATATATATATATATATATATATATATATATATATATATATATATATATATATATATATAAATACACACATACACACATTCCGGAATTTCAAGATCTATCCGCTTTACGGATAACGATACACAGCAGGCAGAACTAAACGACATATCGAATACTCAATACTAAATACTCATACTAAAACAAAACGGCTACTCAAAAAGGGCAATCAACTGAGCAATACAACAACACCAAACACAAAAAACAACAAAACAAGTCGAAGGGACGTTCAACGTAATACTGCCATACACCAAAGGAACAACAGACCGAATCGGAAGACATTTAAGAAAACACAAAATAAGGACAGCATACAAACCTCACCGAACAATATCAACCTTGACAAATCAATCTTTGAGAAAGTCGAAAGGCAAAGTCAGAGTGGAAAATCAAGGAGTTTACCGCATCCCATTCCCAGGTTTTAACAAGACCTACATCGGACAAACAAACCGAAATATATATTTAACTGAGGTAGCTGATACTTGATGGAAATTCATTTTAAATAAATAAGATTAATATTTAAAAATACGCTACTAGAGCTACTGCTACTATCAATTATGTTGGATTAGAATTACTTTGAATTTGATAATGGATTTTATGTTTCTAATGACGGTTTGATAATGAAGAACCCTTTAAGTCCTTTACTGGCGGAAATTTTTATGGACAACTTAGAAAATAAGATAAATCAACATCAGTTGTTTCAATCATCACTTTGCTGGTACAGATATGTTGATGGACATTCTAATTTGTTTTACAGGTTCTGATAAACAATTCTTAACTCACATACATTCTTTACATAAAAACATTAAATTCGCAGTTGAATATATATATATATATATATATATATATATATATATATATATATATATATATATATATATATATATATATATATTACAGAAATCTTTCACCCTTTCTCCACGTGGTGCCACCGATCGCCTTCGCCGAACTGTCAACCATGCGACGTCACGTGTCTCTCGGGACCGGTTTCTAGCCTTTCAGCCGTCATCAGCCGAGCTCTAGACGAACGCAAGGAAAGCAGTTCGGAGAGGCAATCGGGGCCAGACCAGATCAAGGCGATCGGTGGCACCACGTGGAGAAAGGGTGAAAGATTTCTGTAATATTTTCCCTCCACGGTTCCGTTACGCTACCTTGTGGGCATACCTGGTACTATACCCGAGGTTCCAGGCAGAATGTTACGAGCGGTCCTGACATTCGCCGTATGATGGCGTGAGTTGTGTGCGATCACGACCCGTCATTAAAATGGCCAGTTGATCTGGTCTGGCCCCGATTGCCTCTCCGAACTGCTTTCCTTGCGTTCGTCTAGAGCTCGGCTGATGACGGCTGAAAGGCTAGAAACTGTTCCCGAGAGACACGTGACGTCGCATGGTTGACAGTTCGGCTACACAGTTCTACAGTATAGTACGGTTCCGTTACGCTACCTTGTGGGCATATATATATATATATATATATATATATATATATATATATATATATATATATATATATATATATATATATATATATATATATGTATATATGTACTGTTTGGGTTTTCTTGAACTGCGTCCTGAAGAGTTTGAACCTCAAGAGCCGAAACATATGTCATCCAGTTGAAGGGATGGGTGGGGCTCCTTCCCGATCAAGCAACCAACAAGAGTGTTCATTTATGCGGAGACGCAGGTTATTGTGTGTTCCACATGAGATTGTGGGACCCAACAGTTATGTGTGTGATGACACCCAGCGACTGCTGTCTCATTGGACGTAGTCCAAGAAAATCTAACCTAAAAAGTCTATAAATATAATCTATGATCTTTGTATGATCTATTTCTTGTGATCTTTCCTTCCATTTGCCTTCAACTCTTTTATCTCCAAATATTTTTCTTAATACGCTTCTCTTCCACAACTCTAACATTCTTTTATCTGCTTCTCCCAAGGTCCAAATTTCACTTACAAATATACTTAAATATGTTTAATAAATTCTAATTTTGAGTTGATACTGCTTTACTAGGTAATAATCCTCTAAAGCATTGAATATTTGGATTTTCTGTCATTATCCTCCCGTACGAATTGTTTTTCAGCATACCAGTTTCGGTTTCGGTTTTTTACGCATACCCTTGTAGTGCCAAAATGAAATTTCACCTTTTATTGTGAAACGTCTGACACTTCTATGTCCATGATGGTCACCTTAACAAAATATAGATTCACCACTAAATGAGATAGAGTTTCATTTCATATCCGATTATTTGCGCTGTAAGGTGTAAGTGCTATAAGTGCTATGTGTTGTAAGTGCTATAAGCTGAAGTACACAATTAAAATGTTAAGCAGGCTCGCAGCGTCAATAAATGTCAGTTAATACTCATCCTTGAAATAGTCCCTCCTGTAGTAGTGCAACAGAATCATCTCCCATTTTTAGATATTTTAATGTTATCACGATATCTTTCAAAACACTTCAAAATTTTAAATACCCTAAAAAATTTAAATAATTTAATAAGTTTCTAGGATACCGGTACATTCAATTACTGCACTGCAAAGTTTTTGTTGATCATAGTGTTAATAGCTAGTTATTTGCTTACTCTGATGTTCTTTCCTAAATATTACATTTAAGAGTGCTGAAATTGCAAAAGGGAACCCCCCGATCTAAGTTATAAATTGCGAATAAATGTGAATTATGTTTTCCATTTTCTTAACAAATCTGCCAAAATTATGTGAGAATGGGCAAACTGCGGCAAATTCCTTTCAGAATCTCTTGTTCTTCACACCTGCCCTGTAACAGTTTCACTATGGTTTCGCATGGTTTTCGTCCTCGACAATAAATTAAGGGAGATTTAATTAAAAGCCTTTTTACCCCCCGTCATAAAAAATGTACACACGATTTTTCTAAAAAAAAAGATTAAATAAAAAAAAATATATGAACGAGAAGAGAGATTCTTTTAAAATAAAGTGGTAGCAGTCTCTACGGATCGTTAGTTTCCTTTGGCATTTTTTTTATTTTATCGAAGAGTAATTAAAATCGATGGAATTAATAAGGATTTGCCGACTGCTGATTTGGATCGACGCCAATTTCTTTTGAATTCGATAATACGATAGTTGGTAATTGGCGGAAACGTCGGAGAAAAAACTCGATTGAAATTTAACTCTTTTAATTTTAAATCAAGAATTAACAAAAAGTATGTTCCTTAGAATGTGCCTTTTTTTCTTTATTAAATCATTATAGACTATAAAGGAAAACACTTTATAAAAAGACTTTTTTTGTAAAAAAAAATATTTTATTATTAATGTTTGACGCGTTTCGCTAGCACTATAGCTTCGTCAGAAATGAATATTTTCTATGTTGAAATATAGGCTATAAATACAATAAATTATATAGTTTTAGGAAATCCACACACATGCCATTTTTTGCTTGTACAAATTCAATAAAGAAGATTTTTTTCTTGATCTGTCTATGTGTGGATGTGCATGTGATCAAAATTGACCGGGACTGGTAAAAAAACACATTTTTTGCAATTTTAATGTAAGTCTTTATTATCGCCTTTAAAATAGGCTTTATTTGATTTGATACATATACGCCAACGCTTGATCCAATCGGAATATCAACCAAAATGTGTTGAAATGATCCATAAGAGATGCAAGATTTTCTGGTATCTATCGCCGATGCCAACATTTGATTTTGAACTGAATTTTGAAGTTGAAATATATGATTTTGAAGATGAAATTATAAATATATGATTTTCAAGCACGATTTTTAAAATTTTGTCGATGTTATGTTTGTTAACAGAGGTTGATGGCCTGCGGGCATGGGGCGAGTTTTCAGCGGTCTCGCGGCCTTCAATAAATTCTCTATGCCATTCAAATACTCTGGTTCTTGAGATAGCAGAATCCCTATAGACTATCTGCAATATATTTACATTGAAAACACATTTTCTTCTATCCTGTCTAACGCTGAACCTAATATTAAATACGTTATCAAGCTTGTCTCTGAATTGTATAGTACGATACAGCAATAGACTAACACAATCCAGATCCTTCTGAGAGAGTTAACTGATCTAAAAAATAACTCCAACAGAATTGATGTCCTTGAGAATTAAATCGAATTGTTAAATAACAATTTAGCTATCTTAAAGAATAAGAATGATTCTCATCATTGGAACTATGATTCCATCCGTTGCAGAAATTCCATTGGCAACATAAAATTTCATACAAATTCTTTATTCAATTTTTTATCCATAGTAAAAATAGCCAGAGTATCTTTTCGTGACATGAACATCTGCCAAACATACATTAATTGATATATCGCGCTCAAACTTGACATATATGTTACATACGGTTGTATACATACCTAAGAAAAAAACGTTTTACCGATTTATAAACTTCGCGCGGTTTAAATGACTCAGTCCTGGTCAATTTTGATCACATGGTGTATACGTTTTTGTTTAACATGACCTACAGTATAGTTGATATACCCTGGATTTATCTTTTTTGTTTGTTTTTGCCTTTTTTATGACTTTTCCTAACTGTTATTTGTCTTTCCTACTTTTGTATTGTTTCGATATAAGAATTGTTAATTTTTTTTCGACGGTTTATCAAAATATGTTATCATTTTGAATGAATAGTTTTTTATATTATTTTATGGATATATTTTAGAGACCGCATTTTTGTTCTCTTTTAAAAATGTTAACTATTAAGGTACCTGCGGCATATAAGGCCCACCTAATTTAAAAACGTAATAAATTATGTATTTCGTCATATTGAACTATAAAGACAAGTTTTCCGTAAATTTTCTAAAACATCTAAAACAAAAATACACTTTCTAACAAACTAATCATCGGAATATTTAACTTTAGACTTGCATAGACGAAGAAGATCAATAAAATTAGATATTTTTTAATAAAAATATATAAGGCCACTCAATAAGTTCAGTTATAAATTTCGTAATTAGAATAGAGTAAACTAAAACAGTCTTCATTCTTTGTAACAAAAATAGAATAACAATCGTAATACTATCCAGGAACATTAGTTTCGATTGATTGCGCGGTTGGCTCTTGGTGAAACATAGTAACAATGATAATAATTAAAACACTTGGTATTTGTTTCACAATATATTTAAGATATTCTCTAACATGTTTCGGCCTCTTGACCATTCTCAAAGAGAGTTATGTATAAACTAAACTAAAGTTTCAAAGTGCTGTCTAATGGAAGTCGGTTTTTTCATCTCGTTAAATTTGTTACACTATCAATAATTGGAGTATTTCCGAAGTCTAGCTGGGTGTTTGTTAGGTTTTTGCCGTCGTATATGGCTTTTTTAATTTCGAAAATTTCCAGGTAATTTAACAGTCTGCTTTTATTGCAGTTATGTATTAATTTGGTATTATTAATGTTAAAAAAATGGTTCTGGTCTATACAATGTTCGGCAAAGCCCGTCTTTCTCTGATTGTGTAAAATTGAATATTTATGTTCTTTTAGCCTATCATTGAGCGATCGGCCCGTTTGGCCTATATAAATAGCGTCACACATATTACATTTAATTTCGTATACTCCAGATTTGTCACAAAATTTTGCTCTTTCTTTGTTATTGTTTAACATCGATGCAAGATTATTCTTATTAACAGAGATAATATTAATATTTTTGTTCTTTAACTGATTTGTGATTCTTGAACTTAATTTGTGAATATAGTTTATAGCATGCCAATTTTGCCGCTACACCCGAAAAAGATTCTAAAAAGTTTAGTTTATACATAACTCTCTTTGAGAATGGTCGCGAGGCCGAAACATGTTAGAGAATATCTTGAATATATTGTGAAACAAATACCAAGTGTTTTAATTATGATCAACATTAGTTTCGTTGAGATCATTTGTACTCTAATGGCAGTCTAACTAGTCTAATCACAATGAGGGTAAGAAACACTTCTTTTTCTTTTTTTGTTAGTTCCATAGACTCCTGGGGTACCATTTACGCAATTTGCCACACTGTCTGATAAACGTTATTCCTAGTATGCATGATAATCTCGTAATGTAATTTCTAAGTTCTACTTGTAACTCCCTTGGTGGTGTTTCATAGCCTTTATTGCTAGCTCAGTCTATATTTTACAAACAAAGACAAACAAACAAAAACAAGACAAACAACTTTTCAAAAGTTGTGACGAATGACATCGTCCAGATTTTCCAGAATTTGCGACCGTTTTTGAGAAATATTAAGATGGCATCGAGGACTAGCAGTATCTTCAGATTCATCGTCATTTCTTACAAACGGTGAATCAGGTTCATTATCCAAAGCTGATGAGGAATCACCGTTATTACGGAACTGCAATCCTACTGGTTAATTAGGCTAGTGGCTGCGAGTGGGGAATCACCGTTATTACTGAACTGCAATTCTACTGGTTAATTAGGCTACTGGCTGCGAGGGCCGCATTTCTATTAATTCAGAAGGCGCAAATCCCTCATCAGGTAAAACATCTGGATTTAATGAATATAAGCCTACAAGGCTAAATCCGTGGTCTACGTTTTCATGAGTTAAAATTTTTGATCAAACTTTGCTAAAGATTGCATTAAAACTAGTTTTCGTCAAGCGTCTTTTGTCTTCAGGCTGGTGTCGTAAATTTTGCCATGTGCTTGATAAACAGTATAAATAAATCTGTTATCATACTACCCTTCAAAGTCATTTTTATCATGGTAAGTTGTCACTAAATTCCGGCCTTTGCCTTTGTCCCTTAAAAATTATCATTGCCGGAATAGCTGTTCTGACGGCATTCACTAACATAGCGATTGTCACGTTTTCCGCGTGTTCTGGGGCAATTAAATAAACACGTTGCAAACCATTTTGTTCCAAGATAGTTTACTGATTGTGTACAGTTAAGCGGCATCAATTTTTGTCCATATTATAAAGACATTCTGAGTGGTTTACAATATCAAATTCTTGGTACAATTTTTCAATTTCATCAAAGTGTTGTTTAAGGATTGGATAACTACACCTCTTTGTAATTTTGCCACTTTTTAAGGGATTTCTGAGCGTTCGTCTTGGTATATTATAACGATCTGCTGCAGCACGTTGCGATAATTGTTCTCATTCTACTGCTGCCACAGCTGGATTTAAGCTTTCTTCTGACCACCTAGCACGCTTCAGAGACATTTAAATCGAATCTTCGTGTAAAATAGAAAACATACTAGAATGTTTTTTGTCGTTCAAAATCAAAATAAACATAATTCTGGATGAAGATAAACACCGAAATAATCAACTATATTACCTAAAGTTTCAACTAAACAAGTTACTCTATATGAAAACGGTGATTTTACACCAAACTTGTTATTTTGTTTCAGTGTAAATTATAAACCCACGTCGCCGCATTCCTCTTAGCGATCCACCGTTCATTGCTGACAAAATGCCTGCGCGAGCAGGAGTATTCGTGTGGTCTTAATGCATGTGTGCGTAAAGTACGAAGTTGCTGGGAATTATTTTTGCCCGAATTTTCAAATGTGGACCTTATTACCCCGCGAGTTTTATATGCCGCAAGTACCTTATTCTCTCCGAATTGTTCAGCTCAATTTATTTGATGGTGTTTAGTCCCTTATTAAAATCTGCATCTGATAAAGGAATAATGAACAATTTATATTATTGTGGATGTAATGATTTTTTATGTATTGTTGTATCCGTTTAAGAGAGTTGTTTCATAGATCAAGATATTTCGCAAACCCATGAATTTAATGGTTTTAGAGGTTTTATTTTAAAGCAATTCATTATTATAAACCTAAAACCTAAAATCGTTCCTATTACTAAAAGAAATATAAGAAAACCTTTTATTTAAATCAAGATAAGAAAAAAAAAACTTCTGAAAAGCTGAAAGATTGTTGCCCAATTTTAACGCATAACAGCATCAAACAGACGTCTAAACTTGAGAGCTGCTGTTTATGGGTCAGGTCTTTGTTTGTTAGTGGGATTTTATACGTCTGTATGTAATAGACATCGTTTTGGAAAGAGCTCTATCTTCTTTTTATAGAAACTAAGGTACTGGACAAGGTGTAAGGGACTATCGGTGAAAAAATACACAACAAAAAACAACAATATATATATATATATATATATATATATATATATATATATATATATATATATATATATATATATATATATATATATATATATATATATATATATATAGCTCGTACAAAAATAAGCACGTGCATGAATATTTTGACTGCCATGTTAGCAGATTATAACTAAAAATCATAAGTTTATTTTAGCGAATTATTTTTACATTTTATTTAAACATTAATAACAATAAAAAAAATCAACTCTAAATTAAATGTAAATTACTAAGTAACAAAAAAAATATAATACATATTGAAAGTCTTGCAAGCGTCATCGATTTAGTACCTCTGGATAGATTCTGCACATGTAAAATACTTCGTTCCAAAAACCATCGCCAACATTTTGTAACATTTGAATAGTTATTAAAATAAAAATATTATATAATTACCAATGACATTTATTGATATATAATATGCAAGTACAAAACAGAAAAAAACAATGAAATATCTGTATGCATTTATATTTTCATTAATCAGAAAGTACTAGCTGGAATTACTGCTATTATCTGCAGTAAAACGTAAACTGCATCTGCGTTTAAACGTTTGACAGAATATTTTTTAAGTAAAGTCTGAATGATTGTGGCATGTTCATATATTTTTTTCTTTTTTTGGAGTTTTTGCCACGATCTAAAACTCAAAAAATATCAAAATTATCTGTTCTTATATAAATAAAGAATCACTGAATAAAAAACAAAAAACCAAACGGGGACAAATTTCCCAGTGATTATTTTCTGTAATAAATTTGCCTAACGAATAAAATTTTAAAAAATATAAAAATGTTTTAAAATGAATACAAACTTTTGAACGTTAACGTTTCAGGAAGTATTCTCCTCCCGTTTTCAAAACGAATCTAAAAATAAATTATATTAATTTCTGTATATAATGCAAAGATAGGAAGTAAATATATTTTTTGTGTATGTCAGTGATACTTACATTGATGTACTACCAAAAACATTTACTAGTCTACTAGTGATGTACTACCAAACAAATTTATAGGTGAGGTTTACTGTGTGATTGTGTATTGAAATAATTGAATTCTGTTGTGTGTTGTTTGGTTTTATTTGGTTGTTTGGTTGTTTGGTTATTTATTTCTTACTCTTTTAATT
This sequence comes from Cosmopolites sordidus, assembly GCA_031761425.1. NCBI lineage: Eukaryota > Metazoa > Arthropoda > Insecta > Coleoptera > Curculionidae > Cosmopolites > Cosmopolites sordidus. The sequence continues at coordinate 536,879 of JARFXV010001791.1, read as the reverse complement.
GCGCCATTTGCCATTGTGCCTTTTAATACTGCCAGGAATACTTAATTAATAGTGAAGTTAATTGTTTGAGTTGTTAATTGTTGATTGTTATTAGTAATTTGTTGGTTTTGGTATCAAAAGTTTTAAACGATTTATCTATACATTTTTTTGGGTAATTGTTATTTATTAAAATATCTTTGATGTGATTTGTTTTTTTTTGTACTGTATCAATGTTGGTACAAACAAGTTTTGCTCTGTCATGTAAACTTTTAATTACTGCTATTTTGACTGATTTTGAGCAATTAGAAAAGAAATTGAGCTACCTATATGTGTTTGTCGGTTTTCTATAGACTGTAGTTTTTAATTTGTTGTTTGGGTTTAGTATTAAAATGTCAAGGTATGGCAATTTATTCTCCCTCTCCATCTCTAAAGTAAACCTAATAATAGGCTCTCGAGAATTTATATCTGGTAAAAAAATATTTAGATCATCAGCTATGTTGCCACATAGCAAAAATATCAACTTATCTAAGCCATATTATTGGCTTTTTAAGAGATTTACTTAATATGTGATTTTCGAGTTCCTCCATAAATATAAGTAATGTCTGAATGATTATGGCGTGTTCATATATTTATTTCTTTTTTTTTATCGTGGCGAAAAAACTAAAAAAAAAAGAAAAAAATATCCCCCTATCAAGATATTACTCATCAAAGGAGAAAGAGAAGAATCCATTGCCATTCCGAAATTTTGTTGATAATAATCATTTTCTAATTGAAAATATGTGGTTTTTAAGAACAGAGTTAATAATTCCAAAATTGTATTTATGTGTAGTTAATTTCGGTCTTTTAATGTTGTGTCATGTTCTAATCTCTTTATAATTATTAAAAGTGATTTATCAACTGGTACGTTATTAAATACACTCACCAGGTCAAAACTAACCATTACATTTTGGTTTGTAATTTTAATGTTCGAAATTTTATCTAAAAAAATCTGAAGTATTTTTAATATATGAATTTGTTCTACCCGAAAGTGGATTTAAAATGTTTCATAAATTTTTTTTTGACACAATTAAAAGAAAGTTCCAAACTTTCAAATTATGTAACTTAAACTATTTTGAACCAATTATCCACAGTTTTATTAATATTCATATTGGGTACTTTTCCCTCCGATACGCCCTTAAAGGTAACAGTCATTATCCGATACCTCTCATAAACTCTTTTATGTTAAGTTAAGTAAAGTACCTGACTAACACAGTGAATTAAATTTTTAAATAAACCATACTTTTTACAACCACATTTACAACTTTATAGCGATATAAAAGCAGTGATGTTTCGTGAAATCTTTATGAACATACTCTTTGCAACTGCAATAAAAATCAGTAGCAACATTGTCATTGTTATTCCGGGTTAATAAACAATTGTCTGGGGCGCTGTAAATGTGTGGTTGATGTATTTTTAAATTTATTAATGGTTAACTACTCTGCAGTTTGCGTATTTTGTTCTTTTAAATTGTTGTTTTCAGTTTATGCCGTTCCATTGTGGAAGAACAGTTAAAGATAAAAAACAAAAATATTTGTAGCTCTACTTAATTTACATTCTCGTAAAACTTATGATGTTTTTCCGTAATAAATATGGAGATTCCTACAAATAAAAGAGCAATCTTAGAACGAAATCTTGCTTAAAAAATAATTACATTGGTTCTATTTTTGGGAGATTTGTCCTTGAAATGTCAATCTATAAAAATTTCAGAATATTTCAGACAGTAGGAGCCAAGTTATGATGGATTTAGGGGAGTAATCTAGAATTCTAGAATTCTAGAATAGCTACATTTTGGGTGTTTTTTCGGGCTTGAGAAAAAAATAAAAAATATTTTTACTAACCATTTTCGATATTTTAGGAATATAAAAAAAATTCGATGAAAATATTTTATGTAAATATTTTGAATTTTCAAATTTCCTTTGGAGGACATATTCTTAAAAGTTTAAACTTTCACCTATTCAGTGCCAGCCTTATTTATATTGATTGGTAAATAAACTCCGTATTTTAGAGATCATTTCACAATTTTGGAGGTTCAATGTTAACTTAAGTACGCAGTTGAGTTTTAAGTAAAGGAATTGAAAATACAATGGTGGGGGCCAAAAGGGCATGGGGAAAGGAAAGAAAAGAATTTACAGCTAGAGGCGCATCAGCAGCATCTAAGGTTATTATTTAGCGACTGGACCTACAACTTAACGTGGGTTTCGAACCACGGTTATCAACTACAGACAAACCCAGGTCCTCACCCCCTCAGGTTATCAACCCTTGGTTATGTGCCTACCCATAAGTTTATCAAGAAGGCTACCGACTGGCGATTGACCAACGTAACACTTCTCAGAAGGCATCCGGCCTTACCCAGCCTTTAACTGGCCTGACTGAGGGGTAATTCTTTGTCGGATTTTACACTCTTGCTTAGAAACAATCACAGACATTTAGGTGTGGATATGTGTGGGCGTGTGTGTGTGTATGTGAGTGTATATAATTGTGTGTGTAGAGTAGGAAGTAAGACGGACAGAAAAATTAAAAAAAAAACACAGCTATTGATTGCCAGGCAGACGACTAACCCACCAGACCACTGCGGCCGGCAAAGGGCATAGGGATAAACGGGCAGGTAAAATGCCCGACACTTGCGTGGTCGGCTACCCAGAGAACACTAGACTGACGCGATAGTTGCGTCATCGACACTGCATGGGTTAAGAATATGCAAAAAATCGATTTTGTCAAAATTCTAGACTACGGATGCAAATTAACTCTAAGTTTGAAAAGCAGTCTAAGATTAAATCATCTCTTGATGATGCTAACATGGTTAGCGAAACGTGCGTCGAGGAGTTCAAAAAGTGATTTGGTGTTTAGTGGTAAATCTCTTTAAATTTAGTCTTTCACACCATAGATTCCAATAGAAGAATTGAACACATTATTAGTTTAAACGTCTAGCATCACTCTCGTATAGCATGAAATCATGGCGCCTTCCTATTTCGTTTCCGTGCGCCCTTCCTTTTTTTTTCGTTAAAGTGTTTCTGAGTGTCTTTCGGAATGAGTTTGAACGAGACAGGTATTGATTTAGTCCCAACTAAATGATGAATGCATGTGATTAATTTCATTTTTCCTCTGATCTCTCTTGGGCCCACTGCTCAAACATCTTTCGTCGCAGTTTACTACACTAAAACTCTTTTACAGGGTTCTTAGACGGGGCCAACTTTATTGTTTTTGGACGTAGAAAAAAATTAGAGTCTTAGGACGGCGCCAAATTTAACTGAGTCGTGCCGGTCCACTTCCATTTCCACTCTTGTGGACAGCCTGACTCCAAGATCACGTCTTTCTTTTTTTTCTGCTTTATATACACCTTATATTTCCTTATCTTTACCTTTGTCTTGAAGAATGAAAAGGCCGATCTTTCTGTGTTACCATTTACTAGAAATAGCTTTTGAGTGAGCCTTCTTATTTTACTTTTACTTTTACTTCATTTTTGACGCCCAAGGTGGAGCCATTATTTCTTTTTTACTTCTTGTTCTGGAAGCCGCGATGGCGACGTAGCTGAACACCAACATTATCGATACATTATTTATATGATTTTTATTAAACTGGATGTTAATAACACACTAATTGTCTCAGCCATTGATTCTCCAACATACAACCTGGCAAAATGGTTAACAAAGGAATTTGAAAATCTACCAAACTAAGTACCTTCCTGTTCAGTCATAAACTCAACAAAATTCATAGAAGAAGTCAAAAACACACATCTACAGGAAGGTGTGGTCTTGGTTTCCTTTGACGTATCATCGTTCTTTCCGAGTGCGCCGGTTGCACATGCCTTGAAATACCTGAGGGAAGTTACTCGAGTTAAACGGTTTTAATAACGAGATTGTTTCTTAGTGCATATCGTTAACAATGTATGAAGCAAAATTGTTTTCAGCTTAATTACAGGTTTTACGAACAACAAGAAGGAACGGCAATGGGCCGATGCGAAGGATGAATCAGTTACTTTCCGAAGGTATGGTTAAGATATGGTATGCAATTTTCGATTTAAAAAATGAAAACTTATATGATTTTATTAAGGACTTAAATAGTAAATTCCAAACATAGTATTTGCGCATGAACTGGAAAACAACGATAGTTTACCATTTCTAGATGTTTTAGTCAGTAGAAATAATAAAAATAGGTTAAATTTTGATATTTTTACAAAAAAAACATCACCACTTTGAAATACATTCCTAATCTTCTTATATATTGGTTAAACTCAAAGATCTTTATTAACGAGATATAAAGAACACATTGTCCACGTTAGATATGGGAGAAATAAAAAATCTTGTGTTGCCAACCATGCAATCGACCATGACCACAATATAGATATTAGTAATTTATGACTGGTTAAAAGTGTAAGTAATAATAGGACTTCGGATGTGTATGAAAGCATTAAATTGAAAAATGTAAGAAAACCATGAACCAAGATAAATGACCTATTCCGTTCCGTCAACTTTTTCAACGCTTAGTAAACTTCACGGATAATGTTTTTTACACGCTTCATTACACACGGTTTTCATATAAATAAAACATAGTTAAGTTTTAGAATTAAATTAAATCATCTCCTGGTGATGCTTGAACATGGTTAGCGAAACGGGCGTCGAGATGATTGAAAAATATATTTAACTGAGGTAGCCGATACTTGATGGAAATTAATTTTAAATAAAAAACCAAGATTAATATCTAAATTTCCACTATATATAAAACTTGTACGTATGACAATTGTTTCTATATATATATATATATATATATATATATATATATATATATATATATATATATATATATATATATATATATATATATAGTGTGTATTTGAAAAAGACACTGTGTGTCGAAACAATTGTCATTGTACGTACAAGTTTTGTCAACGTACAAGTTTTAAATATAGTGGAAATTTAGATATTAATCTTGGTTTTTTATTTTGATTGAAAAAAGTGATATGGTGTTTAGTGACAAATCTCTTCGAGTTTAGTGTTTCAAACCGAAGGTTCCAATAGAAGAACTGATGATTTGTATTGATAACATACGTAGTGCCCTAGTTAGTAGACTTATGATAAATTTTACCGCTTTGGTGGTAAGCGGGGTGAAAAATAGCGAACTTCTCGAGTATTTTGGAGTCTTCCTGGCCTATTCCATAGCAAGGCCAGTGGCGCTCGGAACTCACCTTTACTCTCCGGTTAATTTGGGCTAAAGGGGCATAATTTGTATGCACGCTTAACAGTCTTAACGGCTGTATATAGTAGTCAGTTACAACCCTTTTTAAATTGTAATTAATTTATTTTGTTCTCCTTAATTTTGTTTGTCTTTCTGCACACTAACAAAGTGCGTCGCAAGTCGTTTAACATAATATTAAACAAAGTCATCAGCGAAACAGATATAGACGTAAATGGAACAATGCTAAATAATAAATTTAACTGAGGTAGTCGATATTTGATGGAAATTCATTTTAAATAAATGGGCTAAAATTAATATCTAAAATATTCACTATATTTAAAATAGTATGTATAACAATTGTTTCTTATTCACAAAAAATGGCAGCATTTAACTCATTTATACATAGATTGTTAAATATTCCAATGTCAATAGATAGTTATAATAAAGAATTGAATGTCATCAAACAGATCGCAGTAAATAACGGATGCGACCCAAACATAAATAAAATAATTGAAAAAAAAGTTATAATAAAACCATTAATATATCCTGTTAATAATATCAAGAACGTAGCGTACAAAATAATTACATTTGCAGGAAAAGTTATCAAATGAATTTCTGAACATTTATCCAAAAGAAACGATATAAATATTGCTTTCAAAACAAACAATAGTCTTGGACGCCTGATTAAAAACAACAAAAGCCAAACTAATATCTCTATAAATCAAGAGTTTATTTAATTGATTGCCGATCGTGTCCAAAAGTTTATGTTGGAGAAATAGGAAAGGACGGTCTTTTTCCACTAGGCTAAATGAATATAAAAGAAGTTATATTAATGATCAAAATAAATTCAATTCCAAGGAAAATTACGGATCAAAAAAAGAGGTGGCTATACGATGGTTTTGTAATATAAGAACTACTGCTAGTTAAAAATTGGGCTGTTGGAAAGCACTGTCAAGGGTCGTAGTACCATAAGAAAAAGAATAAGAGACAGTGGTTTGTACACCTTTGTCAAAAAATGTGGTTGGATCATTACTTATATTCGCTCGATTCTGAAATTCTAACTACAAAAAAAAATGTTAAATCATTCTTAAGTTAAAACAACTAATAATCTGGAGGCTCAAAAACTTTTCTCTTCAGCTAAGCGTAATTGTATCAGGTAGGATTATATCTTAGAATTATTACAAACTATGGTTAAAGAATTCGAGTTTCGGTAAACTTTCAATTTCCGGAGAATTTATGTAAATGTAAAAAGTTTCCAGTATTATCAAGCGACTACGTTTGTTTCAGCTTCGTAAATGGCTTAGAAATTAATTTGAAATGTAGATTATAACAAGACACTGGGGTGGCAAAAATATATTCGTTGTTTTATATTTTCAAAAGTATATTTTCTTGGTCGTGCGGATCTTATATGCCTTGCTGTACGAAATTGACATGAAAATATTCGGCAAGTGCGTTGATTTTGTTGTAGTTGTAGGTAGGACTATCAATCGACATTTACTAGCGATGATGATGTGGGCTCATTACAGCGCTTCACAAGATGCATGGCTTAGAATGATACCGAGCTAGAATTGAATATAACCTGGAATTGAACTTTGTTTCCTTCAAAAATGTGTCTAGATCAGTAGCGGCTCGTGGGTTTTTAAAGTGGGAGGGCGTAGAAGCAATAGTGGTATTGAAGAATTTTTTTTGCATTCCCCTTCCTCCTTTTTACTTTTCGTCCTATTGAAACCTTATACTGGAGCTGAACCAGGAAAATGAGCTAAAGAAAAGAAACTGAACGGAAATAAAATGTATTTTGCATTGAAAAATTGTTTACTGTGATAAATGCTGGAGAGGTGGCGCTCCAATACCAGGAACCTCTCTCCCCGATAGGGACCAACTCGACAACCGGATGTACTCCCGGAAAAAACTATGTTATTCCATATGTAAACATATATATATATATATATATATATATATATATATATATATATATATATATATATATATATATATATATATATATATATATATATATTTATTTATTTATTTGGTGCGTATAGACCCGGTTGGATCAAGCAAAGCATTCTGACTTATTTTCGAGTGTTCTTTCTGATCCTCCACACCTCTCACATCTTTTCTCCGTAGATTCTTTTTGTCTCTTCCGTCCACCTTGTCCCCGATCTTCGCGAAGCTTGAATCTCTGATGCAACGTTCCACATATGTATTTTGTTTCTGTAGGTTCTTCTATCCTCAATCTCTGTCGGGCTCATTTGTGCCTCTCCCAGATTAGCTCTGACTTGTACAATCCATGGTATAGTATGTGGTATATGTGTGTATAGTATCCATGGCGTATAGTACTTCTGGTTTGATTACTGTGTTGTAGTGTCTTATTTTTGCGTGTGTAGATATGCATTTCTTATTGTAGATATTGTGTGTCTTGCCGTATGCCCTATTCATCTTCTGCAATCGAGTCTTCTGTGCTATCTTCTCTCCTCCTGTGGGTTCGAGGATCTCGCCCAGGCATTTGAAGTGAGTGACCCTATTTATTTTGCCGTATTTGGTGTTCAAATTTTGGAAATTTAATTTTGAGCAGAAGAATTCGGTTTTTTGAAAGGATATTTATAGGTCAACTTTCTCTGCACATTCCTTGAGGACTTCGATCTGTTTGGTTGCCCTTTTTTCATTATCTGCGAGTATGGCTAGGTCGTCCGCGAAGGCTAGGCATGATATTTTTATGTTAATATATATGTATATATATATATATATATATATATATATATATATATATATATATATATATATATATATATATATATATATATATATATTATAACATATTGTTATATGGAAACCGCTTACAGGGTAATTGATACTAATTGAAACTTTTTTCCCAAGAATTGGGCCCACTAAATTGGGAGTTTTTTTAGTCAGAGTTTTATTAGCTTTAGGTGTGGTCTAAAATGCTTTGAGCTAGATTTAAGTGATCTCTTTGATGATGGGCATATGTTTGATGTTTGCTCATTGTTATGCCCTTTACACTTTCTACATTAGATAACAGAATGTGATAATTATGCGATAGCGACAACGCGCTGGAAAAAAAAACCAACGAGATTTAAAAAGGTCAATTAGTATTCGGCACGGAACACTGAACCTTTCATTTAAAAGAAATTCACGATTATTTTTTCCGTAAACGGTTTCATTTTGTTGCCGTTTCAGCACATTAAACTGCATTTTTCTTGCCATAAATTAAGAACCGAGTTTTAATGTGATATGCTTCGAAGGGCGTGTTTTTTTTTGTTGAATATAACAGCGGAGAACGTTATTAATAGCTCATTTATTTAGGGTAGTTTTTTATTTTTCATTCCAGAAAGATATTTCTTTTGGTTTGAATATGATTTCAGAGATACGAATAGGGTTTATAAATTATGGTTGTTTATAATGAAGGAAACATCTGGGATGTTAGAAATATTAGGTCCTCCTCTTAATTATCTACCCCTACGTTTTAGAACTATTCGATACTGCAATAATTGTTCATATTTAGCAGCCTCTATTAGCGAAACAACAATTCTGGAAAATCCTAGTCGAAATATCAATTAATATATTTTTTTCGGTTAGAGTAATGAAAATCGCATCAATATTTGTAACGATCAGGGAAATATATTAATATATTTTCCATGATACATCAGATTTATCGATGGATGTTGGCCGAAGGATTATTAACACATTTGATTATGAATGGCCAAGCGAATTAGCAGCGACGGAGTTTAATTAAAGCTTTTATCGCTAACAAGTGTAAATTATGTTTTTTGTTCTGAATTGTTTAGCCTGATATTGAATTAATAATCTACATATGGGACTCTAGATATAATAATAATAATAAAAATAATTTATTGAATCGTCAAGACAATACAAATATGCATGGATCAAGTTTCAGTGCATACAAAGAATTCATAACAATTAAAACTACATATAAATATTTTATTCCTTAAGGTATGTAATTAAATAATTTACTAATGGAATAATGTATCTATTCAATCCCCACAATAATACAAAATATCCATGATTAAGTCGGATTGATAGAATTTACAGAATGTTCAGTGACACGACCTCAGAAACAATACATTATATGACAATCATGCACAAATAAACATTGTGTACATAAATAAGTATTAAATGTAATTATTGACAGGACATCTTCTAAACTATAAAAACTTTGACTTATAAGAAATTCGCGGACTAATTTTTAAATTCGTTGTCACTTTGAACATGCTTAAATCGTAGTGGCAATTTATTATACATCTTTACACCCTTGTGGTAAGCATTATGTTCAACTATCTTACATGAATGTATTGGTAAAAAAAGTTCATCAGAGCCTTGTATGTCATAGTGATGAAAATCACTATTTTTCACGAATACCATAAAATTTCGCCCAACAAAGATGATAACCTCCAAAATATATAGTGATGGTAGAGTCAAAATCTTGCATTGTTTAAAAATTGGTCGACATGTTGCCAGTAGTGACGCCCCACCCATCATTCGAATTTTTTTTTTTTTAGTATTTTGTAAATGCGTATCAGATGAGGCGACCTACAACAAAATATCAAACCATACCTAGCGCGACTGTAAAACTCTGCATAGTAATACGTGGTACCAACCCGTTTCAACCTATAAACAGCATATGAGACAGCAGCTAATTTCTTGCATAGATCATCTATGTGTTCATCCCATCAAAGTCTGTTATTGAGATGAACACCCAGAAATCTAGTACAGGATATTTGCTGTATAGACCTACCGTTAATTTTTAGTAAATATGACTCCGTTATAGTGTGTGTACACGGGGGGGGGGGGGGGGGATAACTTAGTATTCGTAAACCAACTATAAAATTTATTAAGCATTTCCTGTACCGTCAATTCAATGGCTCCCTGCAAAAATTAAAATTAACATTGGACCCAAAACAAAATCATCCTTAATCTTTTGATGTTGTTGATGTTGAGATGTTGCTTTATCAATCCGTACAACTTGATGTCGGTCAAGCAAGTAAGATTGCAACCACTCTTTCACCCGATCTCTCAAACCATAGTCATGAAGTTTGTCCAGCAGTATTGCGTGATCCACCAGATTGAAAGCATTACTTAGATCTATAAACAGACCAACACATTTGTAATTATCGTTTATGTTTTCATATATCTTGTTTAAAAACTCACAGATTGCTAAATGTGTGGATCGACCAATTCAAAACCCGTCCTGTGATGATTTCAATATATTAAAGCGCACAAGAAAGGACATGATCTGCTCATACACTATACACTCCAACAGCTTAGATAACGTGGGTAGAATAGTTATTGTTCTATAGTTGGAGAGGGAGAGCCGGTCACCTCTCTTGAAGACAGGGCCTACTTTTGATCTTATTAATGCCTTCGAAAAAATGCCAATTTCCAAGGATCAATTCACTAGACATGTTAACAGTATTGTTAATGAGTTGTTAGACTTATTCAGTACAACTGAAGGAATATTATCTAGTCCCACAGAATTTGTATTCTTTAGTTTCCTTACTGTTTTAATTATATCATATTGATTAACTGAATTATTGATTAACTTTTGAAATTTAAGGTGACTATGCTACGTCAACTTCATCAGAAAAAGCGTGACGCGGATAACATTTTTTGAGAATAACAAGTGTGAATATTAATATTCTGAGCGATGATCTTCTTGTTGTCTCTTGACTTCGCTTTCATTGAAATAAAGTGAATGAGGAGATTGGCCGGTATTATGAAGGTGAATTGCTACTTCACTTCTCATGAATTGCCACAACTCGACAACTGTGCCAGTTAGGGCGTACTTGTAAGTATTTAGGAAGTGTTGTGGTTTGAACATCGTTGTGAGTTTCATAGTGTTTTTCAGCTTCTGTTAAATTGTGCCGAATCCATCGACAACAAAACTTTTTGCAGCTAAATATTGTTACAATATCGTACGTGTCTCATGTCAATACCTAGTAATGTTTTAATATTTATCTATCATGTCTCTTATATCCTCGAGGTTACTCTGAGAACATTTTTTGGACGATGTTATAAATATATTTAATATTTTATTGAACCAGAAATGACTGATAAATATCAAAAGAACAGCGACGGCGAAAACAAGGGAACATCTTGTAAATAAAGAAAAAGCTGTCTGGAGTTTGTTTCCATTTCCCGTCATATCTTTGTTCAACGTTAAAGTATTTCAAAAAGCGTCAATTCCACAAAGCCGCTTCAATACTTTATAATTTTGTTTTTGCATATCAATTAGCATCAAACGGTATTAGTGATAAGATCTTTTGACATGGGATTATTTTGTATCAGCGAAAGAGATAACAGCAAATGCTTTGTTATTTATTTTGGTTTCTGTTGTCGTAAAACGAATTGTATTCCATCTGGTTCCAGACCGTAAATGTTTTTCAATGTCACCTTATTAACCTATCTTGATAGGTTTTTGCTTGTCTACTGGTGGATCAACATAAAGGAAAAGTGTCTACGTAATTCCTGAATACGTATAATAATTTCTTAATGCTTAATTAAAATATGAAATGTGAGGGCCGTTGAATATATTTTAAGATGCTAATTAATTTTATCAGTCAGGTTTGATAATATCATTTTAATTAATTTGTTCGTTTTCAAAAACAGCCAGTTTAGTATATATGGTATGGATGATTGATTTTACTGCTTTTTTTTACTGGATCATTCTTCTAAAAGTCTAAAACTTGTATTGAAAAACTAACTTGACACCTACCTTTGTCTGAGTCAAGTTAGCCGTCATTGTTAGTTCGTATGTTTCCAGATTTGGTACCTTGTGCCTTTTTACTAAATCGTTCATTGAATATACTACTTCGTGAACATCGTTTTGTGCCCATAGAAGCCATTTAAGAGGGAATGGGTCGTTCCACAGGGTCAAAATGTCACTGGTGAATGTTGAGCGTTTGGAAGAGAAATGTTCGAGTGACGATCGAATATCGAGTGTCAGGAAGTTAGTACGATAATGCATTATCTCACAGAACCGTCACTGTTCGTGATTTTTGGCGAAAAAACAAGTCTGTGTGCTTCAACATCCTCCGTATTCACCTGATTTATCTCCCGGTGTCTATTGTCTGTTCTGGAAACTTAAACTGGCCATGAAAGGAAAGTTTTCTGACGGTGTTACTTAATTCCAAGAAGCCGTGACGAGCATAATCGAGGCGACTCCGAAAAACGATAAAAAATCTATGCTAGTATTGGTTCAACGTGTCCAAGTGGTGTATTGATGCGGAGGAGATGTATTTTGAACAAATAGAAGTAATTTTGGCAAAATAATTAAACATAATTAAGTAAGGAACTAAAACTTCTCTTACTTTCCCAACATACTGAATATATGGGCTCAAGCTGAATGACTGGAGAGCGAATGAAGGGACGATTAAAGCCATGGCCATATAAATCTTCTATGTCGAATGGTGGCCTTTAAGGTAAGAAACCGGCCTTGGGAGACGGTTCCTGACAGTAGTGGATGAAGGAATGGCAAAGCACCCACGTGGAGCACGGGTTAACGTACTTTGCTTTTTAATATTTTTTTCCACGAGCTCATTACACTATCTTTCGTACATACCTGGTATTTACTCAAGGTTAGATGGGCCATGAACAGCCTCGCACAGTCTAACTGTTGCGAACGTTTACAGCAGAATGGCATGAGCTGCTTGTGACATGTAGCCACGATTCGCCATGAACGATTTATATGATCATAGCTTTCGTCGTTCTATCACCCGCTCTCTAGGCACGGATGAACTTTATTTGTTATATATATATATATATATATATATATATATATATATATATATATATATATATATATATATATATATATACGTGGTTTTTGCTAATTAATGGTACACAGTAAAACTGCAGATTTTTTGGGTAAAAATATTTCGATTTAACCCAACTTACCTTGGTCCAAAGTTAATATTAACCAAGATACAGGATGATAAAGGTATAATTTTAATTTAAATTTAAGATAAGAAATTTAAATGTCTAGAAAATTTGTATGTAGATTGTAGAGGGCGCTGTCTGCGACACTTTTCTACGTTTGAAAGGTCACAATTTTTTTACGCATTAGTGCATAGTTACGCATTTTTTTTACGCATTACGCTTTTTTATCGCAAACTTTTATATCGCATACTTTTTATAGCACAGTTAGTATCCGAACGTCATTTCCAACACGAATTTAAAATTAGAGTTTAGTGTGGTGTTATTGGTGATTATGTATTGGGTATATTCGAATTGTCCTCTAATTTAAAAGGCGGACTGTATCTTACTTTTTTCAAACTCAGTTATGCGAATATTTAGATAATATTCCTCTAGAAATAAGACGAAACATAGTGTTCATGCAGGATGGAGCCCTCGCACAGTTTTCTACCTGAATACCCGCTTTTCTATTTGCTGGATAGGCCGTGGGAGTTAGATGTCTTGGCCTCCTCGCAGTCCCGACTTCAATCCGCTTGATTTTTGTGTGTGGGTATATGTAAAATCATTAGTGTATGAGGAAAAAGCGAATACTCGAAAAAATTTATGGCATAAATCATTTATTTAATTTATCATTTAAAATCAGACCGTTGTTCAGTAAAGGGGTACTGAAATGAATTGAGGTGAATGGAAATAAATTCGAACATTTATTGTCGAATAGAAACATCTTTCTTTATTAATTATTCTGGAATTATTTTAAAATTTTCAACATTTCTAAAGACATTTCGTTTGTACTCTCTTTTAAAACGTTTATAATTCTTATTATGATATAATAGTTTTATATTAAAATTTATATTAATTTAAAATTATCATTTTTAAATTTATTTTTGGGATTTGTCAATGATATTTATATTGAAATTCTTTGTCATTGTCATTGTCAATATAAAGATCATTGACATAACTCAAAAATTAGTGCGTAATGTTATGGTTTCAATTGTGTTCGTGTTTTGACGTTGTTATTGCAGCCTGTGGGCTTTTAAACATGCTCTAAGTTCTTGCTTTTAATAGTACAAATTGAATCAGATTTAAGCCTGAATAAAGTGTGAGGAAAAGCAAACATTTGTGTTTTCTTTTCCTCACACATAACATTTGTGTTATGTTTCAAAAGTACAATTTAAAACGGTGCAATGAACAATTTAAACCCAGATATCTAGAAAAAGGTAACTCGGAGCGACGTTTGCAAAGTATATCTTTTTTACGTAAAAAAGATGGAGAAAATAATATTTTCAATGAAAATGCGAATACACTAACGCGCAAGAAAGTTGCGACCTTTCAAACGTAGAAAAGTGTCTCAGACAGCGTCCTCTATAATCTACATAAACATTTTCGAGAAATTTAAATTTCTGAGCTTAACTCCCCAATACCAAATTTCGTTTCAAGTCGTTCAACTTTCAACTAAGTCAACTTTTGGACTAAGGCAAATTGAATTAAATAACAATATTTATAATAAAAATATCTGCAGTTTTGTGGTGTTGTGTGATCTTTTTGCATTTTAAAGAAGTAATTAGGGAAAAAGCTATAAAAAAAGAAGGGAAAATTTTTTAAAAAGTATGACGAAAAAAAAATATTAAAAAAACCTCTAATATCCTAAAATAAATTGAAAACTTACTTTTTAGTATATTTTCGGTAGAAATATTTATTTTAATTTTGGTATTGATGGATTTAAAAAATGTTTAATGGAAATTTTGTACTTATTTAAATATTGAGTAAAGAAGGTAGTTTATTTCAAATTTCAGATACGCGATTACGACACTTTTATTTAATGTTCGACAAAAATATCTTTTAATTTCAAAGATAAATGAACAACAATTTTAAATTTTAAGTTTAATCATGTCTTAATGCGAAAGGAAATATAATTTATTTTAAATACAAGATAAATTATAATTATTGTTACATTGATTATTGTTGCCTATGAGCTATTGTCATCTTTTTATCCAGCTTCATTAAGTTATATTCTTCTCAGCGGTAAAAATTTCTACTGTAATAAGGGATTTTTTTAGACAAAATTTTGTTTCTCTCGATAAAAATTATTATACATTTCTTGCTTCATAAATTTATCCATTTTAACAAATCGTTGAGAAAATTTTTAACAAGTACAAAAGACCCTATAATTTCTAACTTAACAAGCTCTCTGAATTTACCTGCGAGGTTCATGCGCATCTGTGGGAAGTTATATTTGTTTAAATACATTTGGTAATTCTAATTTTATTATATCTCTACATAGATTGGTGGTTATCATAAAAGCTCGTCAGCGAATAATGGTTTCGTTTTACCTAAAGGAGAATTAAAAGAAAAACAGCAGCTTAAAAGCTGAAAGTTTCACAACATTCAGTCATTGACAGGCCATAAATGCATTTCAAAACTTCGATATTATGGGTTTCACAGGATGGTGAGGCCGAAATACGTCTTAAGCTTTGTTTGTTTTTAGTTGTTTCTGAATGACAATGAAGATTTCCGAACAATATAATTTTTCATAACATCCCTCAGTTATCAATATCTTGGATATAATTTGAAATAATTCGAAATTATATTTCGATTTTGGATAATTTTTGTATTGTACTAGTACTGTTTAAAGGAGAGCTAGACGGGAAGAGAGCTGAAAGAGAACTAGAAGGAAGACACTAAAATTGTCTAAAATCTCATATTTTCACGCTATATACATGGAAAAATATCAAAATTGTGACTGGTCTTAAATTTAACTCAAGTCTCGATATTATAGGTTTCATAGGGTGTTGATGTCGAAAAAATTATTAGTTTCTGTCTGTTTTTTGTAGTTTTTGAATAACAGAGAAAAATGCCGAACAATGTAATTTTTCAATATATCTTTCAGACGTCAATATTCCAAAAACAATTGGAAATCTCATATTTGGTTTTAAAGCAATGGATCAGCTGTCAAAAGGTACACAAGTGTAAGTATTTACATAGTGAGGCTTCTACCAGAAAGAGAATTTGAAGAAACACTTTGGGGAGTAGTGGATGAAGGAATGGCAAAGTTCGCAAGTGGAGCACGGATGAACTTTCGTTGCTTTCTTGCCTTCATCTATATATATATATATATATATATATATATATATATATATATATATATATATATATATATATATATATATATATATATATATATAGATGAAGCGTTCTAGTAATTACAAAATTACCCCAGGAGGTAGACAATCCTCTGCCTTCATCTTGCCTCATCTATATATATATATATATATATATATATATATATATATATATATATATATATATATATATATATATATATATATATATATACATATGTATATAGATGAAGCGTTCTAGTAATTACAAAATTACCCCAGGAGGTAGACAATCCTCTGCCAGCTTTGCTGGTACAACCGGACTTTCGGATTCTGGGGCGTCCGGGCTTAAACGCAAAATCTTTCAGAGGGAGTCGGAGACCTCTGGCCAACGTCTGAAACCGAAAATAAAAACTTTCTTTGGAACGGTAAATATCAATTCTCTCCTGCGTCCAGGAAAACTACACGAATTGGGGCGAACATTAAATCAGCAAAAAATCCAAATTTTAGCTTTGCAAGAAACCAGATTGACAGATGATAACACCTTAGAATTCGGCAACTACAGACTTTTTAAAAGTAAAACGGACAAAAGAATACTCAAAAATACACCACATCTCGGTGTTGCTTTCGCTGTCTCAAGAAACATTCTTGGTTCTATAACAAATGTCCAGCCAGTAAATAATCGACTTATGACACTATCCCTCAAGTGTGCTAACAAAAACTATACATTAATCAATGCACACCTCCCAGTTAACGAAGAAAATAAATCTAATCCTGAAAAAGTAAATAAGTCCTGCGAAATTCTGGAAAAGACTATCTCTAAAATTCCCTCTAACCATGTAAAAATCCTATTGGGTGATTTCAACGCCTAACTAGGGAAAGAAAAAAAGTACAGGAAAACAGTCGGCAGTTTTCCCGCTCATAAATGGACTAACCATAATGGTAGAAGATTGGTTGAACTATGTTCGCAGTTTAATCTAAAAATAATGTCAACCGATTTTAAGAAGAAAATAACAAAACAAAAGACCTGGAGGTGCCCAAACACGTACATGGGTGAATTTCAAATTGACCATGTTGCCATTTCGTACCCCAATTATAAAGAGATTTTGAATGTTCAAGTTAGGAAAGGAGCAAATATAGACACGGATCACTACTTGACTAGAATCAAACTTAGCTTAAAACCTCGAAAACTTATTCAAAAGGGGCTGCTAATACCAAAGTTTGACCCAACGAAAATAAAACCAGCCCTAACTGAAGAGCTTGATAAACAACCTGCACAGAACTGGCAAGAATTAAAACAAAAAATTATTAAAACAGCCTTAAAGTTGGTCCCTTTACAAAAACGTAGAAAACATCCGTGGTGGGATGAAGTTTGCGAGCAAGTAGTATTAAGCCGAAGTAAAGCATTCAAAGATTGGAACAGTCAAAAAACAGCAATAAACTATAACATCTTTTTGGAAGTAAGAAAATAAACATCGAAGCTAATTAGACAAACTAAAAGAAAATATGAAAACAATCAACTTAATGAAATAGAAAAAGATTTCCAAAAAAATAACACCCGAAACTTTTACAAAACATTTAAAACTAAATTAACAGGCTATCAACCGCAGAGCCTATGCTTTCAAAAGGAAAACGGACAACTAGCTCTAAATAACCAAGACAATTGCAAAGAACTTGCGAAATATTTTGAACAAATACTAAACTGTCCTGAGCCCTTAAACAAATTACCAACACTAAACCCTAAACAAACAAACCCAGATTCATTACCACCGAATGAAGAGGAAATACATAGGCAAATCAAGCGGCTTAAAAATAACAAAGCTTCTGGTGAAGATGGAATCACTGCTGAACTTTTGAAATCCGCTGGTCCAGGTATAATCAAGGAAATAACCAAAATTCTACAAGAAGTTTGGCGAACCGAACGGATTCCGGAAGACTGGAATGATGCTCTAATCCATCCACTACATAAGAAAGGAGATAGAACGGATGTAAACAACTATAGAGGAATATCTCTTCTCCCAGTTTGTTAAAAGATTCTATTTCAATGTCTACTAGACAGAGCACAGGGACAGTTAGAACCGAACATTGGTGAATATCAGGCAGGTTTTCGACCGGGCAGATCCTGCCCTGAACCGATCCTGAATCTAAAGTTGATTCTAAGACATCAAAAACTGTACAATAAAAATCTCGTCTGTACATTTGTGGATTTCAAAAAAGCATATGATTCTATTGACCGCGAATCTTTATTCCGAATCTTGAAAGAACAAGGACTAGATCTGAAAACGCTGGCAATTATTAAAGCAACGTTAACTAACACGAGGTCAAAAGTTAAATTCATGGGTGACATCTCAGAACCCTTCGAAATTAAAACTGGTGTGAGACAAGGGGATGGACTCTCGCCACTCTTATTTAACTGTGTTCTAGAAAAAGTAATACAGGAGTGGCGTGCAAAAAAGTCGGCACTGAATATTGACCAGCCCATTAAACTGGGGAGAACCAACATCAAAATTGATTGTCTGGCATTTGCTGATGATCTAGCAATTTTAGCTCAAGATGTATTAACGGCACAGAAACAGATTGAAATCCTAAAAGAAACAGCAGAAAATGTAGGACTCCAAATTTCCTTTGAAAAGACACAATACATGACCTGCAACAGACTAAGAACGCCATTTCTAAAAACAAAATATGGTAACATCAGACGAGTCTCTCAATTCAAATATATGGGTGAAATAATCATGGAAAATGGGTTGGAAAAAGCGGCCAATAAGGGTAGATGTCAAAAAATGGAAACGGCATTGAGACTTACACAAAATATTTACAACAAAAAATGCCTATCTAAAAACACAAAACTGAGACATTACAACACGGTTATTAAGCCAGAATGTCTATATGCTGCAGAAACGCTCATTTTGAATAGAAAGAGGGACATCGAGGACATTGAAAAGAAGGAAAGAAAAATCATAAGAAAAATCCTAGGCCCCAAACAAATAAATAGCACAACATACCGACTTCGAGAAAACCAAGAAATCAAACAATACACATATATACATAGCGATATGAGAAAAAGAAGACTTAAGTTTTACGGACACATCAAACGGATGAATCCGAGTAGGCTAACTAGACAAATAGTCGAATTTTATGAAAATAGGAGTAGAGCTAAAGTAGAAATAATTAAATGGATTGCGGCAATTAAAGAGGACCTAAGATCAGCAAATATTACACAAAGTGAAATTCAGGATAGAGGCTGTTTCAGACACAAGGTTAATGTTTGGAAGGTTGGCCAGAGAGAAAAATGTAGGAAGACTGTAACAACTTGGTCTGACGAAAGGAAAAAAGCTCATAGCGAAAGAATGAAATTAGTATGGGCTAAAAGGAAGGCTAACAACAACAAACGCCTCTAATTGTACTTCGCGGGGTCAACCAGGGCCCATACGTGAATAATAATATATATATATATATATATATATATATATATATATATATATATATATATATATATATATATATATATATATATATATATATATATATATATATATATATATATATATATATATATATATATATATATATATATATATCTATCTATATATATATATATATATATATATATATATATATATATATATATATATATATATATATCTATATATATATATATATATATATATATATATATATATATATATATATGTATATATGTATATCTTGGGCAGAGGATTTCCATGGAAGGGAATACCGCCCGGGAGGTGGAACGGCGTGTTAAATGTGGCTGGCAGGCATTTGGTAGGCTCAACATAGTGTTTAAGAGCAGACTCCCACTTTGCCTGAAAAGAAAAGTAGTGCGTTCTACCCGTTATGACATACGGAAGTGAAACCTGGACACTCACATCGCAATCAATTCAAAAACTTCGGGTGGCACAGAGGGGAATGGAAAGATGTATGCTTGGCATTACAAGACGAGACAGAAAGTCCTGCGCATGGATCAGGGAACAAACAAAAGTGTGTGACATCATTGGAAGAGTAAAACAGTTGAAATGGAGATGGGCAGGCTATATAGCGAGGCGATGGGACGACAGATGGACCAAGGCAATCCTGGAGTGGATACCGCTTGATCGCAAACGTCCGCGAAGAAGACCGAAAGCACGATGGATTGATGACATCGTTAAGTATATTGGACCCGAGTGGCAGAGGAAAACCCAGGACCGTGAAGGTTGGAAGCATGCTGAAGAGGCCTTCATCCTGCAGTGGATCGATACGGGCTGATGATGATGATGATATATATATATATATATATATATATATATATATATATATATATATATATATATATATATATATATATATATATATATATATATATATATATATATATATATATATATATATATATATATATATATATATATATATATATATATTAGGGTAAAGGCTATAATAAAAACAGAAAAGAAAAATTGACTATTTACTATATTTTTGATTGATTGCGCGGTTGGCTCTTGGTGAAACATAGTAACAATGATAATAATTAAAACACTTGGTATTTGTTTCACAATATATTCAAGATATTCTCTAACATGTTTCGGCCTCGCGACCATTCTCAAAGATTTTTCATTCAAAAAAATTTATACATAACTCTCTTTGAGAATGGTCGCGAGGCCGAAACATGTTAGAGAATATCTTGAATATATTGTGAAACAAATACCAAGTGTTTTAATTATTATCATTATTTACTATATATTTAGAGCCGATCTGAATATTTTCTTACCGTCAAGAGTTTTTTAAAAACGAGCATTACAACAATTTGTTTATTTTACTTTTTTCTATATCGAAGCATTAAGAATTTTAAATATGACAAAAAAAATTAAAAAGCTTCCAATATCCTAAAATAAATTAAAAAATTACTATTTAGTGTATTTTCAGTAGAAATATTTATTTTAATATTGGTATTGATGGATTTTAAAAATGTATAATGGAAATTTTATACTTATTTAAATATTGAGTAAAGAAGTTAGTTTATTTGAAATTTCAGATAGGCGATTATGACATTTTTATTTAATGTTCGACAAAAATATCTTTAGTTTCAAAGAGAAAAGAACACACAATTTTAAATTTTAAGTTTAGCCCTGTCTTGAAATATTTTTGACTTCGATACATTTTATAAATTGTTACCTGTTTTTTTTTAATTATAACTTCACAATTTTGAATTTTTCTATACCGTTATATCTAATATCTTTACAACTGAAAAATCCAAAATTGTTAGATTATAATAAAAAAAAAACAAAAAAATTAAAAGGTAACCAACTAAAAGTAAAGTTTTGGGGTTAGAGGCGCATCAGTAACTGAGAGGCTATTTAGCGACTGGACCTACAGCTTAACGTGGGTTCCGAACCACTTTCATTAGCTACCGAAAACTCCGGTCAGCACACCCCTCGGGCTATCAACCCTTGGTTTTGTGCTTAACCGAAAGTATCTCGAGAAACCTACCGACTGGTGAGTGACCAACATAGAAAACCTCTCAGAAGGCATCCGGCCTTACCCAGCCACGAACTGGCATGACTGAGGGGTGATTCCTTGTCAGATTTTACACTCTTACCTAGAAACATTCACAAGAATTTTAGAAAAACTTTTTTGCCTAGTACGGGATTCGAACCCGGTCCACATTAACTGCCGTAAGGTAAGGCTAACGCCTTAGACGCCACAGCTAATGTGGCTCCAGGTAACAAATTGATAAAATATATCAGTTAAAAATATGTCAACTCAAAAGTAAATAAAAAATATCATATTTTATGTAAAAAAATTAAAAAAACTCAATTATTCAAAAATGTATGTTTTAAAATATAAATTTCTACTCTTTATAAAAATAATATGTTATATATTGTAGAATTGAAATTGTTGTAAGGTTTAATAAAATAGTAAAAATATAATAATTTTATTAATACAATTTACTGAAAATCGTATAAAAATATTAATTTTAAACTGTGAGGTGATGAGCATTTTGTTGAACGTTTGAGTGGGGACGGTCTCCACCCATCCCTCCCATTGGAGGGCACATGTTTCACATCGACATGAGCTCTCTCGTCAAGAACAGAAATACCCTATCCACAGTCAGTCTTATTGGACGCAGTCCAAAGGATTGTGACACTGCATATATACGCCATCCGACGGGAAGTCGGCGAAAAGTGTGGGTTGTTGACTGTAGATGGGGGTCTTTCTGTTCTTGACGCGAGAGCACATGTCAGTGCCCTGAAGAGTCTGAACATAAAAAGACGAAACATGTGCCCTCCAAGTCAAACCGTCTCCGTCTCCAGTCAAATATTCATCAAAATGCTCTTTTAGGCGGAGACGCAGGTTTCAGTTGTCAATATCATGGATATAATTCGAAATATCAAAATGGGTTTGGATGATATTTGCATTGCAGTAGAACTGTTTAAAGGAGAGCTAGAGGGGAAGAGAGCTAGGGACCTGAAAGAAAACTAGAAGGAGGACACTAAAATGGCCTAAAATCTTATATTTTCACGACTATATACATGGAAAAATACCAAAATTGTGACAGGTCTTAAATTTGAAAAGACCATATAATTTCTAACTTAACAAGCTGATCACCCTGCGAGATTCATGCACATCTGTGGGACGTTACTTTTATTTAAATCCATTTGGTAATTCTAACTTTATTATAACTATACATATATTAGTGGTTATCATAAAGGTTCGTCAGCGAATAATGGTTTAGTTCTACCCAAAAGAGAATTAGAAGAAAAACACCAGCTTAAATGGTGAAATTTTCTACCATATTATATAAAACTATATAAAATGTCAAACATGCCTAATTATGGACAGGTCATAAATTAATCTCAGAACTTCTTCGAAATATGTCTTAAGTTTTGTTTGTTAATCTCTGTTAGTCTGTTAGTTAAAAAAGAAAAGAAAAATTGGGTGTTTACTATATATTTAGAACCGATCTTAATATTTTCTTACCGTCAAGAGTTTTTTAAAGACGACCATTACAACAATTTGTTTATTTTACTTTTTTCTATATCGAAGCATTAAGAATTTTTATATATGACAAAAAAAACGTATAATTTCCTAAAATAAATTGAATAATTACTATTTGGTGTATTTTTGGTAGAAATATTTATTTTAATAACGGTATTGATGGATTTTAAAAATGTTTAGTGGAAATTTTATACTTATTTAAATATTGAGTAAAGAAGTTTATATGACATTTTTATTTAATGTTATACAAAAATATCTTTTTTGTTTGAAAGATAAATGAATGCACAATTTTAAGTTTAATCCTGTCTTGATGCGGAGGGAAATATAATTTGTTTTAAATACAAGATGCACTATAATTATTGTTGCCTACGAGCTTTTGATATCTTTTTATCCAGCTTCATTAAGCTATATTCTCCTCAGCGGTAAAAGCTACGATTGTAATAAGGGATTTTTTTAGACAAAATTTCTTTCGCTCGATCTGAATTTATTGTTTATTTATTAATCCATAAATTTATCCGTTTTAAAAAATCTTCATCGAGCGCAGCGCTACAAAAGTGTTTGCAAAACGTCTGTGGAAATAAGGTTTTGTTTAGGGCCCAGGTTTTCAGATAGTTTTCTGCATCCATAATTTATTGGTCAAATTTGATAACCGATTATGTGCATTAAATTCAACTCTTTCGATCATTCTGACCATCAACCGATGATGACACAAGATCCAGGATTATGTAGACATTTTCATCACTTCTTTCAGCTGAAAGCCTTTCATAGTAAGCTTTCTGGGAATGCCTGAGGCATTCCCAGAGACTTAAACTAATAAAACCTGAACCCTTGACAAAATACTGTTTCCATAAACCTGTTGAAATTTTGCAAACATTTCCGTACTAGAACAATCCTGTTCGCTTTAAGAATTGCTCGGAGCTCCAAGTGACTATAAGGAGTTCAAATTCGTACTGAAAACGCATCAAGCTTTGCTCTGCCTCATTCATATTATTTTACACACACCATTCATATTAATTTATTTACACGCCCCGTACTTTTTGATTATAGTTGTATATTATAGACTTCTGAACAGGTTCGGACTTGTTTGGGCTCTAGGTATAGTTTGGTTGCTGAATATATTTGTTGGTTTATTAGCGATATGATTGGAAACTTTAGGTATTAAACGAAAAAGAGCACTTTTTAAGTTATAGAAAAGTTAATAGAAAAAGTTATAAATAACGATGCAAAATATTTTCCTTATGGTATAATATATATATATATATATATATATATATATATATATATATATATATATATATATATATATATATATATATATATATATATATATATATGTTATCAGGTGTGTATAGACCCGGTTGGATCAGGCGAATCATTCTGACTCATTTTCGAGTGTTCTTTCTGATCCTCCACCCCTCTCTCATCCTTTCTCCGTGGATTCTCTTTCTTTTCTTCGTCCACTTTGTTCCATATCTCCTCGAAACTTCGCTCTCTGATACAACGTTCCACATATGTATTTTGTTTCTGTACGTTCTTCTATCCTCAATCTCTGTCGGACTCATTTGTGCGTTTTCCAGATCAGCTCTGACTTGTGTGATCCATGGTACTGTTGACTTGACTCCTTGTATGTATGTAAGAATTCTGTTGATGAGTTTTGTCGGTGGGAGTCTACTGATATGTCCATAGAATTTCAACCTTCTTTTTCTTATGTCCGCCACTACGTTGGACATTCTCTCTGTGGTCTTTCGAGAATGTAGTCTGTATCCTTCTTCTGTCAGTTTTGGACCGAGAATTTTCCTAAAAATTTTGCGTTTTTCTTTTAGTATGTTTTCTATGCCGCTTTTTGTATGAAGTGTAAGTGTATCGCTTGCGTATAGTAGTTCTGGTTCATACAGACTAGTTCATAGTAGACTGGTTCATACAGTTCATACATAACTTGCGTACAGTAGTTTGATTACTGTGTTGTAGTGTCTTATTTTTGCGTGTGTAGATAGGCATTTCTTATTGTAGATATTGTGTGTCTTGCCATATGCCCTCTTCATCTTCTGTAATCGAGTCTTCTGTGCTATCTTTTCTCCTCCTGTGGGTTCGAGGATCTCGCCCAGGTATTTGAAGTGAGCGACCCTATTTATTTTGCCGTATTTGGTGTTCAAATTTTGGACAACTAATTTCGAGCAGAAGAATTCGATTTTTTGAAAGGAGATTTGTAGGTCAACTTTCTCTGCACATTCCTTGAGGACTTCGATCTGTTTGGTTGCTCTTTTTTCATTGTCTGCGAGTATAGCTAGGTCGTCTGCGAAAGCCAGGCATGATATTTCTAAGTTGTTTTTGGATCGTCCGAGTCATATTGGTTTCCAGTGTCCTTGATTTTTCAGTTTTTTCCCATTCTCTTATGACTTTGTCCAGGACCAGGTTGAAGGGGAGTGGGGATAACCCATCTCCTTAGCGTACTCCAGTTTTAATCAGGAAGGGTCCGGAAATTTCTCCCATAAATTTTACTTCGGAGGTTGTGTCAGTCAGTGTCTGTTTGATTAATCGTAGCATTTTGGGGTCGGGTCCTTGTTCTTCTAGGATGTTGAACAAAGATTTTCGGTCGATGCAGTCGTATGCTTTCTTGAAGTCCACGAACGTGCAGATGATTGGGACGTTCCTGATAACTTTGTATTTCAGTATAGTTTTTAGGTTCATTTGTTCAGTGCATGAGCGACCAAGGCGAAAGCCTGCCTGGTACTCGCCAATTTTGTGTTCTAATTGTTCTTGTGTTTTCTGGAGAAGGTATGCTGAGAGGATTTTGTAGGTGACTTGTAGTAAAGAGATTCCTCTGCAGTTGTTCACATCTGTTCTGTCTCCCTTCTTGTGCAGCGAGTGGATAAGATTAATTGAGGAGATCAGAGAAATAGTGTGCCAGCTCCTGACAATTCTCTTGATTGGTTAGCGCTAATCTCCTATTCCGCTCTCTGAAGCAAAGATTTTGGGTGGTATTTTTTTGCAAAAGTCGGAAATTCTCCTCTATAGAGTCTAGTTGTTCCTTCATATACTTCCTCTTAGTTTGCCTGATAATCTTTGCGGTCTGTTTTCTAGTCATGTCAAAAAGCTGTTGACTTTCTGGAGATTTTTTAGTGTTGTACTCCTGAAATGCTCGTTTACGTCGCTGCAATGCATTTTCGCATTCCGAATCCCACCAAGGTTGTTTTGTGTTCTTTTTCAATGGGATCAGTTCCTGTGCTTTTTGGGTAATTTTTTTCTGGAATTTTCTCCATGTATCTGCTTGTTCCTTTTCCCATTCCTCTGTTATGTTGGATTCCTTGATCTATTTTGTGCCGAATTTCTGTAGATGTGCTTTCTTGTGATGAATTCTCCTTGGGGTGAACTTGACTTTGATTCGTGTTAGGTAGAGGTCTGAGTCAATGTTCGCGCCCCTGCGAACTTGGACATCTTGGATCTCTCTTTGTTGTAGGTATGAGATCGCAACGTGGTCTATCTGGAATTCTCCAATCTGTTGAATAGGCGATCTCCATGTCTTCTGTTTTCGTGGAGATTTTCTTAGGAAAGTTGACATGATCTTAAGGTTATTCTGTTGGCATAGTTCGATGAGTCTTGTGCCGTTCTTATTGGTAAATTTGTGACCGGGGAATTTGCCTACTGTTTTCTGATGGATTTTTTCTCTACCGATTTGCCATTACCTTCTCTAGTGTTGCCCAGAATTTCTCTGTAGACTTGGGGTTTTTCTTATTGTCTTCGTTTATGGGGGCATGTACCTTGATCATGGTATATTTTTTATTGGCGCACTGCATGCGCATTGTCATTAGTCTATTGTTTATGGGCGTATCCCTTTATGTACCACAAAGGCCATGCCCAGAAGCGGAGCGCCCCTGGCGACTCGTTTTGCTATTTATGTATCCGGAATTAGCAACAGTGGTGTTGCTAGGCACCATCTGACATATATATCGTAAAGTTTGATATTTTTGATAGTATACATACTCAGAATGTTTTGTCATACGGACGCTATT
This sequence comes from Cosmopolites sordidus, assembly GCA_031761425.1. NCBI lineage: Eukaryota > Metazoa > Arthropoda > Insecta > Coleoptera > Curculionidae > Cosmopolites > Cosmopolites sordidus. The sequence continues at coordinate 509,635 of JARFXV010001791.1, read as the reverse complement.
TCTGTTGTTTAGTGGCTTGAATATTTCATCTAATCGTCAGAAAATGGAATTAACTCGTGAAAATTTTCTTGCGATGACTTTCGACCTGGGTTATCTCAACAACTCGATCAACTCACTTTGACTTTTGACGATGAAGCACCATCTAAAACCACTGTATATCACTAGTTTAGTGAATTCAATTGTGACCGTCGTTCGCTCACGGACGAATTTAAAGAAGGTCGCCCAAAATCGGTTTTTGTACCAGAAAACATCGATACTGTGCGCGAACTGATAAAGCAAGATAGTCATGTAAGATAACGTGAAATTGAGACATCCCTGAGCATTAATATGACAAGCATACATAACATTTTACATCAACATTTAGTCGTGAAAACGATTTGTGTGCGTTTGATTTTGCATAATTTGATAATCGCTCAAAAAAAGGCCCGTTCAGATTGGTGCAAAGAAATGCTCAAAAAAAATCTTGTAGCTATACATATGAGCCCGAAAGTAAACAGCAAATTTTCGTATGAGTCTTTGAAAATGAGCCAAACTGAATAAAAGTTCTTCGTGCAATAAGCATTTCGAAGCAAATGGTAAGATGAAAGCACAGTGTCTGTTTTTTTGCGATAAATGTTTGTTTTATTTATTATTCCGGATACATGAATAGCAACTCTCATAGCACCATATGTGCTACCTACTAGTGTTTTAGTTAAGTTTAACACTAATGAATTTATTAATTGGATTTACTCATAATAATAACAATAACAATAATAATATTTTATTAGATTTAATAGAGTATTTCTATCACATGATAGGACACCGCGTCAAATTGAATACTACAAAAAGATGAAGATTGAATTGGATAAGCGTCGTGCGGAGGGTGATGGTCGTTATACCTTAAGATATATTAGAGGATCTCCAACTATAATTAAGGAGGCAAGTGAGTCAAACTAATCCTGCCCGACAGTATCAGATCAGTGACAGAAAAAGATTTTTTAATTTGCTACTAGAATGTATGAGGTCTGAATACAAAGTCTCCCAGTCTGAATTTAACATAGTGGCTATAACGTGGCTTAGGAATGATGTTTGTGACAGTGAATTGTTTTCAAGTGATTATGTGGTCTACAGATCGGATAGAAGGTTGAATCGGTTAAATCTGTGTTGTGGAGGTGGGACGCTTTTAGCTTGTAAGTCGGATTTTAAGTCTCAGAGGCTTGATTTATCAGGGTTTGATTGGTTTTCACTTGTTGATTTGGTAGGATGTAAATGTATTTTTGATAGAGTTTCAATATTGGTTTTAGCAGTTTATATTCCACCTACGTTATCTGCAGATTTGTTTAATGCATTGTTTCAGGAATTTGCTGAATTAGAGTACATGTATGGCAATAGAGTTTGTTTTGTTGATGATTTTAATGTGTCGGATTTTGCAGATAGGAGTAAAATGAGCATAAAGAAACAGACTTTGATGACATTTCAATCATATTTTGGCTTCACTCAGTGCAATATGATATATAATTGTTCTAACCGCTTGCTTGACTTGGTATTTCGTAATGATAATTGTTGGGTTTTGCACAATAATGCCCCGTTGGTTGATGAGGATATCTACCACCCATCGCTTATTATAGTTAATGTTATGTCAATTAAGACGGCAAATTTTTAAAATAATAGGCACATAAAAAGTTATAACTTTAAAAAAGGTAATTACGTGGAAATTGAGAATACATATAAGATATATATATATATATATATATATATATATATATATATATATATATATATATATATATATATATATATATATATATGATCCAAAATCTGCCAACCCGCATTGGACCAGCGTGGCAGATTACGGTCCATACCTTCAACATGGTATTTCAGTATGTTGAAATATGACAGTACAACCTCAAACACGGCCCTCATTCCCCGGAGGCCAAGGGGCAACTACCTACGGCAGCGGAAAGACCTGCCCCAAGGCAGAGGGTGCTAAGAATCACCGGGTTAGATCAGGCTGCCATTGGACTTTTGACATTGCAACGTTAAATATACGGACTATGAAAACAGAGGCCCGATTGCAAGAACTGTTAATCGAACTTGACAACATACATTGGGATATTATTGGGCTCTGTGAAACACGAAGGAAGGGTGAATAGTTAATCAAACTGGAACCAACTGGACACGTACTCTACACTCGAGGTACGGAAAATGGCCGATGTGGCGGAATAGGATTCCTCATCAGTCGAAAGCTGAAGGACAGTGTGGTAAAATTTGAGAGTACATCCGACCGATTAGCCCAATGCGTCATTCAGCTGAATAAAAAGTTTAGGCTTCGAATCGTCCAAGCTTATGCACCAACTATAAGCCATAAAGATGAGGAAATTGAGGAATTTTATGATGATGTGGCCCAGCTTTTATACAAGGAGAAATGTAGGTACAAAATCCTGATGGGTGATTTTAATGCCAGAATTGGAACAACAAGAACAGACGAAAATGCAACTGGCCCATATGGAACTGGTGAGCGAGACAATAGAGGTGACAGATTAGTTGATTTTGCTGAAGGACAAGAACTATATATTATGAATTCATTCTATAAGAAAAATATCAGCAGAAAATGGACATGGAAAAGTCCATCTGGGCTCACAAGCGAAATTGACTACATCATGACCAACGATAAAACAATATTTACCAATTGTACTGTCCTTAACAATTTTAATGTTGGAAGTGACCACCGAATTGTACGAGCAAGGGTTCGGATTGACTGTCGAAAAGAGCGCGAAAAAATGGTAAGATCAAAGAAGGGCAAGGTGGATTCTGGAAAACTGCTGGAGAGAGGAAGCGATTTTGAGATTGCTTTGTCAAACCGGTTTGCTGCGTTACAAGATCCAGAGGAGGTGGAAATATCAGTTCAATATGAAGAAATCGCCAACAATGTACTTCAAACGGCTGCTTCAATAGCACCAGAAGAAAAATGTCTCAAACAAACAAAAATCTCCAGTGAGACCATTGATTTAATGAAGAAACGGCGAGCAATGAGAAATGCAGGTAGTCCTTTTGGCAGGGTCGAGTACACTGAGCTCTGCAAAACTATAAGAAAACGTATCAGAGAGGACACGCGCCGATTCAATATGCAGCTAGTGCAAAAAACCCTGGAAGAAAACAAAGGAATTAACAAAGCTAAACAGAAGCTGAGAAACAAAAGAACGCAAATATATGCTTTAAAGCGTGAGGATGGCACAGTGTGCAGGACGCGTACCCAAATGTTAGAGATTGTCAGAAGGTTTTATTCCCAGTTATATGAAGATCAGAGCCAGTCAGGGACAGCAATACCCACGGAAGAACAATATATAATACCAGATATCCTAGTGGAGGAAGTAACAAATGCTATAGAATTGATGAAGAACGGCAAGGCTCCAGGAAAGGATAGTGTAACTGTCGAAATGCTAAAAGCTGGTGGTCGGACGTTACATAAAACACTGGCAAAATTATACTCAAAATGCCTCAAAGAACAAAAAATACCTGACTTATGGAAAAATGCAGAAGTGATCCTTTTACATAAATAAGGAGCACAGGAAGATTTAAAGAACTACCGTCCAATAAGCCTCCTATCAGTGATGTACAAAGTTTTCACTAAGATAATTTCTAAAAGAATATTTAAAAAACTGAATGACGCACAACCAAGAGAACAAGCAGGATTCAGAAGTGGATTCAGTACAATGGATCACATCCAGGTTGTACAGCAGGTCATAGAAAGGCACAAGGAATACACCATGCCACTGTGCTTGGCTTTTATCGACTACGAAAAAGCATTTGATTCCATCTCAAAGCATGCGATAATGGATGCACTGCTTAGCCAAGGTGTAGAGAGAGCCTATGTAAACCTATTAGAATCGATATATGATGGAGCTACAGCCACAATTCACCTTGATGATCTTGAAGTGGGAATTAATATAGAACGAGGTGTACGGCAGGGTGACGCAATATCGCCTATTATTTTCTCGGCTGGCCTTGAAGAAGTATTCCGTAAACTGGATTGGGAACAGGATGGGGTAAAGATCAATGGTGCAAACTTAAACCATCTTAGATTTGCAGATGATATTATTCTTATTTCACAAGACCCAGAGGAGCTGCAAAGACGCATACAAGAACTGCAAAGGGCTGGCGAACCATTTGGCTTGAAAATAAACCTGAAAAAGAGTCAGGTTATGTTCAATAACTTCGCTCAGGACAGAAGAATTTCAGTTTTAGGAAGGGATTTAGAGATTGTGGACAGCTTTGTATATCTTGGGCAGAGGATTTCCATGGAGGGGAATACCGCCCGGGAGGTGGAACGGCGTGTTAAATGTGGCTGGCAGGTATTTGGTAGGCTCAACATAGTGTTTAAGAGCAGACTCCCACTTTACCTGAAAAGAAAAGTATTCGATCAGTGCGTTCTACCCGTTATGACATACGGAAGTGAAACCCGGACACTCACATCGCAATCAATTCAAAAACTTCGGGTGGCACAGAGGGGAATGGAAAGATGTATGCTTGGCATTACAAGACGAGACAGAAAGTCCTGCGCATGGATCAGGGAACAAACAAAAGTCTGTGACATTATTGGAAGAGTAAAACAGTTGAAATGGAGATGGGCAGGCCATATAGCGAGGCGATGGGACGACAGATGGACCAAGGCAATCCTGGAGTGGATACCGCTTGATCGCAAACGTCCGCGAAGAAGACCGAAAGCACGATGGACTGATGACATCGTTAAGTATATTGGACCCGAGTGGCAGAAGAAAGCCCAGGACCGTGAAGGTTGGAAGCATGCTGAAGAGGCCTTCATCCTGCAGTGGATCGATACGGGCTGATGATGATATATATATATATATATATATATATATATATATATATATATATATATATATATATATATATATATATATATATATATATATATATATATATATATATATATATATATATATATATATATATATATATATATATATATATATTTATATAGCTATATATATATATAGCTGCTCAGAACTCCATTTCCAATGATTCTGGAATGTTTTGGTCGTATATTAGTAGTAAAAGTAATTCAACTAGAATACCGGGTGGGATGGTTTATGATGACAATTTTTTTGACACTATCGAAAGCTTTCTTGTAGTCTATATAGCAGATATTTAAGTTGCGTTTTCTTTTTCGCGCTTGCTCAAGAACTACAGCATCGATCGTCAATTGTTCCTTGCAGCCCATACTTGCTCTTATACATCCTTTCTGTTCTTCTTCAAAAATGTTGTTTTTATCACAATGTTGGTAGATTTTTTCATTGAGTAGGGCTGTGAACAGTTTATATAACACTGACAGACATGTGATTGGTCTGTAGTTATTGGGTTGCTTATCGTCCCCTTTTTTGAACAGTAGGTATGTATTGCCCTCCATTAGGAAGTCGGGGAAAGTGTCTGGATTTATTAAAACCTCTTTAAATGCATTTGCAAGTACGGGATAGGTGGCTGTAAAGCTTTTAATCCAGAAGTTATGCAATCCATCTGGTCCAGGCGCCTTCCAGTTGTGAGTCTTCCTGACAGCAGTGCAGATGTCAATCTCTCTGAAATCGTTAGACTCCATATCTGGGAGGGCATTTGTTTGTTCTTGAATGGTTTTAACCCAAGGAGCCAATTTTTCGTAGCCGTCTGATTTTTTCCAAGCCGATCTCTAATATTCCGCAAAGGAAGGCACATCGATATTCTTAAGTTCTGACTTGCTGTTATTTTCTGCTTCGAGTTCTCTATAAAATTTCTTTTGGCCATTTGCAAATACTGAATTTTGATGTTTTCGCTTTATTATTATTATCACAAACATTCAGCTTAGTACCTTACGAACAATGTGGCAAGTTTGTAAGAGAACTGCTCGTTGTCCTACTGTGGTAATCGATTTTAAAACACCAAGAATTTCTAGATTTTTGGAAAAGGTTTTGCTTACTAGGCATTCGGCGGATATAACAAAAGGTAACACCTCCACTTTCTGGAGTTTCCATTGATTTTTCAGATCAATTGCAAGATTTTCGTACTTCGTGACCTTTTCCATTTCAGTTCTTCTGATGTTATGAGAGAGTTGTATCGCAATGTCAATTATGAAACTCTCCTCTGCTTTTTGTTAATTAGAACAATATCCGGCCTATTATAGTCAACCGTCCGATCTGTTGTAATTGGTCTATCCCAGTAAAGAATTGTATCGGCTGACTCAAGTACGGGGGAAGGCGTGTACTTGTAATATGGTGGAGGCATCTTATCAAATAGCGAGTGCTTTAAAGCGATTTGCAGGTGTATAATTTTCGCCAGCTGATTATGCCTACCTAGGTAAGCATTAGGGGCAAGGACTGGACACCCGCCAACAAGGTGTTCAATTGTTTCTCCTACACCACCGCACTTCCTGCACTTGTCGACAACATCCATGTGTAGAATATGTCTTTCATAATTTTTTGTCCTTACTATCTTATCTTGAATAGCTGTCGCGAAGCCTTCTGTTTCTGGATATAATAGTCCATCGGTACGCCAGTTTAGAGACAAATATTTGTCAATGGAGTCATCCTGAAGTGATTTAGGAAATCTCCATTCTTGAACGATATCGTTCAGCGCTGTGCTACTATCAACACGATTTTGTTTATTTAGATTTAGTGGGGTGAAACCCTGGTCCTTCTTAACAACCAGTTTCATTAGTGTGCTATGTGAACTAATAAAGCGCTCTCTCATCCTATTCTCCTGATTGAGACAAAGATTCTTGACATTCACAAGCCCTCTGCCTCCCAACTTTCTTGGAATATATAGCCTTTTTGTGGACGAATTGGGATGTAAACATCGGAACTTTGTCAATGTTATTCGTGTCAATCTATCCAGTTCATCAAGATCTGCTTCAGACCATTTAACAATGCCAAAAGAATATGTCAGAGTTGGCACCGCCCAGCCATTGATCGCTTTAATGAGGTTTCCACCGTTCAGTTTGGTGTTTAAGAGTTTTGTCAGTCGTTTTTGGTACAAAGTGGAAAAATTCTTCTTTAATAGGCTATGATCAAATTTATGATTTTGAAGCATTCCTAAATATTTGTATGAGTCTTCTGATGCTAGTTCTTGTATACCGCAGACTGTTGAATGTTGTTATTTTATTATTCCCTTTTGTATGCTGATTGTGGAGCATTTCTCGAGTCCGAATGACATTTTGATATCCTTACTAAATATTTCGACTGTTTTTATTAATGAATTTAGTTTCTCTCTTGTTTCTCCATAGAGTTTTAAGTCGTCCATGTATAGCAAATGAGATAGTTTCCTGGAATTTCTCATGTCAAGTTTGTAGCCAATATTGCTATTGTTAAGTAATGTGGACATCGGATTCAAAGCTAGAAAAAACCAAACAGGGGAAAATGAATCTCCCTGAAATATTCCTCTCTCGATATTTGTTGTTTCAATGTACTGTTGGTGGACAAATAAATTAGTCTTCCATTTACTCATGAGATACCTTAAAGAGTTTGTAATCTGCGGACAAATTTTGTAGATGTTCAAAACTTCTAATAACCAGTCATGTGGGACACTATCGAAAGCCTTCTTCTAATCTATGTAGCACATATTCAAATTGCGCTTTTTTGTCCGGGCTTGCGCAAGAACTACAGCATCAATCGTCAGTTGCTCCTTGCATCCCATACTTGCCCTAATACACCCTTTCTGCTCATCTTCTAATATGTTATTATAGTCACAATTTTGATAAATTTTTTCATTGAGCAGGGCTGTGAATAATTTATACAACACGGATAAACATGTTATCGGTCTATAGTTACTGGGTTGGTTAGCATCACCCTTTTTATATAACAAATATGTATTTGCCTCCATCAGAAAGTCGGGGAAAGTATCAGGATTCACCATTATTTCTTTAAATGCATCAGCAAGTACCTGGTAAACAGCTGTGAAGTTTTTGATCCAGAAGTTGTGTAATCCACCTGGCCCAGGTGTCTTCCAGTTTTAAGTTTTCTTGATGGCAGTGCAGATGTCAATCGCTTCAAGACCGTTGAATTCCATTTGTGGAAGTGCATCAGTCTGTTTTCGAATTGTTGCAACCCACGGGGCCATTTTTTCATAACCATCAGATCTTTTCCAGACAGATTTCCAGTATTTCTTAAAGGTAGATACATTCACATTTTCATGTTTTGACTGGTTACTCTGAGCTTCTAGTTCTCTATAAAACTTCTTCTGGCTATTTTGAAACATTCCATTTTGGTGTTTTCGTTTTTCTATCTCATTGTATCTGGCTAGTCTGGCTCCGTTCGTTTTAGCCTTCTGTCTAAATCGATCTTTCAGGTCTAATAATTTCTCGCAAAAGTTTGACTCTTCAAATTCAATGCCAGATTTTTTAGCAACTATTTTCGTTTTTTTCGTCACTTTGCTAGATGTATTTCCAGCAAGATACTCAGAAATAATGTCAACCTTTGCTCGAAAATCATTGATATCAGTTTCCAGGCGCTTTTTCCAGGCAGGTGTATCTTTTTGGATATTACGCCTTATCGCATTGAGGGTGTAAGTTTTTGACCTGAAACCGCGAGTACAGTTACTGCTGCACAGTACAACGCAAGATGTATGGCACTAAGGTTCATTATCACCGATAAATGCGATTCCAAAACTTTATTGACCTGCACTATAGTAAAGCGGGATTTTGCAATGTTGCGCAGAATCGGTATTTTTTGGCCTATTTAGTGGATTTGAGCCAGTAAAATGAGCCAATATACTGTAAAATCTTTCTCGTATGTTAAAAAAGTTTCCATTCATGACTGTTTCTTCATTTTGAGTTGATGATACTTCTGTTGTTAGGATTGGAGTTTGTACTACCGGTTGGTTCTCTGTGTTCAAGTTAAAGATATCCATGTTATTTTCTTGAGGTGGGTCATATGTAATGCTTTGGTGTAATTTATTACCGACTTCTCTCTTGATGTTCACTAATTCTGTTTCGGTAAGATATTTTTTTCTTAATATAAAATTTTTACGGTCTGCTAAGTTTTGTTCCGATAACTGTGTTTCAGGAAACCTCTTCTTATATTCTTGGTGAAGTGCACTTCTCCATCCAGGTAGCGGTATATCTGCACACTGGTTCACGTAATAATAGGCACTCATTACTTCCATATTCATTTCACGTGTCTATCTAATACGTGGAGTGCGCTCGGTCCAGCTGACAGCCCTCCTTATGGGGGCGAGCCAGCCGGTACCTGATTATTAGCTCCTGCTTTTTGTTGGGTTTGTATTGAAGTCTCTGCTGTTGATTGACTATTATATTCTAATTGTGGATGGATTTTTTCAGTTTCCTTGTTCATTGCCATTCTTGTGGTGCCATAGAGTTGGGAGTTGCCATTCGCTCCAGACTCACCAACCCCGGACAAATCCTCCCGATGGTTCCGAAGGGTTCTTGTCCGCAAAACCCTACCGCCTTGTATAATATAATATGTCCGGAGACATCGTTAGAGACACTTTAACCCTGTGTCATTCAGCTCCTCGGCACGATGGATTTCCACCTTGAGCTTGGGTTTTTTTTCCAGAGGTGTACTCCTCTCAGCTCGGGAAGGTGGTGGAGCCACTCACCAAGCGGTCTATCCGCCCCCTGCCTTTTTATTATATTATTATTTTATTTTATTATTATTTTATTATTATATATTTTTTTTAATTATTATTATTATTATTATTAACAGTAACAACATTAACATTATAGTAACAATAATTACTTTTTTAATCAAGTTTTGAATGCGCTGATCGCCACCTGAGGTTAATGCGCATCTGTGAGATGTACACTGTAAATCAAAGCTTGTTACAAGCCGTGTTATTTCGATGCGTATATGTATGTTTATTCTTTTTACCGTGTTAAAAATACCACTTTGGTACATACCGTGGCATATTGACACCTGTAATGTGCAATATTGACACAGATATGTGTGTTAGAAACAAAACATATTTGGTGGCGCGGTAGGTGTGTTAAAACAACGCGTGTAACATTATTGTACACTTTTAAGTGTTTCTTCAGAACTGAGAAATTTAAAATAACACATATGATTAATTTATATATTCTAAGGTTAAAAATAAAATATTTATTAAGTAAATAATATTACATTCATTTACATTGCATAAGTTACAAATGTAATATTTATTTTAACCATAAAATTCTGTACGTAGGTGGTTAATTAATGGAACATACTTTGCTCTACCCATCACATTAAAAGAAGATAAATTATGTGAAAAAATTATATTTTTTTAATTAACCCCGATTCTTCTATTAGTGAAATCTTGAGAAACACAATAAGCATTTAATTTTTCATTCAGCACCGTGAATATTCAACTAATTATTCTAATCATCATCATCATCATCAGCCTGTATCGATCCACTGCAGGATGAAGGCCTCTTTAGCATGCTTTCAACTTTCACGGTCCTGGGCTTTCCTCTGCCACTTGGGTCCAATATACTTAATGATGTCATCAATCCATCGTGCTTTCGGTCTTCTTCGCGGACCGATCAAGCGGTATCCACTCCAGGATTGCCTTGGTCCATCAGTCGTCCCATCGCTTCGCTATATGGCCTGCCCATCTCCATTTCAATTGCTTTACTCTTCCAATTATGTCACAACTTTTGTTTGTTCCCTGATCCATGCGCAGGACTTTCTTTCTCGTCTTGTAATGGCAAGCATACATCTTTCCATTTCTCTCTGTGCCACCCGAAGTTTTTGAATTGATTGCGATGTGAGTGTCCGGGTTTCACTTCCGTATGTCATATTCTATAGTATTCTATAGTATGTAATAATTATTCTAATACACTCCAGTATATTGAGTATGACGTATTTCAAACTGCTGTCAGTAACAAAGTTATACCAGTTATTAAATTAATTAGGAATGTTGGTAATTTGTCAAAAGAAAAAGATATACTTCTATAAAATTAAAGTTCACATATGAATGGAAAAGCACTATATATATATTTTTTTTCTCTCAAATACGGTAAAAAATGTTTCATAAATAAACATTTTTAAGAATATAAATAAAAATTTATTCTTATTTAAAATTTTTAGGAATATTTATTTCTACAAGCTACACGTCTACTACATAATGAGAAATATTCTAACATTACGTAATAACATTATTCTATTACGAATTTAACCATGCCTTTTTGTGTGTATAAAACGACTACAACAAAAATCACGTGTAAGTGTGTAAATTTAACACTCTTCGATTTGCAGTATAATACTTACTTTTAAATCCATTAGGTAATTCTAACTTTATAATATATAAAAATAATGTAATATATAAATAAGCAAATAATGTTTAGTTATAAAATAATATAAAATAATGTTTAGTTATATATATATATATATATATATATATATATATATATATATATATATATATATATATATATATATATATATATATATATAAGCCGCGCATCCATCATGATCATTATCAGCCCGTGTCGACCCACTGCAGGATGAAGGCCTCTTCAGCATGCTTCCAACTTTCACGGTCCTGGGCTTTTCCCTGCCACTCTGGTACAATATACTTAACGATGTCATCAATCCATCGTGCTTTCAGTCTTCTTCGCGGACGTTTGCGATCAAGCGGCATCCACTCCAGAATTCCCTTGGTCTATCTGTCATCCCATCGCCTCGCTATATAGCCTGCCCATCTCCATTTCAATTGCTTTACTCTTCCGATGATTTGACAGACTTTCGTTTGTTCCCTGATACATATGCAGGACTTTTTGTTTCGTCTTGTAATGCCAAGCATGCATCTTTCCATTCCTCTCTCTGCTCGCTCTCTTCGCTACCCGAAGTTTTTGAATTGATTGCCATGTGAGTGTACAGATTTCACCTCTGTAGGTCATAACGGGTACAACGTACTGATCGAAGACTTTTCTTTTTAGGCAAAGTGGGAGTCTGCTCTTAAACACTATCTTGAGCCCACCAAATGCCTGCCAGCAACATTTAACACGCCGTTCCACCTCCTGGGCGGTATTCCCCTCCATTGAAATCCTCTGCCCAAGATATATAAAGCTGTCCACAATCTCCAAATCCCTTGCTAAAACTGAAATTCTTCTGTCCTGAGCGAGGTTATTGAACATAACGTGACTCTTTTTCAGGTTTATTTTCAAGCCAAATGGTTCGCCAGCCCTTTGCAGTTCTTTTATCCGTCTTTGCAGCTCCTCTCTTTGCTGGTTTGCTCTCCTCAAATCTAAGATGGTTTAAGTTTGCACCATTGACCTTTACACCATCCTGTTCCCAATCCAGTTTAGGGAATACTTCTTCAAGGCCAGCCGAGAAAGGAATAGGCGATATTGCGTCACCCTGCCGTACACCACGTTCTACAATAATTCCCACTTCAAGATCATCAAGGTGAATCATCATGTGTGTGTGTGTGTGTGATGTGAGTCAAGATCATCAAGATCATCATGTGTGTGTGTGTGTGTGTGTGTGTGTGTGTGTGTGTGTGTGTGTGTGTGTGTGTGTGTGTGTGTGTGTGTGTATGTAAATCGTGAGGCTCCTACCTGAAAGGAAGGAAAACATTAAAATCAATCTAAAATCGCAAAATTTCACGACAATTTACATGGAAAAATGTTAACATCTTGACAGGTCTTAAATTTACCTTAAACTTCGATATTATACGTTTCATAGGGTACTGATGTCGAAAAAATCATTAGTTTCTGTCTGTCTATTGTTGTTTTTGAATAACAGTGAAAACTAACTATCATTCAAATAGTGAAAATTGGCGAATAGTTTAATTTTTCAGTGTATCCCTCAGATGTCTGGGGGACCCCAAAAACAACTGGAAATATCAAATTGGGTTTTACAGCAATGGATTGGGTGTCAAAAATACACAAATATTTGTATTTACATCGTGAGGATCGTACCTGAAAGTGAACTAGGAGAAAAATATTAAAATGGCCTAAAATCGCATATTTTTACGAAAATCAAAATCCAAAAAATATCACACAGTTTTACAATATATAATAATAATTAACTCCGCAAATTGTTTGGATTGAAACAGTGCTCCGTTTGAAAATATTGTTAAAAATGGATGGATAAACTCATCAGCTGGTTATTCAACGCACGATCCGGATGGCAGATGCCCCGGAAATCTAAATGAAATTAATTCAATATAGAAGGCATTTTCATGCACTAAACTATTAAAATTCTGCCGGCTGTATCTGCGTATAGATGGGGAGCTGCGGGAACTTGAACTCTGGTTTCATTTTATCAACCCATTCAGCAATACCTTTTTATAAAGTGATAATTATACATTGCGAATAAATTTAGATTTGATTTTTAAAGTTTTCTAATCTTGTTATTGTTGGGGTTTTTTCATATTAGTTTTCGTGTTTTCTTCTAATTGATAGTGCTAAACTGTGCTGTGCTGTGCTAAACTGTGTATATAATTTAAAGAAAACGATTGGGATTTGTTAAACTTTCAGTTTGTCAGGAAATGGGAATTTGTATGTTGGAAATGTGATAATGACTGGTACTTTAAATATTTTCACATTATCAGAGTATCACAGTTCTTATTTTTTTATAGAAAAAATTGACATGTATTGAATATATTGGAGAAATTTGTAAATATATTAGAAAACATTACAATTTTCCCAAGTTAGGATTCTTTTTAGACAACCTTTGGTTGATACCATTATTTTCCCACAACTGTAATAACATTTTTCCATATCTATTCGTATTTTTCATGTTTTCACTTATATTTATAAGGATCTATCGACCTTTGACATTTTTAATATTCCAACGAAGCGACGAAATAACTCTGTTAGAAAAATTACAGTCTAAGCTGAAAAAAATATCAACTGGAATTGGATGCTGGCTGGTCCGGATATAGATATTTTTTTCTGCTTATTGACAGGAAGTTCGGAGAATTTTCTTGATGTCTAACTTGAAGAGGGATAGATTGGAATGTTTCCGTGAATTGATTCGACGCATATCAAACTTTTTTTTACAAAATTAACAACGTTCATTATTTGATTTGTGGCTGCGATTAATAGCATGGTTATTTAAAATCAATTAAATTTAATCAATTTAAAATATTTAAAATCATGTTATAAAAAATAACATTGAAACATTGGTAAATTTATAATCACAATAACTAAAGATATAGCCTAGGGTGTCGAATTTCAAAATTTTTAAAAATACACCTATTATCACTTAACACGGTGACATGTATTTTTTTCTTATTTTTGCCAGAACTGGTATTACCTGGCCTTTCGACCGGGCACCCGCTTGACGTTAAGTTTCGGGACACCTTGAATAAATATAATTTTGTAACATATAAAATAATTTGTAAAATTACAAAACATTATTTTGTAGTTTACTATACTATATGTAGTTTATTATGTTTTTGTGTACACTATGACGGTAATGTATAGAGTGTAAGGCAAAGTGCTTTCGTAATATTAACCAATAGTTTTTTTTTATCATTGAAACGAAAACAGTTCTGTAAATATAGGTTAAAAAGATGGGTCTCTCCTTTGCCAAGATTTGTGAAACAAATAAAAACGTTGAACTTATGGTAATATTTTTTTTTAAGAACTTTGTTTACATATAAAACGACCCACTTTCTAAAAACAATATAAGCAATATAATTCGTATGTGTATCTATTTGTTTTCTGAAATTTTTTATTGAAAAATATCCTTGTTCAGGTCGTCACCAAATGGAATAAACACTAAATAAACAAAGCAATTGTATTCGGAAACGAGATCTGATGCTATCTCTACCAGCCCGAAGAGCAACCGAAAGAAAATCGACGTTTTTATTGTTTTCGTCTACCGGAAAAGCACCTGGCCGGACAACGGGAAAAGCGGAAAGGAAAAATCCCATTTATTAGGGTCGGCTTTTGGTTTTCCTTCGTTCTGAAAGGCAATTTGAAATTGAACATTTAGCAATGGACACCTGATAAAGAACCTTTGGTCACTTTTGTTATTTAAAAGGGTATAGAGGGCTTTTTTGTTTTTGTGCTTTTCCAAGTAAAAAGCTATGTTAATATGATTGAGAATGGGGATATGGCAGAACAGAAAATGGGACTTAGAGATGTAAAAATATTAAATATGTTATAGAAATATGGACAAAAAATAACCAAAGAGGCTGCCAGAGGCAAAGAAAGAAAAATACAACTATAGATAAACCGAAAAGGGAGAGGAGATTTTTATCTAATAGGATATTTGGTTAGTTTTGATATATGCAAGAATAAATGTACTATGATGAGTTGTACTATGATGAATGTACTATGATGAGTGTCATAAATGTGGCTTCATCTGTGTATAAAACATTTTTTAGAAATGCTGGATCTTGTATGTACATGCCTTGTAACCATAAATAGAATTCCATTTTTCTTTCAGTGTCACTAACTTCAAGTGTTTGAAGAAATTTCGGTTTCCTGTTATTTTATAGTGCTTTTCGGGGATATTTAAAATTCTACTAGCGTGTAAAAGGATCACTTCTGCATTTTTCCATAAGTCAGGTACTTTTTGTTCTTTGTGGCATTTTGAGTATAATTTTGCCAGTGTTTTATGTAACGTCCGACCAGCAGCTTTTAGCATTTCAACTGTCTTTTCCTGGAGCCTTGCCGTTTTTCATCGATTCTGTAGCATTTGTTACATCCTCCACTAGGGTATCTGGCATTTGTTCTTCCGTGGGTATTGTTGTCTTTGATTGGTTTTGAACTTCATATAACCTCTAACATTTGCGTAGGCGCCCTGCACACTGTGCCATCCTCACGCCTTAAAGCATATATTTGACTTCTTTTGTTTCTCAGGTTCTGCTTAGTCTTGTTAATTCCTTTGTTTTCATCCAGGGTTTTTTGCATTTCTCATTGCCCGCCGTTTCTTCATTAAATCAATGGTCTCACTGGAGATTTTTGTCTGTTTGAGAAATTTTTCTTCTAGTGTTGGTGATTTACTTTATTTTGAACTGATAATTCCACTTCCACCGGATCTTGTAACACAGCAAACCGGTTTGACAAAGCAATCTCAAAATCGCTTCCTCTCTACAGCAGTTTCCCAGAATCCACTTTGCTCTTCTTCGATCTTACCATTCTTTCGCGTTCTCTTCCACAGTTAATCCTAACTTTTGCTCGTACCATTCGGTGGTCACTTCCAACATTAAAATTGTTAAGGACAGTACAACTGGTAAATATTCTTTTATCGTTGGTCATAATGTAGTCAATTTCACTTGTGAGCCCAGATGGACTTTTCCATGTCTATTTTCTGTTGATATTTTTCTTATAGAACGCATTCATAATAGATAGTTCTTGTCCTTCAACAAAATCAATCAGTTACATGGGATTCATTTTGAATAAAAACAACGAAAATTATATACAATAAAATTAACAAGAAGGAGCAGACCTAAAAGGGGTGTAAAGGAGAAGAGAATAATATGAATCAAAAGTTGTTGAAGATATTTAGGGTATTAAAGTAAAGAAGACATTTTTTCACACAGTCCACGTGAGTTATTTTTTGCCATCACCTTTTCGAAAACTGTTCAATAAAAAAGTTTCCCTTTTGAAAGATACTTTGTTTTAGGATCAAAAGCTAATATCGGATAGCAGATTCGATATCGAGGCCTTTTAAAAGTCAAAGTATCGGATAGACGGTGGAAAACCAATTCGTATGATAGGCGGACTTAAAAAGTTTGGGACGTAAACAGCGATTGGCTTTTGGTAAAGCCGATATGTCATTGGTCTTGCAGTGCAGCAGAAAGTTAGCGCCGACACGATGGAATGGGGATATGAAAGGCTCGGGAACCTCACAGCCCTGAAATTATATTGTTTGGCAAACTAGCTTACGAAGTAAACCGTTGATTAGCAAGTGGGATCGGATTTATAAAGTGTATGTAGGAAACGTTCTCAGGATAGTTGATTTGACTTTTCAACGGGTATTGTCTCAATTGTGAGATTGTTGAATCGTGTAAAATTATTTGAGTTATTTAATTTGTACATTAAGTCGATTTAATATTAATGTAATTGTTTTTCAAATAAATTAATAATCTTAATTGTTACAAATAATTTTCTTATAGAATAAAACGATAGAAAGGGGAATTCAATTTTGACATTAAATAACAATAGAGTGTAAGTAAGTGTAAAAACGAACCAAATTTATGCCGCAATGAATGTCTGAGGCAATAAACTGAATTCCGTCCGACTGAAATAAATACGTTGATACGACGTTGCCAATTGTTGACAACATTTCAAAAAATCTGATCTGTAATCATTGGATAAATTTACTAAAGGACTTTTTTTACATATATCATCATTATTTTATATATATATATATATATATATATATATATATATATATATATATATATATATATATATATATATATATATATAGGGTGATATAGAGTAACGGGAATTTTTTAAATGCGTAGTGGCAGCCATGAGCAGGTGGTAGCCTTGCGGGACAGCGACCTTGAGCAAGTAAAAACTTTGCCATTTTAGTAACCATAGATCAGTGGAACGGGCAACAGCGTCCGTTAGCTATAAAAATGTTTTATAGAAACAGTAATAGTTTGAAGCTGCGCAGAGGAAGTTCGGATGTTTTTACAAGTTAGGACGTCATGGTGTCGTCCTATCAAAACGCGCGATAAAAAGTTGGATTAATAACTTTGAAGAAACTGGATCTGCCTGACAGAAGAAACCAACAGAACGACCAAGAAGTGCACGTACACAACAGAACATTGATGTTGTACGCGAGTCTGTCTTACGGAGACCACGGCGTTCAATTCATAAGTAAGCAGCTGCCGTTAAAATGTCCCTGGAGAGTGTGTGACCTATTATTTTCTCTTTTGAAACAAAATAAAAAATATATAGATTACAGCGACGGCAGCTGTTCGCCGGGAGCACCGGGAAGAAGGTCCAGGACAGAATGAAGCAACGACAAAAGTTGAGCGCCACCCGGTTACTTCATATATCGGAAAAGACCCTGAAACCGGGAAGGGGTCTGTCTTAAATAAAACGGTTTACTAGAATTTTATACATATCTATTATAAAAGCACACTCAAAAAAGAACGACACAAAGCACACAAAAAAGGAATAACTTAAACTATCAAACAAAAGACACGGGAACGTTTAGGGAAGGTGGTTCTCCAAACCTTAGCGTGAAAGAAATCAAAAAATCAAATGAACAGCTCTGAATTACACCAGCTGGTCTCTATGTCCCTATACTTACAAATTAGATGGTATTTCCTCTATTCTGACAATAGTAAAAAGATAGATATATAACGCTAGGGTAACCAAGAATGGTCAGACGGCAAATAGATACAAAATATAAGATGATAACGTGACCATTATCAGTATAAGAAATTATGGTAATAATGTATTTGTGAAAAATAACTGGTAATTGCAATCCTTAACGGTACATGAAAATATAATAAAAAAATGTTTATCTGGCCTTATTTCCTGATGTTGTCTATCCTTGCCTATCAAGGTACTGGGTGTCCAAAAACACTGAGTACGACTGCGGGCAGTCCGGTATCCCTATGCGGGGGTCCCGAAATAATCTCGATCTGACCAACTGGTTACTCTGCCATGTGGCCCCAAAAAGGTGTAAAAAAGGTGTTTCCACGATGGTCGGGCTCTGTAATAGGTGGTCGTTCAATGGCCTGATGTCTGTTGATCGGATTCTCTGCTAACGGGTCGTAAAACCCTCTCGGTCGGAAGGGTAAGGCTCGAAAACGTCCGCTCACCTGGAGATTTGGAGTTAGACTGTCTTGCCTTGTCCTAACGATACCGAAGCTCTTTCAGTTAAGAATTTGTCCGAAATAAACCTACCAGTGGTGATCAACAATTTACGAATGCTACCTGTAGCGATCAAGAATTTGTGAACGCTACAAGTGTTTACAGAATTCTTCATTTAGATTTGAAATTTCATCCATACAAGGTACAGACAGTGCAACAACTGAAAGAAAACGATTACCAGTTGCGATTAGAATTCTGTCTACAAACATAAAGAATGACGATGAATTTCGAAGCAAGTTGGGGATGTCAGATGAGGCCCATTTTCCTTTACGTGAATAAGCGGAACTACCGTTACTGGACAGACACAAATCCTAATGAAGTTCGTGAGCACCCTTTACACCCTAGTAAGGTGACAGTATGGTGTGCTATTTCATTATATGGAATCATCGGACCTTATTTTTTTGAAAATGAACAGGGGATCATAGTAACTATTATTGCGGATCGTTACGTGGAGATGTTACAATCTTTTGTTACACCTGAACTGGAAAATTTTCCATACGTTCTTGAAACCTGGTTTCAACAGGATGGAGCAACATCACACGCTGCACGGCAATAAATGGAAGCTGTGCGAGAATTATTCGGTAACCGTGTGATCTTAAGATTCGGTAACGTTCCCTAGCTAGATCGCCAGATTTGTCCGTTTGTGATTTTTTTCTTGTGGGGCTATCTGAAGAGTAAAGTATACATGACTCGACCAAGAACTCTGGATGAGTTAAAGCAGAGAATTCAGGATAAAATTCACAGTATCGGTCAATGAGGAATCTCAGCAGCAGATTTCAAGAATGCATTCGTACAGGAGGACGGCACGTAAAGGACGTAATTTTAAAAAATGATAAATTCCATTAATGTTTCTTAAATGGCAAATTTTAAGGTTTCAATTACTATCAATAAAATGTTTTTTTTTTCCATCACTTTTGCTTTTATTGGATCCAGTGTAATCCCTAAGTAAGATAGAACTAACATAATAAAAAAACTATTATAAGGCACATTACTTCTTTTCTTATCATGGCATATATATTAATTTACAAACCGTGTGAAAAAACTGGAGCAACTTTCAAAAACAGTTTATTTAACGGAAGAAAATGTCAAATTTTTTAAAATTGTAATCAATAATTGATCCAATAATCTTTATTTCTTGTGACTCCTTGACATTGTTTTGGCATTGAGTCAATTAAGTTATGAGGCACTGAAGAATCTATTTATTCCAAATTATTTTTCAAATCATTGAACATATTGTTCAAATTTGTGTAACGCTGGGTCCTAAATTTGTCGTCCATGATTTTCCATAAATTTTCTATCGGATTTATGATTGAGGCTTTAGCTGGCTACTTTAATAACTCATTGTTATCTTGTTTTAGCCAACGCTTTACATGTTTTGAAGTATGTTTTGGGTCACTATAGTTCTGGTAAACCAACTTTGGAGGCATATTCCACTCGGCAATAGGGGAGCATAACATTTTCTAAAATATCAGAATAAATAAATCTATCTATGATGCCGATGATTCTATGGATTGGACCAATACCTCCAAATGAGAAGCAACCCCACACTTTAACGTCCCCTCCACCGTGCTTCACAGTCTTCAGGATCCGCGTAACTTATAGTAATGATTTTTTATCTATTCGTGAAGTAGTTTTTCTTGATTTTTCTGGTTTCGTCAGGTTCAGTACGATCCACTGAAAAAAAAATGGAATAGTTTGCGAAACTACCGACTTAGAGATTATTAAACGTTTAGAAATGGAAAATTGTTTCTCACCATTTTCGTCCGCCATCCCGTTCAATTTTTGAGATCCATGTATATATTAACGCCATGAACCATTTTGCAGGTTGTAATTGCAACTAATAAGCGATTTTAGAATACGTCGATATATATTTTTAGGAAGAGTTTTTTGTTGTTCCTTATTTGTTGCATTATTATTCCATTATATATATATATATATATATATATATATATATATATATATATATATATATATATATAGATATATATATATATATATATATATATATATATATATATATATATATATATATATATATATATATATATATATATATATGATGTATATATATATATATATATATATATATATATATATATATATATATATATATATATATATATATATGATGTATATATATATATATATATATATATATATATATATATATATATATATATATATATATATATATATATATATATATATATATATATATATATATATATATGTTAGTTCGTAGTGTTTCGCGGATAAAAGAATACGCTAGACTATTAGTCCGGGAGTACATCCGATCGTTTGTGTCCCGTTTGTTGGGGACTGAAAACTTTCAGTCATTTTTTAGTGTGTTTTTTTTAGTAGGCGACACGTCTGAACGTCCCCTACAAACGGGACACAAACGATCGGATGTACTTCGGGACTAATAGCCTAGTATATATATATATATATATATATATATATATATATATATATATATATATATATTTATATATATATATATATTATATATATATATATATATATATATATATATATTTATATATATATATATATATATATATATATATATATATATATATATATATATATATATATATATATATATATACCAGGTGTCCCATTAAGGAAACGACCGCAAGAGGGCGTGACGAGCTAAACATTTTTAAAAATAATTTTTTTGTGTATTTTCGAGTGTTAATCGAGTAAGAAAAATTCTCAGTTATAATTAGCAAACTATCTCCTACAACTTTGTTTTATGACATTTTGTCGTAACTTCGCGAATAAAGAAGTGGGGCTGAGTTTTTCCTATTTAGATAAAAAGTCGTCAAATGTCCGTTTGCCTAAACCGATTTTCCTCAATTTGTTCAGTTTTTTCAAATGGAATGGTACAGACTACATGGTAAGAAAGGTAATTTAAAGAGGAACCGTCCAGTGAAAACCCGAAATCGATATCTGACATGTCAAGAGATATTTCGATTTTTCTGAAAAAAATCAGTTAGTTTTAATTTTTACCGTAATATTAAGTTAAAAATTGGCCTTAATATTTAGGTCTCAATCGCAACCGCAACAATTTTATTTAAAAAATAAAATTATTTATTCAGTATCAATCATCATAAATGTTCTAATCCTGACCTTGATAATATTTTCTAATTTAATTATAAAGGAGGAAAAAATGCCTTTCCCCAATTGTTGCATTTTCTCTTTGTGATGCTTACATACTACTTGACAGAATATTGAAATCAGTCATTAATAAATATACCTACTCTTTCTTTTAAACTAAATGAATGGATGAATGAAATTATGCGTTTTCGGGTTTCCAAATAAACGCATGCAATCCTTAGGTACATTACACAAAGAGTGTAAGAAGGAAACCATGGAAACAAACAAAAACAATCAAATTAACTTGTCAGTTTGGAAATGCATTACATTTTCAACATTGCATTTATTGATTATTAATAATTATTATAATAATATCTAACAATGCCTTTTACGAACAATGCCTTTTACGAGGCCTATGACATGTTGGCGGTGTATCTCCAATGTTTTGAAAATGCATGTATTGCAGAGCGGCAATATGCAAGTCAATATCCGGAAAGAAGGCATTATTCGAAGAAGGTGTTTACACATCTAGCAAGACGCTTACGAGAAACAGGAATTGTGCATCCAGATCCAGTCCGCACCAGGTTACGTTCGATTCGTAATGGAGATAATGTCGTAAATGTTCTGGCTTATGTTGAAACCAACCCCCATTTAAGTATCAGACAAATATCTGAAGAATTAGGTGTTAGCAAGACATCCGTTCATCGAATCTTAAGAGATAACAAGCTGTACCCCCATCATGTTGTCTAACACCAAGCCCTTTTGGATAACGATTTCGACAGACGGTTAGACTATTGTCACTGGTTAAAAAATATGTGTAGTGGAAATAAACAATTCTTAAAACGCATACTATGGACTGATGAAGCTACTTTTAGCAGTGATGGAGGCGTTAACTTACATAATATGCACTACTGGGCAGTTGCTAATCCACCCTGGATGTTAGAAATCAACCACCAAAATAGATGGAGCGTGAACGTATGGTGTGGTGTTTTGGGAGACAAAATTATTGGTCCCTTTATTTTTAATGGACATTTGAATAGTGAAACATATTTAAATTTTTTACAAAATGGACTGCCAGAACTAATGGAAGATGTTTCGTTGGAAACAAGAAGACAAATGTGGTACCAGCATGATGGATGCCCTGCCCACTTCTCGCAGGTAGTTCGAAACTTCTTAGATGCTTCGTTTCCAAATCGTTGGATAGGATGGGATAGTTTATTTTCGTGGCTCACCGGATTTGACAGTCCTCGATTTTTACTTGTGGGGAAGACTAAAAGACCTTGTTTTTCAAACTCGTCCTACCACACGAGAAAACATGATTGAAAGAATTGAAAATTCAATAACCAGCATTTCAAGAGCGGAAATTGAAGCTGCCGCTTTTAGTACTCTTCGAAAAATAAATCTTTGCATTTCTAAGGATGGAAGGCATTTTGAACATTTAGAAAGGCGTTAAGGTTCAGATTCTGTTAATTATTAGACTGTTGTGCTATTAATTTTATTTGACTGTTGTTATTATTATTATCTTCGTTGTTAGCCCGTTGACTAAACACGCTCCAAATTAATATGACATGAAGAATTTGGACCAGTCCTAAGCCTGGGTAAAGTGTGAAGGAAGGCAAACATTAGGTTAATATTTTTTTGACATAATGCAGGTAGTAGTGAAATAATAACTGATTTTTTCAGAAAAATCGACATATCTCTTGACATGTCAGAGATATCGATTTCGCGTTTTCACTGGATGATTGCTCTTTAAATTACCTTTCTTGTCATGTAGTAAAAGCTGTACCATTCCATTTGAAAAAAATGAACAAAACTTCAAAAAAACTATTGTTGACTGTAACGCCACCTCGCGATTTCATTTATAAACTAAATAATTTATTTCCCAGATTATCTGATTGTCCCAGCATTGGCTTTTAAATGAATCCAAATTGAGGAAAATCGGTTTAGGCAAACAGACATTAGACGACTTTTTATCTAAATAGGTAACCCCCCCCCCACTTCTTTATTCGCGAAGTTTCGACAAAATGTCATAAAACAAAGTTGTAGGAGACAGTTTGTTAATTATAACTGAGAATTTTTCTTACTCGGTTAACACTTGAAAATACACAAAAAAATGATTTTTAAAAATATTTAGCTCGTCACGCCCTCTTGCGGTCGTTTTAGAAGCTTAAAAATATTTTCGGTGAATTTCTCATGATCATTTTTAGTACAATTTTTTGTCCTCAAAGCTGTGGGATAAATAATTTTCAAGATACGGCCGCGATCCATCCTTAATGGGACACCTGGTATATATATATATATATATATATATATATATATATATATATATATATATACCAGGTGTATATATATATATATATATATATATATATATATATATATATATATATATATATATATATATATATATATATATGCTTCGTAGGTACGGAAAAAGCTTTTAATTTAATAAAAAGAGAAACCATCTGGAACAAGGATCTTATCGCAGCCACTACAAGCATGTACCAAACCACAACAAACCAAATTAGATCTCAGAACAGAGTATCTGCTCCTTTCACCACAATGGAAGGAGTGAGACAAGGAGGAAGTTTGAGTTCGCTACTGTTTATAAACACAAAAGGTGAGATAATCAAATTATGTAAGAATAAATTTAAGAAATATTAAATGGGATGGATAAAGGTGAAACCAGTTAATGTAGAAATGTGCATGCTTGCTGACGATATAGCTCTCATGGCAAACTCCGAGGAAAAATTAAAATTCAACATAGGAGTATGGAACGAAGCAGCTGAAAAGTTTGTACTACACATCAATGTAAATTATACACAGATCATGATATTGACAAATAACCAAGAACATTGCAAGGAGAGAACAATAACCTTAAACAGCTTGGAAATGAAACACACTGAAAAGTATAACTACTTTAGGTACTATTATTAATAATAGGGGAAACCGGGGCGACGAACTAAACAACAGACTGGCGAAAGCAGGGAGATTGCTCCAATCGCTTAGCAGAGGCTTCTTAAACAATAAACAAATATCCAAAAAAATGAAATTAACAATATATAAAACTATATATATATCTCTACACTAACATATGGATGCGAAAATTGGGTCTTGAATGAACAGCAAAAGAGTAGAGTTCAAGCGGCAGAAATGAGATATCTTCGTAAGGTACAAGGAATAAAAAGAATAGATAAGGTCAGGAATAACATAGTCAGGGACAACTTGGAAATACCAGCACTCATATCAAAAATAGAAGAGCATAAACTGAGATGGTTTGGACATCTAAACAGAACGGATCAAGACAAGGAAACAAGGAAATCGAAACAAATTTAAATATAATAGTATAATATTAAAGATTTATGCCACAGACGTAGTTCGCAGTTGTATTCCATTGTATTCCAGTGCTTCATCGGTCCTGGATATCTTGCAGGGGGTCTCTGGGGCATACGCCGGAGCATTCCAAGACAAGGTGGGCAATAAATTGCTTTTCAGCGCCACATTTATCGCATCACGAGCTCTCCACAGCTTTTCATTGGGCCAGGCTCAGGTTGCAGATTCCGTGACTTGTTTGGATCCTGTTTAAGTTGCACCATAATCTTCAAATTAACAAAAAAATTAGACAAAAGAAAATTAATAAAAGTATAAAAAAAATTCCAGTAACATATATATATATATATATATATATATATATATATATATATATATATATATATATATATATATATATATATATATATACTTCTATTCTTCTTAAATATGTCTTATATCAATCTGTCATAATTTGCGTGTTCGATAAGAAAAAACAAAACTATACCTTGCCACGGTTTTGTGAGACATCCAGTGTAAATAAAATTAATTTTGTATTATGCAGCCTGTTTAGTTGTATATCTGTTATACTAAAATGTTTTCTCTCTCTTTAGTCATTATCAAGATATCAACCGATATCGCAATATTGGGACACCCTGTAAATATATTTATATATAATAAATGACTTATGTTTGAATGGAATTGATAAAATATTTATGAATGATAAAAAGTGTTCAGAAGCGTTGTTGCAAGTAGTAATTTGTGCTGGAATGGGGATGGATACGCTTTGTAGAGTTATTAGAGCATGTCTATCGATGTTTAATCCATCTTTTAATTCTAGCCGACTGACCATGAATATTCAGATATTTCATATTTCTGCAGCGAGCTGATATAAACTCGTTTTTTATTAAAACTAGTAATTTTGAATGGAAATTAAGAGAAGAAAATTAATATATATCATATCATCAATAAGAACCAACGGAATATACTGAAAATAGGGTAAAGAACAGCCAAAGAACAAGAGGGCAAATAATAAAGTCAGTAGTAAGACGCAGATTCCTTGTTATAATATTAATAGATATAGAATGAGTTTCTAGTTGGAACAAGAGACTATATAAAATCATAGCTATTTTGTGAACAATTTCTATGGCCCAAAGCTGAGTTGTTGTGGGGTGCTATTCGCTCAGTATATTTGCTTTATAATAAAGTATGTTTATTAATTACATTTTTTATAAAATATTAACTATGAAGGCGATGAAAGAGAGCCTGAGAAGTGAGCGAGAAAGAGTGCAATCGAGAGGACGAATGATATAATAAAGGAGAAGGAGAGGGAAACTCAGAAGAAGAGAATGGGAATTGAGAGGGTGAGGGAGAGTGAGATAATTAGCGAAGGAGAGTCACATAGTGACGTAGTAGATGTCATTTCCTCATGATGCTAACTTGGTTAGTGAAACACGCTTCGAGAAGTTAAATAAAGTGATTTGGTGTTTATTGGTACATTTTTTCGAGTTTGGTATATACAAGGCTAGTTTAAAAAGTTTCCGGCTTTAACATGAGGATGATGTTGGCGTAACCTTGAAAATTACAGCCATATCAGATGCTCATTTGTTGATATCCTTAATTACAGCCATATCAGATTGTCAGTTAATAATCATTGTCAGTCAATAATAATAATTAAACAATAACACGGCTGGACTATGCATCATTACTTGTTAAGCTGAAGGCAGAAATTACTGATAAAGGGCCGCATTTGAAGAAAAAGAAAGTTTTCTTCAATCACATCAGTGGTAGCCATGGCAAAAATTACGATTTGGGATTCGAATTGATTGACCAATCAGCGTATTCACCAGATCAGAACCCCAACGACTTTTTTCTCTTTGCTAGGCTCAAGGTTTCGCTCGGAGGTCAGAGATTTTCATGGAATGAAGAGGTCATCACATTCGTAAACGACTATTTTGTAGAACAAGGTGTTAACTACTATTTGGACGGAATTAAAGATATCTTTGAGAAATAAAATAACACTTTGAGAAATAAAACTTTTTTTAAATTTTGTTCGTTAGGTAAATTTATTACAGAAAAAGAATTCCTGTGAAATTTGTCTCCGTTTTTTTTTTGTTTTCTTACCTAGTGATTACTTACATAAGAACAGATATTTTAATATTTTTTTTGAGTTTTAGATCGTGGCGAAAAAACCCAAAAAAAGAAAAAAATATATGAACACGTCACAATCATTCAGATAAAAACGGGTACTGCTGTTATGGTATTGAAGAACATGGAAAATAAGGGAAAAATTCAGAAAATCTGTATGGATAAAGGAATATTTCGAATAATTATTATAATTTATTAAAGGAAAATATATATTAAAAAAAATCCTTTCACACTCAATTTATAATTTTAATTATTTTAAAAGTTGGTTGTACTGTATTAGGTATAAGACTTATAGACTTATATAGTAGAATTACTCCTTTTTTTCTGCTGTTTGTTGAACTTGTTCTTCGCCTCTCAGTCTTGGATGTCCAACTTTATTTTGATTCCTCAGTCCTCAGTCCTCGATTATTACTTTCAAAATTATATATATATATATATATATATATATATATATATATATATATATATATATATATATATATATATATATATATATATATATATATATATATATATATACAGTAGTTGAGTGTCAAGTACACTCAACCGCTGGGTTCCACAATCTCAATCGAAACCTGCGTCTCCGCCCAAATGAACATTCAACTACACTCAACTTGACACTCAAATACTGTTGTCTCATTGGACACTGTCCAAAGAGGTCTAATATTGCATATGTGCGCCGTCCGACGGGAGGTCGGCGAGAGTGGGGTTTGCTGAATGTGGATGGGGTCTCCCTATTCTTGACGGGAGAGCATGTGTCCATAGCCTGACGAGCCTGAACATCAAAAGGCGAAACAAAGATACCCTCCAATTGCAGGGATGGGTGGGGCTCATTCCCGGTCAAACACCTAACAAAAATATTTATATATAGATATATATATACATATATATATATATATATATATATATATATATATATATATATATATATATATATATATATATATATATATATATATATGTTGTTGTTAGCCTTCCTTTGCGTCCATACTAATTTAATTCTTTCGCTATGAGCTTTTTTCCTTTCGTCAGACCAAGTTGTTCCAGTCTTCGTACATTTTTCTCGCTGGCCAACCTTCCAAACGTCAACCTTGTCTGAAACAGCCTCTATTCTGAATTTCACTTTGTGTAATATTTGCCGATCTTAGGTCTTCTTTAATTACAGCAATCCATTTAATTATTTGTACTTTAGCTCTACTCCTATTTTCATAAAATTCGACTATTTGTCTAGTTAGCCTACTCGGATTCATCCGTTTTATATGTCCGAAAACTTAAGTCTTATTTTTCTCGTATCGCTATGTATATCTGTGTATTGTTTGATTTCTTGGTTTTCTCGAAGTCGGTATGTTGTGCTATTTATTTGTTTGGGGCCTAGGATTTTTCGATTTTTCTTATGAGTTACCGCCATCAATATGGCCAGTTGACTTGGTCTTGCTCTGTTCGTTTCTATTCAGCTGCATCCTTGCGTTGGACTCGAGCCCAGCTAACGACGGCTATGAGACCAGAAACCGGTCCTGAGAGGTACTTGTCTCGGCGTGACGGTACCGGTTGATTTGAAACGTACAGAGGTAAGTGAAAGTATGGATAAAAGATTTCTGTTTTTCAAATATTTCTCTCCACGACCCCACTACGCTATCTTTTGAGCATACCTTATACCTACATCCAAGGTTGTGGGAAGAATGTATCGCGTAGTTCCGACTGCTGCGAACATTCACCTTTGGATGGCGCAAGTTATGTTGAGATTGCGACACGCCATCAATATGGCCAGTTGACTTGGTCTTGCTCTGTTCGTTTCTATTCAGCTGCATACTTGCGTTGGACTCGAGCCCAGCTGACGACGGCTGTGAGGCCGGAAATCGGTTCTGGGAGGTCCTTGTCTCGGCGTGAAACGAACAGAGGTACGTGGAAGTACGGATAAAAGATTTCTGTTTTTCATTCATATATATATATATATATATATATATATATATATATATATATATATATATATATATATATATATATATATATATATATATATATATATATATATATATATATATATATATATATAATTTAATAAAATTATACTACTTTACTTTAAATTTAATTTCTAAACTATTTCAAAAACGTGCAGATTATATCAAGAAGTTGAAAGCGAAAGCACAAGATACCAAATATCGGTGGGAGTCGGTGCGCTACTCTTGCGTCTCATGCGTCAAGATTTTTCCTTGTGTCCTTGCATGCCTCTCATTTAACACGGTATGCGTCTAACCTTTCAACAGATGCATGCGTCTTGACGACCAAAAGTTGAACAAGTGTGGACAAACCTTAAGGCTATTTAGTGAGTGGCCCCAAAGCTTAACGTGCACTCCGAGCCACGGACATCAGCTACCAAATAACCTTAGTTAACACTCTCCTTGAGCTATCAGCTCTTGGTTTTAACATTAAGTCTCTGGAGAAGTCTATTAATGGGCTGGTGACCAAAGTAGAATACCTCTCAGAAAGTTTTCGGTCTTACCCAGCCTTGAATTGGCACGACTGATGGACAATTCTTTGTCGGATTTTACACTCTTGTCTCTTGAAATGCAGTACGCAAGGATCACTCTTTAAGAACTAGACGCAACAAGTGATGCTACATTTCGATCTCATAGTCGCTGGACTACAGGAGATACTAACCTCCCAGTCTACAGAACATAGATTTTTTTATTTTAATGGACATTACTTTCAAAGAAATGTTTACACAAATACTAACAGAGTGAAAAACCAACGTCGACTGTTTTATTTAACATATTTCCAGACAACTCTGGAATAAAGCAGTAAAGACGCAACATTTTTTCGTTGACCATTCGTCTTGTCCATGTCTAAAGCAGTAAACCTGAACGCGTTTCACAGACATTCTTAATTAAAAATTCACCGCTCAGTTTACAAGTAATAAAAATTGCGCGGAATGATTTATACTTTTTTTTTCTCTCGCAACGAAATGTAATAAAATTAAAAATAATAAACTAAAGAAACATTTATATTAATAAAAAGTTTCATAAAACGAATTTCCTTTCGATTGATAAACATATTCCTTAGTTTTTGGTACGAAAGTGATTTTGATATCGCGAAATTTTGTAAACAAAATCGAAGATTTTCATCTTGAAGTAAATTTATCCAAACTGATGAATTACTTTGGTTTGTTTTTGTTAGTTTAATATTGAACTGTAGTGTTTTAAGATAAAAAAACACAATTTAAAATTGCTGGTTTTTTATAATGCTTAAAAAATTAGTTTTTTTAGTGAAAATGAACAGAGGCCATCGAACAGTGATTATTCTTAGACAGTTACTAAGTTTTTATAATCCCTAGTTTCCTTTTTTTTTCTTCAATATATATATATATATATATATATATATATATATATATATATATATATATATATATATATATATATATATATATTTCCCTTTGTGGATTAGACCTTGACGTAGTAAAGGGGTTTGAGTAGGACAATGAAGCTTTGAGCTATGCCGTCTGGAGCGTAAGTTCCTGGGAGGGTCACCCCAGAGTCCTCAGACTAACATAATCCAAAATCTGCCAACTCGCATTGAACCAGCGTAGCAAATTACGTTCCATGCCTTCAACATGGCAGTACAACTTCAAACACGGTCCTCATTCCCCGGAGGCCAAGAGGTAACTGACGGCAGCGGGAAGATCTGCCCCAAGGCAGACTACAGATTGCTACCCTTAATATACGGACAATGAAAACGGAGACACGACCGCAAGAACTGTTAATCGAACTTGACAAGATACATTGAGGAATTATTGGGCTATGTAAAATACGAAGAAAGGGCGAAGAGTTAATCAAACTGGAACCAAATCTTCACGTACTCTACACCTGAGGTACGGAGAATGGACGATGTGGTGGAATTGGATTTCTCATCAATCGAAAGCTGAAAGACAGTGTAGTCAAATTTGAAAGTATATCTGACAGATTAGCCCAATGCGTTATTCAGTTGAATAAAAGTTTAAGCTTCAAATCGACCAAGCTTATGCACCAATTATAAGCCATAGAGATGAGGAAATTGAGGAATTTTGTGATGATGTGGCCTAACTTTTAGACAACGAGAAGTGTAGGTATAGAATCCTGATGGGCGACAGAATCGGAAAAGCAAGAACTGGTGAAAAATGCAACTGGCCCATATGGAAATGGTGAGCGGGATAATAGACGTGATAGGCTGGTTGACTTTGATAAAGGACAAGAATTCGATATTATGAATTCGTTTTATATGAAAAAGATCAACAGAAAATGGACATGGAAAAGTCCATCTGGACTCACAAGTGAAATTGATTACATCATGTCAAACGATAAATAAATATTTTGCAATTGTACTGTCCTCAATCATTTTAATGTGGGAAGTGACCAGAATGGTACGAGCAAAGATTAGGATGAACTGCCGAAAAGAGCACAAGAGAATGATAAAATCAAAAAGGGACAAAGTGAATTCTG
The DNA here is from genome assembly GCA_031761425.1 of Cosmopolites sordidus. NCBI lineage: Eukaryota > Metazoa > Arthropoda > Insecta > Coleoptera > Curculionidae > Cosmopolites > Cosmopolites sordidus. The sequence continues at coordinate 477,844 of JARFXV010001791.1, read as the reverse complement.
GGAAGCTGCTGGAGAGGGACAGAGATTTTGAAATTCTTTTGTCAAATCATTTTGCTGTGTTACAAGACCCGGAGGAGATGGAAATTACAAACCAATATGAAGCAATCGTCAACAATGGGTTTAAAACAGCGGCTTCAATAGCACCAGAAGATAAATGTTTTAAAAGGTCAAAAATTTCCAGTGGGACATTTTTATTCCACTGTTCTCTAAAGGTATTATTTGAAGTTATTTATTCCAAAGGTTTCGGCATAAATTTGGTTTGGTTTTAAAATAAAACGAAAACTTACACATTAATTTCATTTAATGTCAAAGTTGAAATTATTAGCACTAATTTTCCACACCATAATACGCTTTAGTCTATTCATACCACATTGAGAAACACATGCTTAATTATTTGAGTATATGCAAGCCTGTCACGTTTTTAACTTATTTTATGAACACATTAAAAAAGTGCTGGTACATTTCTAATCTGGTTGCTAATCTGTCTCTGTAAATAAGAAGCTTATCGTTGTAATCGCTTCCCGAATACAGTTTTGATTTTACATGGGATTTGAATACACAAACTGAACTACTTTTTTTCAGCCATACGTGGGAATCATTTCAATTAATCAATTCTGTGTTGCGACATGAATTTTTTGGCTGATGTAAGGCTGATTTTTAATTTGTACAAAATTGTTACAACAAAGTTCATTAGTTTATTTGTTAAATCATAACTAATTACAAACATTGATATATCAATATATATATATATATATATATATATATATATATATATATATATATATATATATATATATATATATATATATATATATATATATATATATCTATTTTTTTTTAATTTCAGGTAATTTTATGTGTTTGGCTGCTATTTTTGTTCGAACAAATGCAAATGTGTTGTTGCCAGATTAAGGCAAAAATCATGGATGTGGATGACTTCAGTTGAAAGACTTTGGTGAGTCGCATATTTTTTTAATGTGATAAAATTGAAAGCATTGTTTTTTTATGAAATAATTGTGGTTTGAGCTGATTAACTAAGACTGTAAGCCTTAACTATTGATTCAATCAAGTGATATGCACTTTATTTATTTTTTTGCCTTACAATAGAAAAAATACAAATGACATGGCGACGGTTTAAATTCTTATCTTGAAAAATAAAAATATAATTTTTTGAATTGAAACCAAACTATATAAATTTTTCATAAATAAATCAGATAACTGTTATAATAAACCGGATTATTGAGGGTTGATGTATTTTCTGAATATGACAGTTAAAGTATTCTCACATAGTAAAAAAAGTAACGTTTAGTTTGGTTACTTAATGGTCATTAAACGAATTAAGTTAATTCTGTATATTACGATTAAAAAAAAACATCGGTGCTTTTTTTCTATCAAGTCGCATATTATTTGAACATTATGTCTGATGGTCTATATTTTATTAGTTAATTCAAAAATAAGAAAACATAGAAAGCAGATAATTGTTTTTGAGGCTGGTATGTGGGAATAGTGGAATTGAAAGTGGAAAGCGTCTCATCGACAATTTCGGCACATCGACGTCAGAAAATTTCTTGTCTAAATATGGAAAATCTCTAGCATATATATATATATATATATATATATATATATATATATATATATATATATATATATATATATATATATTATTCACTTATGGGCCCTGGTGGACCACGCGAAGTACATTTAGAGGCGTTTATTGTTGTTAGCCTTCTTTTGCGCTCATACTGATTTCATTCTTTCGGTATGAGCTTTTTTTCTTTCGTCAGACCAAGTTGTTCCAGCCTTCCTACATTTTCTTCTCTGGCCAACCTCTCAAACGTTCACCTTGTGTCTGAAACAGCCTCTATTCTGAATTTCACTTTGTGTAATATTTGCTGATCTTAAGTCCTCTTTAATTGCAGCAATCCATTTAATTATTTCTATTTTAGCTCTACTCCTATTTTCATAAAATTCGACTATTTGTCTAGTTAGCCTACTCGGAATAATCGGTTTTATGTGTCCGTAAAACTTAAGTCTTCTTTTTCTCATATCGCTATGTATATCTGTGTATTGTTTGATTTCTTGGTTTTCTCGAAGTCGGTATGTTGTGCAATCTCCTCAATGTCTCTCTATCTATTCAAAATGAGCGTTTCTCCCCATATAGACATTCTGATTTAATAACTGTGTTGTAATGTCTCAACTTTTGTGTTTTTAGATATGCATTTTTTGTTGTAAATATTTTGTGTAAGTCTAAGTAGCAATGTCAATTTTTTGACATCTACACTTATTTTTCTACCCGCTTTTTCCAACCCGTTTTCCTTAATTATTTCACCCAAATATTTGAAGTGAGAGACTCGTCTGATGTTACCATATTTTGTTTTTAGAAATGGTGTTCTTAGTCTGTTGCAGGTCATGTATTGTGACAATTCAAAGGAAATTTGGAATCCTATCTTTTCTGCTGTTTCTTTTAGGATTTCAATCTATTTTTGTGGGGTTCTCCCCAGTTTGATGGGCTGGTCAATATTCAGGGTCGAATTTTTTTTACGCCACTCTTGTATTACTTTTTCTAGAACACAGTTAAATAAGAGTGGCGAGAGTCCATTCCCTTGTCTAACTCCACTTCTAATTTCGAAGGGCTCTGAGATGTCACCCATGAATTTAACTTTTGACCTTGTGTTAGTTAGTGTTGCTTTAATAATTGCCAGCGTTTTCAGAGCTAGTCCTTGTTCTTTCAAGATTTAGAATAAAGATTCACGGTCAATAGAATCATATGCTTTTTTGAAATCCACAAATATACAGACGAGATTTTTATTGTACAGTTTTTGATGTCTTAGGATCAACTTTAGATTCAGGATCTGTTCAGGGCAGGATGGGCCCGGTCGAAAACCTGCTTGATATTCACCAATTTTAGGTTCTAACTGTCCTTGTGCTCTATCTAGTAAACATTCAGATATAATCTTATAACAAACTAGGAGAAGAGATATCCCTCTGTAGTTGTTTACATCCGTTGTTACATACGTTGGCCAGAGGTCTCCGACTCCTTCTGAAAGATTTTGCTTTTAAGCCCGGACGCCTCAGAATCCGAAAGTCCGGTTGTACCAGCAAAGCTTGCAGAGGATTATTTACCTTCTGGGGTAATTTTGTAATTACTAGTATACTTCATCTTGTACTTTGAATTAAAGGTTTGAACCATGACGGTTCAGAGTTTAAGACTGGAGGGGTTAGTTCCTGAATTTAAATCTCAGCCGCACCACTGGTGAACAGACGCTGACCACTCAACCGCTTGATACAAATCAGATTCTAAGTGGAATAAACTTGATAATGTCATCAGTGCATGGTGTTGTTGGTCTTCTTCGTGGACGTTTATGATCAAGCGGTATCCATCCTCGAATTGCCTTGTTCTATTTGTCGTCACATCATCTTGCTATATCTCCATTTCAATTCCTTTACTTTTCTAATGATGTACATTGTTTAGTTTGTTCTCGGATCCATGTATAGATCTTTTTGACCCTCTTGGTAATGTCAAGGATATACATTACTATTCCCCTCTATATTATGCGAAATTTTTGAGTTGATTGTGATATGAGTGTCCATATTTCACTTTCGTATGTCATCAGTGGCAGGAATAACTGATCATAGGCGATTCTCTTTAGACAAAGCGGAAGTTTGTTCTTAAACACTATGTTGAGCCTGCCAGATGCCTTGCAGCCACATTTAACACGCCATTTCTTCTCGTGGGCTATCTAACCATCCATTGAAATCATCTGTTCAAGATATATGTAGTGATCAACAGTATACAAATCTCTCTCTAAAATAAAAATTCTTCTATCCTTTCCTCATTCATTTGCTTTTTAATTTCTCATCTGGGTCTTGTGAAAGGAGAGTGATATCATCTGCGAATCTAAGATGGCTTAAGTATGTACCATTGATCTTTAGTTTATCCTGTTCCCTATCCAGATTACCGAATACCTCTTCAAGGCAGGCTGGGAACAGGCGATATTGAGTTACCCTGTCATATACCCCGTTCTATATTGATTCTAACTTTAAGATCATCTATGTGAACTATCGATACATCATACATGGATCCCAGTAGTTTGACATTGGCTTTGTATATCCTATTATGTCGTGCGTTTCGAATTTTTTTTGTAGTAACACTAATACACCAATTAGAAGCGACCATATTCATTCGACATTGTAGTACGATATTAACAGGTGAAGCAATAGAAATCAAAAAACTTGCATCTAAATAAAAAGGACGACGCAGTGAGTCTGTTGCAGCTTGTAAAACGGCAATAAATTCTAGAATTGAAAGTGGAAAAATCTGGAGAACTTGCAAGCCTCAGGGGCTGAACATAGTTCAACAAAGGCACTACATAGAATAATCTATCAGAATTCCAACGCATTATAAGTTGAACCTCAACATTATAACGGGGTGACTAAGAAAGAAAAATGTGAGTACACAGACACGGACATTCAGCAGTTTAAAACAAATAAAGATGAGATGACGGAAACTGACAATAATTCAGCACAATCTTGCAGCATTGCAGGGACATAATGGCGCAAACTCAAAAACTGTGGTCCGGCGCTCTAGTTAAAATCTTCGTATTGGAAAGTTCACACAGCAGTGGGTCATTTAGACTATGACTACCGAAGTGTAAACAGCATGTAATAAATATTGAGGGCAATCTCGCCGCCGAAAATTATGGGCAGTTCTGAACAAATGGTATTATATAAAAACAAATGCTATTATACGGATAAAAATGGTCTTGTATTAATACAGCATGAATCTGATTCAGATTCGCCTTTATGCCTCCCGGCTTTAGGTTAGGCTGCATACCAACAACTTAGAGGAGTACTAGTCGAAGACTAATGGGGCTCCTTCGTAATTTCCATGCTAGATGGATTGGTAACTGGTCCAGGTTGCTGTAGCGATTTGAATTAATATTATTGATTCTGCTGTCAACGTCTGCTGTACAGATATGTGTGGGATAAAGTTGGTTGAACATACAGCATACAGCTGATATGCTTAGGTTTTTAACTTAAGTCTCGGCCCCTCGGTTTCATTGACAGAACCTGCTCGAAGCAGAATTTCTTTCATTTTATAGTCATTATATAGTGCTAGTTCAGGTTCAAAAGAAAGTCCAAGTCTACTGTGACTATAACTTCAAAAATTAATTGCAGACGCGATATTGTTCGAAAACCAACATTTCAGGCATTGCCTGCTTTTCCCCATTCAACTGAAAAAAGATCTTCGGAATCTCATAACATAATTTGTGCAGCTTTAGGAGATATTGCTGTTTCATACAGTACTTGTAGGAAGTGGTTCCAGGAATTCCGTAATTTTGATTTAAATAATGCTGCACGTTCGGGACAACCAAAAAAAAGTGAAACATGGAGAATTGGAAACTAATCCAAAAAGCCAGTATTGTAAGTTAATCCGTGTGGGCAATTAATCAATACCACAAAAGTAAATATCCACACCAAAAAGGTGTTGCTGTGTATATGGTGAGATTAGCTGAGCGTCGTGCATTTTGGGTTTCTGTAATCTGATGACACGGTCACTGCTAACCGTCGTCAGCAGCAAGTGCTTCGCGTTAGTGAAAACAAGATAGGCTTTATATTGGAGGAAAAGAGACCCTATATTGGTAATGGAAGAAGTAAAGATCATTTTGCTTCAGGATAATACACCGCCACATACAACAGAAATAATTCTGGAAACGATCACTCACCCACACGAAACGAGGTGGGCTGAGATATTTTATCGCACCTGGCGTATTCTCCAGATTTGGCCCCTTCGGATTTTTATCTCTTTCTAATCGACAGACTGGCTAATGATAGGCAATTACTTATTTTCGTCAACACCATCAACTTTTTTTCGATCTCGGATTTGATAGTAGACCTGAAAGGCGGTGAAAATGGAAATAAACTGAAGAAGATTAACTTTATATTATTTTTGTCAAGAGTATTCAAAAAAGGTCAATAAATACCTTGATATATCATTGCAATTATTGAAGAAAACATCTTTAACTTACAATGAACTCAAACATTAAGTCATCATGCTATATATGTTTTCGTTTGTGTGTAATCCGACCTAATTTTAGTCATTTTCCCATCCTCCCATCCATGCGACTTAGCAGTTAGATATTTGTGTAAGTCTGTGCACTCCTATAATTGTTTTCGTTTACATTCGGGTTTTAATCTGGGTTAAATGGAAGGGTAACTTAGGAACGGTAGATGTTTGCCTTTCGTTCTTAATATTGATATTTTTTTGATTTTTATTAGTCTGATTAAGAATATTAATGTATGTTGTTATTCTTGTTATTGTATAAGCGTTGCTCAAATTTTAAATACTTGGGATCTAACATTCTGTATCAAATAAGAACAAAACAACAGTATTAACTTTTTAAATTTAACAATACCGATTTAGTTATACATAACAAATCTCTTGTCATCCTTGTTCAGAAAAGATGGAAACATTTATACACAGATTATTAAACATTTCAATGTCACTTAAATAATTATAACAAAGAATTATGTCATGTCATATATGTAAATTATATGTCATCAAAGAGATCGCAGTAAATAACGCATACAACTCAAATATTATAAATAAAATAATTAATAAAAAAAAATTATAATAAAACCATTAATTTAATATATCATGTCAATATTTTTATGTTCCGTTAATTTTAATGTTACTTTGAGTAACCACGGAATTTTTCGGACTAGGATGTTCGTAGTCCTTGATGTCCTCACGACCTTCTTTGAATCGTTTATACCACTCGTGGACTCTGCCAGGTGGATAAACAATCATTCATTTGTTATTATAATTGTTTCATTAATTGAAACGTGGCGGTGAATGTTTTACCCAGTTTAAAACAAAACAATATTCGCTCTTTGTCGGCTGTTAATTTTTCGACCGATGTATACACAAATATTTTAAGCGTTACAATTTCGCTTCTAATCATCCGAATGTCATGAAATTGTGTCAGAACTAGTGATGGAAAATACGGATCTTCTTGGAGAGGCGGATCACCGGTTTCGAATCAATTCAAACATCCGGATCTCTGAGCCGGTTCTCGGATCCTACTGAATCTTTTCTCGTTTAACTGGTTGCCTAACTTAGTTGCATAGTCAGATAAACAAATACTTTACAATTGGCAGTAGTATATAGCATAACATTTTAATTTCGGAGAATATCAACATGCCCGTATATGAATTATTTTTCGTATGAATATTAAAAGGCTTCGGTATATCATTGACATCAAAAAGCAATAATTCGCTCTCTCATATGGAAAAATTTTGAAAACAAAGTAATAAATGTAAAAAGTTCCAGAAACCCTACGTCAACAGCTATTAATGAAATAGAAAAATATTTAAATGAGCCCTTAATAGATCGACACGAGGGCCCCTTAATATAGTGGTTTCAAAGAAAAAATATTTATCCAAGACTATATGAATTTGTCCAAAAAAGGTTCTGTCTTAATTTTCAGTAAAACTGGTCAAATTGTGACAGAAAAAAGAAGTCGATTGAAAACTCAAAAGATAAATGAAATCATATTTTTACATGTAAATATGTAATTGTTTAAAAATTTTAATTTTTAAAAATTAATTTTAAAATTTGATGTACTTATTGTGATGTGTCTTACCTGATGTTGAACTTTATTTTATATATTTTGTATCGTTGTGTTTTTTTTTTTATATTTTATATATTTTTTATTTTATAAATTTTTATAGTTTATTTTATAATTTATAACTTTTTGTGTGTTTTACGTATGATATATATATATATATATATATATATATATATATATATATATATATATATATATATATATATATATATATATATATAGGTAGCGTAACGGAACCGTGGAGGGAAATATTATAGAAATCTTTAACCCTTTCTCCACGTGGTGCCACCGATCGCCTTCGCCGAACTGGCAACCATACGACGTCACGTGTCTCTCGGGACCGGTTTCTCTCCGAACTGCTGAAAGGCTAAAAACCGGTCCCGAGAACCGAAACCGTATATTATTCTACATATTAATATATTTAAGTACATAAAACATTAATAGAATGTAAATTTTAAGCCGCAGTACGGCGACTTCGAACGGTTTATTTTGCTTTACGGATCCACGGATCCTTTCCCCACGGGTCTTTTCTCTCACGGTTCACAGATCAACGGATCTAAAAAAGACCCGAGACCCGATATCCGTTCGATCCGACTACTACTATCTTTTTCTATGCCATAGATGCGGACGGACGCAGGCAACACACACTACAAGATACAAGCCATATTCTCTGCGTTATAGAACATAACCTTTCTGTCCTTGTCTTTTTCTATGATCCAGCAGAACCGAGAACCGTCTGGGACCAGAGAACCGTCTGGGATCCGAGATCCGTCTATCGTAATTTTAGGAACCGGTTCATTCGGCTCTTTTAAAAGATCTGAATCTGGGAGTCGGATCAGGACATCGGATCCGATCCGGACATCTCTAGTCAGAACGTTAGTGAAGGATACACCTTTCCAACGCTTACACCCGTTAAAAGATGGCGCAACTAAAAATAGCTGTTTTTAAAAAGTTCTGCTTTTTGCAAGACGCACCCTGTAGTTTTCATATTTGAAAAAGGCACTGTGTGTTCAAACAATTGTAATAAAAGTTTTAAGTATAGTGGAGATTTAGATAAAAATCTTAGTTCGTTTGTTCTATATCAGTTGTAATAATGCCTCCCTTTGAATGAATTTTTCAAAATTCTTGACAAATTACAAATTTACTTCAGATATGGCAACAATGCTGATTCTAGAATTCTGACTGCGATTTACATGTTTCTGGGGTTTTCACGAGAAATTCCGATATATTTCAATTGTTCTAGCGATGCACTGGAGTATAAATGCAAGCTGCGTTCCTTTGTCCCTTTTCGCGTTCGCCTTTTTTCATGCCGAAAACACGCCGAAAAACAGTGTCGAAGCAGAAAACCCTGGATAACTTTTTAATTACGCGGAAAAGAGCGTCGGCTGACTAAAACATTAATAAGTACAAAAGAGCGTCGGTTCCAACGTTAAATCAAGAAAAAATTCTGAATTATATTTTGGGCCGGATTACGGGAATCCTAACAATGATCAACAAATTTTCATCTTGATGCTGCCAACTGCAGTCGTAAATTTAAATAAAAATATTTCGTAGCTTAGTGTACAGGGTAAAAAATATTTCGTAGCTTGCTGTACAGTTTTAATGTTTCAAATGTGATTGTTTTTCGTGTTATTCAAGATTATGTGATTTTTAAAGGTTTTATTCTATTTATTTTTTATAAAACTGCTCAGAAATTTTATGAATTAATTAATTATTATTAAGAATTTTAATTGCTCGATATTTTTCCCATAATATTTTATATATTTTTCCCTTCTATACATTTACTTCTAGTTTGATGATTTGATATAATTTTGCAACTTAGATGTCAGTTAAATTACAAACTCTTATTGTGATAAAACTAATTATTAAACAACTAATATTAAAAAAAACTCTGTTTATGATAAAAAACATTTATTTTTCATTTTGTTTACGTTTCGATTATTTATATTTAACCATCTTCAGAATAACTACTAGTAAATATAATATAAAGTAAATTTAGTGTTTAAAGTTGTTTTAAAAAGTTGTTCTGAAGATGGTAAAATTAAAATAAGCGAGACGTAAACAAAATGTATATTGTTTTTATTATAAGTGACTGAAGATCTAAGAAAAAACAAAAAATAATTTTAAAAGATCAGGAAAACACATATAATATAATATATATATATATATATATATATATATATATATATATATATATATATATATATATATATATATATATATATATATATATCTCACGGGCGTAGCCAGGGGGGGGGGGGGGTGTTGGTCCAAATATTACCTAATATTATAGATTTTAGAAGATTTCTTTTTTAATGGTTTTAGATTTAGCGCAGAGGAACGAAATAAATTTAACCATTTCATTTAAAGTTAAGAACTTTATAAATATGTCGTAATTTTTCTCATGAATATATAAATATTAAATTTCATGTAAGTATATTTGTGTTGTTTTATTTACTTCAAACTAAACCGCCCCCAAAACTAAATCCTGGCTACGCCCGTGATATATGTATATATATATATATATATATATATATATATATATATATATATATATATATATATATATATATATATATATATATATGGTACAATAACTTATACTATTGCGATGGGTTTCTTTTCTTTGGTTAGCCATCTGGTTACTTTGGTTGCTTGGATCCCCATTTCTTGGAGTTCTTCTTCAATTACTTCGGTTTTGATCGTTTCTAATACGCCTTTCAGTAAGACTCGTAGACATTTCTTATTCGATTTTGGTGTGTTGTAGGCATAGCTCTTTTCATCCAGCAGTTTGCAAACGGCTTCTCGGTCCTTTTCAGTCTCCGGGGGTATTAAAACCCCGTTTGGCTTGGTAATGGCTGGCCCGACCGTCACTTTGTTTTGCTTCAAGAGGTTCATTACCTCCAGAAATTTAGCTTTATCCGTCAGGATAATAGCTGCTGGTTTTTTGTTGTCAGATTTTGGTTCTGGCTTTTTTATTGAGGGTTTTTCCGTCGTGGACGGTGCAGATTGTTTTTCGGTCGTAACCTTTTCGGTTTCGGCCTTAGAGGAGGAAGGAGGCTTACCTTAGGAGCCCGTGCTGCTGGTTGTCCTTTCTTCTTTTTTGTTTTGGAGGAAACCTCTTGGAATCCTTCTTTGTCTACGGTGGCTTTCTTGGAGCCTCCTTCTTGTCCACTTGGGCCCGACTGGGTCTTGGTGGTTTGTTGTGAGACTAAGTTTTGTGGACCTTTTTCTTTTTTCGGAGCCGTAGGAAAAGTAACAGTACCATCAGCACTGATTCTTCCACCAGCTCTTTGGATTTTTATTGTCCATTTGTCAATTATGGATTGCCGTATAAGATTCTCAGCGAGAAGCACTGTGTTTCTTGTATTGGCCTTCATAAGTTGATTATTGAGACAAGCTAGAGCATCTCTATGATACTCCAAACATTCAGCATGGCAGAGCACTAAATCATCATATGTGTAGCACGCGTCTTTTACCTGCTTTAGGTAATTATTTCTGTAGTTTTTGCTCATCGCGAACGGCACTAATTCACAATTTCACAAAAACGACACTAAACGTTTGGTAAACGTTTACTTGCACTTAACCTCACTTTTCGGGAGCTAGAGAACACGTGTGTACCCTCCAACGTCTCGATGGGTAGTCTATTTTCGGCAATAGTTTCTTCGGAACACATATTTTTTGTGCAATATCCAATAATCGGTTGGATACTGCATTGGCTGTTTTTAATTCAGTTGACAGGGGGGTGGGGCCAATGTAAGGGATGGGTGGGGCTTCCTCCCGGTCAAGCAACTAACCAATGCTCATTATGGCGGACATATAGGTTGTTGTGCGTTCCACATGAGATTGTGGAACCCAACGGTCGGGGATGTATAACTCCTAACTATTGTTGTCTCATTGGAAGCAGTCCAAAGAAGTAAAAAAACTCCATGTATAACCCATCCGACGAGAAGTCAGCGAAAATATGGGTTGTTTGATTGTGGAGAGGGACTCCCTATTCTTTGCGAGAGAGCATATGTCGGTACCCCGATGAGTCTAACCACCAACAGACGAAACACGTGCCCTTCAATGTAAGGGATTGGTGGGACTTTCTCCCGGTCAAGCAACTAACCAATGAATAGAAAATAAATACCAATAACAATCAATCCCACATGTGTCATTTCATCGTCATGCTGCCACCTACAGTATTTTTTGCATAACAACATTAGAAATATTTACACAGTTTTTCTTTCTCCCGATTTGAAATATTTTGTTATTCCATTTAATATATTCGATGTCGAAGTGCCAATCCATTTATATATTGTAAATTGAAAAACAATAAATGACAAAACATTGATTAATAAATGGCTATTTTCAAAAAGCTTTTTATTGCAAAAACTTTTGTTTGGAGTTATCGTTCGATTATCGACGTTAAAAATTTAAAGCACTGTCAGATTTCGGATTCATGTCGTTGCGATTTAATGGATTTTAAACTTTTTTAACAGGGTTTATTGTCAATTCACTGGAACTGGAGTGTTAACATTAAAATTTCACCAGATTTCTGAAATACACGTTCATTTTTGTTTAGAGGTTTATATACAGCTTTTTCGACCATAATTCAGAGTATTTTTATGCGTTTTGATAGCGCTTACTCCATTCCGGAACCCCTCGGTCACAATTTTTGACGATTTATTAACTTATATTTTTTTAGTACTAATCGGAATTGTTTTAATTTTTATTATTTATTTATTACCTTATATGTATTTATCTCTTTTTGACAAATTTTTTGTTATTGTTTTTTTACATTATTTTCTATATATTTTTGCACACGTTTCAGGCAATTGTCGTATTATAGATCGAAATATAACTGTTTTTGCTGTGATAAAGTTATTTAGGCTTTTTTCGACTTGTTCAATAGATGTGAGGCGGTTATCGACCAGGTGATGTTGGGATCGGAAGAGATGAAAATCCAAAGAGGCCAAGTCTGGAAAATATGTAATAACATACCCCACTCCAACTTGGTAATCATTTTGAGAGCCTTTTTTGCTCTCTTGTCAATATAAGACCTTTTTTCGTCTAGGGCATCCCTAATACGATACAGTTGCGTCTGATAACGATCAAAAGTTAATGTTTGATCAGGTTGGAGCAAGTCATAATGCACGACTCCCAGCTTTCAGCCAGCATACACACAACAACACATTTTTGGCGCAGATATCTGGTTTTGAGGTAGTGGTTGTTGGCTCACCAGTATTATCCTACTATTTTTACCTTTTTGGATTATTACAGAGATTCCACTTTTTTTACAGGTTATCCTCTTATGCAGGAAGGTATTTTTCTTAAATCTGGAGTGCAATGTAATATATTGAATTATATTAAACTGTAATCTGAAATAAATGTTATTTTCATAGAGTAAAGCGTATAATGCTTCACTGTATGATACTTTAGTGGTAGTCGTTAGTAGTTTTTTAAGGGGGATATCTACTTTGTTGGGTCAAAAAACATACATTTTTAAAGCAATTTTGACAATTAAAAAAAAGTATTAAAGATGAAATAATGAAACTCTATATACGTTTTATTAAAATATATATTTGTATTAATGAAAAAAAAAATACAAAAGCCAAAAATTCACAAATGGCGGGGGTGAAAGACTAAGGGATAATACTCGGTGACATGGTAGGGGTGCGTAGCTCTCGGAATTATATATATATATATATATATATATATATATATATATATATATATATATATATATATATATATTATATATATATATATATATATATATATATATATATATATATATATATATATATATATATATATATATATATATATATATATATATATATATATATATATATATATATATATATATAACAGGTGTCCCATTAAGGATGGATCGCGGCAGTATCTTGAAAACCATTTATCCCACAGCTTTGGGGAAAAAAAATTGTACTAAAATGATCATGAGAAATTCAGCAAAAATATTTTTAAGCTTCTAAAACGACCGCAAGAGGGCGTGACGATCTAAACAATTTTGAAAATCTTTTTATTTTGTGTATTTTGAAGTGTTAACCAAGTAAGAAAAATTCTCATTTATAATTAGCAAACTGTCTCCTACAACTTTGTTTTATGACATTTTGTCGTAATTTCACGAATAGAGGGGTGGGGGGAATTTTACCTATTGAGATAAAAGTCGTCTAATGTCCTTATGCCTTAACCGATTTTCCTCAATTTGGATGCATTTAAAAGGCAATTGCTGGGACAATCAGATAATCTGGGAGATAAATTATTTTGTTTATAAATGAAACCGCCAGGTGGCGTTACATTCAACAATAGTTTTTTGAAGTTGTGTTCAGTTTTTTCAAATGGAATGGTACAGCTTTTACTACATGGCAAGAAAGGTAATTTAAAGAGGAATCGTCCAGTGAAAACCCGAAATCGATATCTCTGATATGTCAAGAGATATTTCGATTTTTCTGAAAAAAATCAGTTAGTTTTAATTTTTACCCTAATATTAAGTTAAAAATTGGTCGCAACCGCAACAATTTTATTTAAAAAATAAAATTATCTATTCAGTATCAATCATCATAAATGTTCTAATCCTGACCTTGATAATATTATCTAATTTAATTACATAAGCGGAAAAAATGCCTTTCTCCAATTGTTGTATTTTCTCTTTTGTGATGCTTAAATTCTACTTGACAGAATATTGAAATCAGTCATTAATAAATATAGCTACTCTTTCTTTTAAACTAAATGAATGGATGAATGAAATTATGCCTTTTCGGGTTTCCAAATAAACGCATGCAATCCTTAGGTACATTACGCGAAGAGTGTAAGAAGGGAACCATGGAAACAAACAAAAACATTCAAATTAACTTGTTAGTTTTGAAATGCATTACATTTTCAACATTGCATTTATTGATTATTAATAATTATTATAATAATATCTAACAATGCCTTTTACGAATAACGAGGCCTACGACATCTTGGCGGTGTATTTCCAACGTTTTGAAAATGCATGTATTGCAGAGCAGCAATATGCAAGTCAATATCCCGCATTATTCGAAAAAGGTGTTTACACGTCTAGTAAGACGCCTACGAGAAACAGGAATTGTGCATCAGACAAATATCTGAGGAATTAGGTTTAGTAAGACATCCGTTCATCGAATCTTAAGAGATAACAAGCTGCACCCCTATCATGTTGTCTTACACCAAGCCCTTTTGCCTACAAAAATATGTGTAGTGGAAATAAACAATTCTTAAAACGCATACTATGGACTGATGAAGCTACTTTTAGCAGTGATGGCAGTGATGGAGGCGTTAACTTACATAATATGCACTACTGGGCAGTTGCTAATTCACATTGGATGTTAGAAATCAACCACCAAAGTAGATGGAGTGTGAACGTATGGTGTAGTGTTTTGGGAGACAAAATTATTGGTCCCTTTATTTTTAATGGACATTTGAATAGTGAAACATATTTAATTTTTTTACAAAATGGACTGACAGAACTAATGGAAGATGTTTCGTTGGAAACAAGAAGACAAATGTGGTACCAGCATGATGGATGCCCTGCCCACTTCTCGCAGGTGGTTCGAAACTTCTTGGATGCTTCGTTTCCAAATCGTTGGATAGGACGGGGTAGTTTATTTTCGTGGCCGGCGCGCTCACCGGATTTGACTGTCCTCTATTTTTACTTGTGGGGAAGACTAAAAGACCTTGTTTTTCAAACTCGTCCTACCACACGAGAAAACATGATTGAAAGAATTCAAAATTCAATAACCAGCATTTCAAGAGCGGAAATTGAAGCTGCCGTTTTTAATACTCGTCGAAAAATAAATCTTTGCATTTCTAAGGATGGAAGGCATTTGGAACATTTAGAAAGGCGTTAAAGTTCAGATTCTGTTAATTATTAGACTGTTGTGCTGTTAATTTTATTTGACTGTTGTTATTATTATTATCTTCGTTGTTGGCCCGTTGGCCTTTAAACACGCTCCAAATTAATATGGCACGAAGAATTTGGACTAGTCCTAAGCCTGGGTAAAGTGTGAGGGAAGGCAAACATTAGGTTAATGTTTTTTTAACTTAATGCAGGTAGTAGTGAAATAATAAATGATTTTTTCAGAAAAATCGAAATATCTTTTGACATGTCGGTGATATCAATTTCGGGTTTTCACTGGATGATTCCTCTTTAAATTACCTTTCTAGCCATGTAATAAAAGCTGTACCATTCCATTTGAAAAAACTGAACAAAACTTCAAAAAATCTATTGTTGAATGTAACGCCACCTCGCGGTTTCATTTATAAACTAAATAATTTATCTCCCAGATTATCTGATTGTCCCAGCAATTGCCTTTTAAATGAATCCAAATGGAGGAAAATCGGTTTAGGCAAGCGGACATTAGACGACTTTTTATATAAATAGGTAAAACTCCCCCCACGTCTTTATTCGCGAAGTTACGACAAAATGTCATAAAACAAAGTTGTTGGAGACAGTTTGCTAATTATAACTGAGAATTTTTCTTACTCGGTTAACACTTGAAAATGCACAAAAAAATGATTTTTAAAATGTTTAGCTCGTCACGCCCTCTTGCGGTCGTTTTAGAAGCTTAAAAATATTTTTGGTGAATTTCTCATGATCACTTTTAGTACAATTTGTTTTCCCCAAAGCTGTGGGATAAATAGTTTTCAAGATACGGCCGCGATCCATCCTTAATAGGACACCTGGTATATATATATATATGTATATATATATATATATATATATATATATATATATATATATATATATATATATATATATATATATATATATATATATATACACACACGTTTCGCGTTGTTTATTCATAACCGATTACAAAAGCAACTGAATGTTTCCATTCAGTGAATTAACACGTTGGCTACCATACGAGTCGGTATCGACTCACATGAAAAAGTGCCAAATCTACCGCGTGGGTTGAAATCGGGTCGCGACAAGTCTGAACACGAGCCCACATGAATCATTACGTCTCATGCTTGTTTACTTCAGTTGTGCAATAAACCTCATATCAAGTGCATTGGCCCAATTAGTCAATTGATTTTATTTAAATATTGTGAGTGATTTTTAGTGATCTGGCTGCTAAGGTAAGTTATTATAGCTTATTATTACCCCATTTCGAACGAAAAAAATTGTGAGACGATTTCGACTCTCAATTTTCTCTTATCAATTTTTTACAATGAAAACAAAAATGAAATTTTGAATTTTCATTATTTATTCACCTTGTTATTGAAGTAAATATTATTCATTATTATTATTATTATTTCGTGTTATTGTAGATGAATGGTTCTATACCTAGAAGCTGCAAAAGGTTAACAGTATCTGAAATTCAGCGAATATTAGAAGAAGATTCAGAAAATGAAGGGGAGGGTCAGGATTTCTCTTCTGATGTCAGCGAATACGAACCAGATGGCGAAGAGAATATTTCCGAAAGTGACGACAACGCTGATGATGGTGTCCTATCTGATCCGCAGTCTCCAGGACCATCAGTATCAACAACTCCAGTTCGAAAATGGAATAGCGTTACTGGTGAACTTTTAAAAACATTTGCCTTTACCGGTGACTCCGGATTAAAAAATATTAACGGAGTAAGTAAGGAAATAGATGCCTACTTACTTTTTCTGGACAATGAGGTCATTCGACTAATGTTAGAATGGACAAACAAGGCAGGAGAAAAATATTTTATTTCTAAAAATAAACAAATCCAGTGGAAAACTGTAACTGAGTTGGAATTGAAAAAATTTCTTGCATTGTTGCTCTATTTTGGTTTAGTTCGATATCCGTCATTAAAAAATTACTGGTCGAGGGATAGAAAATTCGTAAATCTATTCGTGCGCACCACCATGCCACGAAATAGGTTTGAAGAAATTTTACGCTTCATTCACTTCTCAGACGAAGACAGCCGGCCAGATGATAGACTGAAGAAAGTGTATGATTTAGTCCACATGATGAATAAAAAATTTCAATATTACTCCAACCCAGAGGAGGACGTAATAATTGATGAGACCATGGTGCCTTTTAGAGGTAGGCTGAAGTTTCGCCAATATTTACCAGGAAAGGCACACAAATATGGAGTAAAATTATACAAGGCTTGTGGAGCAGACGGCTATACATACAGTGTTAAAGTTTATTCTGGTAAAGAAGATGACAAAAATCCAGCGGATTTGCGGCACAGCAATAAAGTTGTGTTGGGCTTATTGCAGAATTATCTAAACCAAGGGAGGACCTTAGTGGTCGACAACTTTTATACAAATATCGCAATAGCAACAGAACTTTTGAAGTCCAACACACATTTAGTTGGAACAATGCGGGCGAGAGTGAAAGACGTTCCCAAAAGTATTTTAAATGCGAAATTGAAAAGGGGAGAGGTTGTTGGACTTGAAAGCGACGACGGCATTGTTGTCGGCTGCTGGAAGGATAAAAGGGATGTGCGATTCATAACAACAAAGCATACTTTGGAAATGGTACCTGTTGGAAAAAATAGAAAAGGCGAAACAGTAAACAAGCCAACAGCCATTACATATTACAACAAGAGGAAGCAAGGCGTGGATCTCTCTGATCAGATGACCTCTTATTATTCACCGCTGCGTAAAACGATTCGTTGGTTCCATAAAGTTGCTTTCTTGCTGATACTAGGAACATCTGTTGTAAACGCGTGGCTAATTT
Source organism: Cosmopolites sordidus (assembly GCA_031761425.1). Classification (NCBI taxonomy): domain Eukaryota; kingdom Metazoa; phylum Arthropoda; class Insecta; order Coleoptera; family Curculionidae; genus Cosmopolites; species Cosmopolites sordidus. The sequence goes on along the minus strand of JARFXV010001791.1, from coordinate 459,523 downwards.
TCAAAAAATTGACAGGATCTAAACTGTCCATTGCGAATTTTCGAGAATCTCTGATCGACTATCTCGTAAGCACTTCAGGACCAGCAACTCCGTCTACCTCTACCAAGAAAGACAAGCATAGCTTACAAAAAACCACCCAAAAAGATAAGAAAAACCACTCTGTGAGACGTCGCTGCGTTAACTGTTACGCCACCCTCAGCAAACATCTCGGCAGAAAAGAGGCACTGAAAAAATGCCCTAAGGTTGTTACCAAGTGTGTGACATGCCCAGGGGAACCATCTATGTGCCTAGAATGCTTTGATAAACATGATACATAGTTTTGTTTTTATATATAAAAATAATTTTTTTTGTATTTTTTATAAATTTTTTAAAATTAAAAATCTCAAAAACTACAAGACTTTTCCTTGGCCCAACTATACCATTCTGTAGGTCTCACTTTACAACTTTACAGTTACTTTACAGTGTAACTTTACAGTTACATAGGTCTCACTTACTAGTTTGAAGTAAATAAAACAACAAAAATATACTTACATGAAATTTAATATCTATATATTCATCGGAAAAATTACGACATATTTATAAAGTTCTTAACTTTAAATGAAATGGTTAAATTAATTTCGTTCCTCTGCGCTAAATCTAAAACTATTAAAGAAGAAATCTTCGGCTTTTTCTTTTAAATATATCCACTACTTCATCTGCATGAATTTCTGTTCCATAATGAATGTTCATGAGAGCAAAACCATTAAGTCTGTTTTCACTTGTAGTGTTTCGTAAATAGTTTTTCAGTCTCCTTAGGCTCGAGAAAGACCTTTCTGGGGTAGCTGTGGATACAGGTATGGTAGCCAAGATTTGTAGTAATGTGTAAATATTAGGATAAAGGTTTTTATCGCACATATCTAGGAATTCCAAACTAGATTTCGGGGTAAGCGAGATACTTGTCATTACTGTTTTCCATACTTCAAGTTCTGCTTTAACCACTGATATGTTGCTTTCGGGAAGCAGTGACGAGTACATGGAAATTACTTCTTCAATTTCAGAACTGGCAGTAAAATTTGAAGGTAGCACACCAGATAATGCTGATACTACTTTACGATGTTTGGTAAACCTTTCAACCAATTGTTGAATTGTATGATCAAGAAATGGAATGAACAAATTAATTTTGTAATACGTGCATACATCCAATGTAGGAATGTTCGGTCTATTTAATTGTCTTCCGACGACGCGTGGCATTCGCAGTATACCACCATTTTCTTCCAGTAAAACCTTTGCGTCTTCATAGAGATAAAGATATTCGACGTCAGTGTTGTTTCTCAGGAGTTGTAAGATTTTAATAACATCATCTACGTGTTTGAATGCCGTGATAATATCGATGTCAATTGTCTGTAATTGTTTTGATAGCGACAATGTATTGCTCATAACTTTTTGAAGAATCACTAAACACATCACAAAATCCGAAGATCGAAGCGTACTTAGCAATTGGGTGGCTTGTTGCGATGTTTCCTTATTGTGATTAAATTGGAGTTCTTCGAGAGCATTCACAATCGCTGAATAAATTTCCCTGAATCTTATAATAGCTTCATGTTTGTGGACCCACCGTATTTCACACATTGAGAGCAAACTTTTTTGGTTATCGACGCGTAGTAGCTCTTGGATTTTTTCTTTCAACAAAGCAGTGCGTTGAGCAGAATGTCGAAAGTAGGAACCAACAGACTGCACAATCCCAATGCAATTTTGGACATTTGCTAATGACATGAATCAGCAATAGCAAGGTTGAGAGAGTGTGCACTACAGTGTACATAAAGAGCAAGAGGACATTCTTGGCGAACATAAGCTTGGGCACCGTGCAAATACCCACTCATAGCTGCAGCCCCATCGTAACCTTGACCAACCACATGAGAACATTCAAGTCCAAACTGAACCAAACTCAAGATCCTGAAACATCGACCGTTGGAATGTACTCAAGGAACATCTCTTTAAGTATATGGTGTTATATATATCTGTAAAATCAACATATCGAAGACATAACGAGACTTGTTCTACACGTCCGATGTCGGTGGTTTCGTCAGTCAGAATCGCAAATAGTTTGGCTTTCTTTACTTCTTCAATTATTTTATGTTGAATTAATTCACCACAAATGTCAATTATTTCGTTTTGGATCTGAGGGCTTGTGTACAGGGCATTCTTCTGTGAAGTATTCAAATGCTCAGCCAGATCTTTATATCCAGACTCAAACAAAACTCTCAGACAAAATAGTTCGACTACTCAACAAGAGATGGAGTTACTGTGCGCAACGTCCGCTAGTTCGAATATATATTCAATTCAAATGTAATAATTTAACTCTCTTCACTCCTCGTATTTTTTCGGTATAATATTAGGTAATATTTGGCTTATTTCGGGGGGGGGGGGTTGAACCCCTAACCCCCCTTTCCCGGCTACGCCCCTGGTTTCCTCAAATTACTGTATTCGTTAATATGTAGAAAGAGCAAACTTGCTCCAAAGATCTAGGTCCTGATCTATCAAACCATGGTAAGATCTGTATATCTATACGGTCTCCTGGTTTATTATCGTTTCGTCTCGCCAACTGCGATGCGCAAACTCCAAGTATTCCAGAACAAAATCCTCCGTGGTTTATTCGGAATAATCAAATTCTTAGCAAGACTGGTGTTCCGCTAGTCTCTCACTAGCAATTTTATTCCACCGCACACGTGAAGTTTGTCTTACAAACCTCGCTTAGCGAAAATCCTCTCTTCCGGAATATTCCGAAAATTGTGCCCTAAAGCCCGGACTAGAAAACCGTTACCCCGCCCTTTGTTCGGGGCAGAAAACAGAAAAGAATCGCACTTCGATTCTTGCCTTATTGAGACCGCCCTCTACTTCACTGGTAGCCAAAAACCCTGCCAGGCTAATTGCCGGTCGACCGATCGGCTCGACTGGCATTTTGGCAAACCTGTCTCCATTTTCCGATGAGACAAAAGTCGTCAAAACTAATCTCCATGAACTGCATCTGGACTTTAATTGAACGAGCGTCCTCCTTTCATAAACGCCGAAAATTTCCAGCAACTTCCTGGGTCAACCCCAAACCGTACAAAATCCAGCCCCGTTCCGGAGTACAATTTCGAGCGAACTAAGCTCGAGTGCTAACTAAAATCCAAGTTAAAATCTATGTGTATGTCAATCCTTCAGTTGCTTTCGAACGTTCAACTCTAGCCTGACTGATGTCGGGTTAAGGCCAGAAACCAGTGTCGGAAGAATGTTGAGGATGGAAACTTTTCAGATTACCGTATATTCATATTTGATGGGATCACTGGTTGTACTCAGATGGAAATTTCTTTCTCTCTCAATCAATTCAAACAAGTCGATGAAGTGATATGTGCATTGGCACAATTAAGTTAAAAAAATACTCATTTTTTTCAATGCTCTCCACAATACTTTCCTGAATGTCGTGTTAGCAGACGCTTTACTTAAATATTTTTTCCTGTTCTTTTTATTTACCAAATTAATCCCTTTTCATCCTCGAGAATTTTCTTTTTACCCAACCCACTACAAACCGTCTTTGCAATAATGAGACTGCATGCATCTCAACGTTGCATTATCCACCCTTTGCACGATCCTTTATCAATCTTGTCGCTGTTAATGCCGTTTTGCGTCAATTAAATGGCGAGAACGCGAAAGTATAATTCACGCCCTGCGAAAAATATTCGCTGGAAGTATTTTCGGTCTTTGGAGTGGGCATTATTTATTTTCCGCTAGAACTGCGGAAAAGTTTCTTACTGCTGTTTATTGGGTTGTTCGTACGGGCAAGTGGTGGTTTAATAATTTGTCAACAAGCGTAGGGTGAAAAAAATAAAGGAAGAAAAGCAGTGTTGGACTATTTTATTTTTATGTCTATTCATTTTTTATTAATTTTATAATCAAGGGTATAAAATGGTCTTACCCAGCTTCAAGGTATAGAGGGGGCTTCGCCATGATTATAATATGTCATCAAGTTTTTAATTTATATTTAGATACTGCCATGTTTAAAAGAAGATAGATTGAATTCAAATTGAAACCACATCGGCATCTAAGACCATTTAGCAGTTGCTTGAAAGAAAATGCAGTGGAATAGGCATACTAATGAGATACTGGATTGTATACACATTGCATTATAACGATGATTATATCCTCTAGCTTAAAATTATAATGAGCCCAATTTTGCTTCTTTCAAAATATTTTCACTATTCTTACTTCTTACTATAATACATTTATTCCGACATTTTTGCAGTCTGGAAACAGTTTTTATACTCGACTTCGCGTTTCCTTCAAATGGATCAGTGGACTTTCTTGAATGGTTTATACGGATTTAAAAAAGCATCCACAAAGTGGATTGTTTAATTGACGAATTAGGACATATATATTACACGCATAAAACATTTTTATTTTCGCACATATACGTTGTTATTATTTACTTTTTTATCTGCAGAATGTTAGTTTCTATTTATATACTTTATTTAAGTCTAGTACTATATATTGTAATTGGTTTTTGGATAGGGGTTGACTATCAGTGGCTCGTTGAGCTAGACTTCGCCTTTTCCATTAACATTTAATTAGTTAATAAAGGCATTTATTATGTCTAAAGGCATTCGCACTCCCATTAAGGGAAACATTGACTTATCCCAGACATCTTAGATATCAGAAGGATTAAGCTCTGTGGGGGGCCCTTTCCGTGTTTTCGAGCCACACGGTTATAGTGGTGACGGTGGATGTCTTTGGTTTCCTATTGTTATCCAAAAACTGTTAACTATCCCGAACATGCGTAGTGCAATCCGGAGTGCTGTCCTCAAAAATTGTCTCACTCTTTTGATAAATTGACAGGTAAGCTCTTCTTTCATTAAACCGTGATCAATTCGGCGTGCTTGCTTCATACCCAGATACTTGTACCTATCTACAGCACTCATTGTCTCGATCTTTTGTCCGCTCAGTGTCTCAAATGCATTGTTCAGCAGTTTTCCTCTATTGATGTTTAATATGCGACACTTCTTCTGACGAATTAGGACATATATATATATTACATACATAAAACATTTTTATTTTCGCACATATACGTTGTTATTATTTATTTTTTTATCTGCAGAATGTTAGTTTATATTTATATACTTTATTTAAGTCTAGTACTATATATTATAATTGGTTTTTGGATAGGGGTTGACTATCAGTGTCTCGTTGAGCTAGACTTCGCCTTTTCCATTAACATTTAATTAGTCAATAAAGGCATTTATTATGTCTAAAGGCATTCGCACTCCCTTTAAGGGAAACGTTGACTTATCCCAGACATCTTAGATATCAGAAGGATTAAGCTCTGTGGGGGGCCTTTTCGGTGTTTTCGGGTGTTTTATAGTGGTGACGGTGGATGTCTTTGATTTCCTATTGTTATCCCAAAACTTTCGAACGGTTTGAGCTGTTCCAAGTAATACAGCCTTCTGCATAGGTCTAAAAAGGTGATCAATGAGGCCCAATGTTTAAATATTCATTACCAAGTTCTTTGGGATGATTTCAGTCGATGACAATATGATCGGTATTGTTTCGATGCAGTTCATATTCCGTTGTCTTTTTACCTGTTCTTGAAGCTCTTTTTAGTTCAGATTTTTTCGGTATGTTTTGCAATTAAATTATTGTTGTTTGGGATAGCTATATCTATAAATGATGTTTTTCTTGAAATTTTATCGATCACAACAATATCGGACCTGTTGTTATTTAATTTCTGCTCGGTAAGCACTGTTCTGTCCCAATTCATTCTGTAACTATTGTTCTCTAGAAGTGGTTGCGGATTGTAATTGTAGAATGGGATTTTTCTGATTTCTTTAGCTGTAGTTTTATTGCCAATTTTTGATGAATGATGTTCGCCACTGCGACATGCCTTTCTTTATATTCTGTTACTGCAAATGTTTCACAGCTCCCTGTTATATGTTGGATTATTTTCACCACACTTCCGTCTTGAACTATGTATTTGAGCTAATTTCTGGCAGGTATAACTTGGTCTTGTATTGCCAGTAGAAAACCCTCTGTCTCCGGAAACATCTGTCCATCAGTCAACCAGTAGTTCGACGCGAATATGTCGACTTGTTCCTGGGTGACCTCATTCAAATATCTCCCATGTAGAGAACTCGCTCTGTTTGAAGGTTATTACGACTTGCAAGCTCCTGGTGTACTATACTGGCTACCTGGTTATGACGGTGAAGATAGTCCGTCTGGGAGAGTCTACCACATGCTCCTACGATATGTTGGATAGTCTCATGCTTTTTGTGGCATTTTCTACACGTGTCATTTGATACTCGTGCATCCTTAATAATATATTTTTGGTAGTTCTTAGTATGAACCACCTGATCCTGAATTGCATACATAAAGCCTTCAGTCTCCGGAAAAAGAGCTCCCCATGTCAACCAGGCGTTCGACGCACTTTTGTCGACTTCATGACGGTTAAGATCATGGGGGTGTCTACCATGTAGAGACATATTTTTCCACTCTTGTATAATTTATTATTATTATTATTATAGATGGCGTTGTGTATTTGTCAATCCCATTTCAGAAATGTACTGTATGACATTTATAAAAATGGATTCGTACACAATACAACAATGCATTCAAATTGTTCAATTATTTTATGAAAATGGGCGATCAATGAAAACTAATTTTAGAAAATGACGTGATATTTACAGTTTGTACAATCGTCCATCTGAAAGCGCTATCAATCGAATTGTTCAAAAATTTTAAGAGACTGGTTCAGTGGAAAATAAAAGAAAAGCAATATATAGTCGTAGTGGTTATTCACAAAAACATATTTATTTGATAAATGGAAGTGTTGCTGAAGACTTAGAAATTTGCATTAGATGACATACACAACAATTTGGACTAAGTGTATTTATAACATGGCGTATTTTACGGGAGGATTTAGCTCTGAGGTTCAAATAACACAGGAACTAAATAACACTGGATCATTCAAAATATCGTGCATTTCTCAATTGGATCAAAGAACAAACAGATTATATTATATATATATATATATATATATATATATATATATATATATATATATATATATATATATATATACGAGTCACGACGTTTCGCTTCGTCGTAGTGGTTATTCACAAAAACATATTTATTTGATAAATGGAAGTGTTGCTGAAGACTTAGAAATTTGCATTAGATGACATACACAACAATTTGGACTAAGTGTATTTATAACATGGCGTATTTTACGGGAGGATTTAGCTCTGAGGTTCAAATAACACAGGAACTAAATAACACTGGATCATTCAAAATATCGTGCATTTCTCAATTGGATCAAAGAACAAACAGATTATATTATATATATATATATATATATATATATATATATATATATATATATATATATATATATATATATATATATATATATATATATATATATATATATACGAGTCACGACGTTTCGCTTCGACTGAAGAGTTCAACTGACTCTTCAGTCGAAGCGAACAACCCTTGAAAATGCCAAGAGATTTTGGCGAAACGTCGTGACTTTTCACAGAATCAACGGATCGATACCCGGAACCTAATCTAAGATCAGCAAATATTACACAGAGTGAAATTCAGGATAGAGGCTATTTCAGATTTACTTGTGTTACTTTTTTATAAATAAAATATCAAAGGTAGTTAAATAAAACCGAGGATCACGTTGAGGACTTAATAATACGGTAAGATAATTGTCTGGCCGATTTTATGTCTCGTATTTTATTTATAATAATTACCGTAACACTACCTCCATTTAGAAAATTAACTATATTTATAATCTAATTTCCTTCATTTCGCTAAGTAGGCTGTACGTAGATTTTGCTACTTCTCCACTATTCATGATGACAATTACATTAATTACGAAACAATCTCTATTATGTAAATATTAAGTGTTCAACTTCGTTTTCTCGGCTCATACATGAATGTATTTAATACACATACGAGGGTTTATTGCTTCGACTGGGCTTTGGTTTCAGGAGTGTATCCAAATGATGGTGTGTTCAAATGCAACAATTTAATGACGGTATTCAATTTTTTCCATCTTTACAGAAACACCAACATCGATTCCCAACATGCGCAATTTTATTACAAGAATATTTTTGAGGAGTAACGTCTTCTTCATAACGTCGTCTTCACTTTTCAGATCACCTTCCTAATTTAGGTAATTTCTAAAATTAAAGTACTTATGATAAATTGGTACAGGACCAGGGTGCTTTTTTCCTTTATTTGGGTTTTTTGCCACTATCTAAAACTCAAAAAATATCAAAAATACCTGTTCTTATTTAAAGAAAGAATCACTGGATAAAAAACAAAAAACCAAACGGAGACAAATTTCTCAGTGATTCTTTTTTATAATAAATTTGCATAACGAACAAAATTTTAAAGATATAAAAATGTTATAAAAACTTTTACAAATTTTAACGTTAACGTTTCGGAGGGTGCTCTCCCCCTGTTTTCAAAACTAAACTAAAAAATAAACTATATTAATTTGTAATATATAAAATAACGAGTGAAAGTAAATATATATATATATATATATATATATATATATATATATATATATATATATATATATATATATATATATATATATATATATATATGTAATGTTTACTGTGTGATTGTTTATTGTACTGATTGTGTATTCAAATATTTAGCAATACAGTTATTTTTATTTAAATTAATTATAGCGGTTTTTTTTAATCTTCTATATTTTGTTACCGATTCTTTTGATACCGTTTTGGAATTATTCCAATTGATTTTATGACCCGATTCCCATGCGTGTTGACAAATTCTAGATTTATTAAAATCGCCCTTTCTCAAAAGGTTTTTATGCTCTTTTACTCTAACATCTAACGGTCTAGATGTCTCACCTATATAGAATTTGCCAGATTCGCAGGGAATTTTATAAAAAACATGTTTGTTTTTTCTTTCTCTTTTTTTATTTCTCTTTCTCCTTTGATGAGTAATATCTTTATCGAGGAACTCGAGAATGACATATTAAATAAATCTCTTAAAAAACCATTAATATGGCTTAGGTATGTTCATGATATTTTTGCTATATTGCAACATAGCATTGACGATCTAAATATTTTTTTTTACAAGATATACATTCTGGAGAGCCTACAATTAAGTTTACGTTAGAGATGGAGAAGGAGAATAAATTGCCATTCCTCGACACTTTAATATTAAAACAAAACAACACATTAAAAACTACAGTTCACAAAAAACCGACAAACACAGATAGGTATCTCAAATTCTTTTCAAATCACTCAAAATCGGTCAAAATAGGAGTAATTAAAAGTTTATATGACAGAGCAAAACTTGTTTGTACCGACAGTGATACACTACAAAAAGAAACAAATCACATAAAAGACGTTTTAATAAAAAACAATTACCCAAAAAGTTTTATAGATAAATCGTTTAAAAATGTTGATACTACAGACAGATTATTACAAAACAGACAAATTATTAATAACAATAATAATAACTCTCAAACAATTAACCTCACAATTCCTTATATCCGCGGTATTTCTGACACAATTAAAAGAGTAGGAAATAAATAAAACATAAAAACGACATTTAAAACAAAAAAGACTCTTAGATCTCTATTAACAAAGACTAAACCAAACAATATACAACAAAATACCAAAAATATGGTTTATAAAATTCCCTGCGAATGTGGCAAATTCTATATAGGTGAGACATCTAGACTTAGATGTTAGAGTAAAAGAGCAAAAAAACCTTCTTAGAAAGGGCGATTTTAATAAATCTAGAATTTGTCAACACGCTTGAGAATCGGTAGATTTAAATTCAATATGGTTCCCGATTCTAAAGAATACAATTAAACACATTTAAATATTTGAATACACAATCAGTACAATAAACAATCACACAGTAAACATTACCTATACATATTTTTTGGTAGTATGTCACTGTCATGAAACACAAAAAAATATATTTACTTTCACTCGTTACTTTATATATTACAAATTAATATAAATTATTTTTTAGTTTAGTTTTGAAAACGGTTGGAGAGTGCCCTCCGAAACGTTAACGTTAAAATTTGTAAAAAATATTATAACATTTTTATATCTTTAAAATTTTGTTCGTTAAGCAAATTTATTACAAAAAAGAATCACTGAGAAATTTTTCTCCGTTCGGTTTTTTGTTTTTTACCCAGTGATTCTTTCTTTAAATAAGAGCAGGTATTTTTGATATTTTTTGAGTTTTAGATAGGGGCGAAAAACCCAAATAAAGGAAAAAAAATATATGAACACGCCACAATCATTCAGACATTACTCAGGGTGAGTAAGGTGGCTCTTCCTCTTCCTTCGAAAGCCTTCCAAGCCTTTTCCTTCCAAGCTTCTTTCCAAAGCCTTTCCTCCAAAGGGGAAACCATTAGTGTTGCCAGACCGAACGCTTGTTATCCTTGTCTATATCATTTCTCTATATTATATAAAAAAGTATTATTGGACCCACAGGTTTTTTTATGTTAATTATTTAATTCTTTATTTGAAAAATTCCAAAAGTCAGCATTGAAACTTGAATTAAAAAAAAGTTATTGGTATAGCCTCCAAATATTTTTTTTATTTTAACGTGTAATGTTGTAGGATGATATGAAAATCAAAATTAGATGCAAGCAACATCTGGTTTAGGAGATGGATATCAGGGTGGGGCGAAAAAGCTCAATTTATCTTTTTCCTAAGTATCAAAATGAAATACCTCAAAAAAGTTGCCTAAGGGTGCTTACACAAAGAAAGCAGGTTTCCTGCTTAATGGTAGTCGGCACCTATAAAAGCCGATTATTTACTTAGGTTTTAAATGATCGTGAACATAAACAAAGCGTGTAGAAACTTGTAAACAAACGTGAACCGGCACCGACTATTTCACCGGAATGAATTTTTAATTCTTGGTCGCTGATTTTCGGCGCCGGACGTGGATTTTCAGTAGAAAAATTATTATTTATGTGGCGCCTTAAAATCATCCACACTCAATTCTTCGTCGGAGGATGAACTGGACATTTTGCTTTCATGAAATCTGCTTTTTTACTCGCAGATAAGCAGCGTTCTTTAATGAAATTATGGAATATTGGTATTGTATGTACAGCGGGAAAACTGGCACCGGTATTCAGCGCCGAAAATAGGCGCTGGCTAACCTGCTTTCTTTGTGTGCGTACCCTAACGCACTACCAAGTATTCCGGTGAAAGTTGTTTAAAAATGAACAATATTCACACTACCACAGCTACCAACAACTCCACAGCTACCTTGAAAATGTCTCAATTTTGTGTAATTTTCATGATATTCACAAGCATAAAAATATGCAATTCTGCTATTCTACTTTTAGAATACATACCTCAATCAGATAGTTCTAAATATGCTTCTCTTTGTTTGGTTTTATAGTATAGTAGAAAGATCTATAGAATAAATAGATATATTTATATAATATATATATAGAATAAATAGATATTTAATCTGAAAAGTTAGATTGTATTAGTAAAACAAACTTTTTGATACATTAAAGACATTCTAGCAAATAAAAATGGATTTTTTGGTACCCATAAGTTAAAATATGCTATTCCTTGATAACATAATCTGATTTAGTGTTAACGTTAGGCATAGTCTTCCTGGAATCAACTTGTGCTGAATCCTTCTCTTTCAACTCTTTCGCAAACTGGTGCTGAAGTCTTAGTTATACACAGTGTGTATGACACGGATACTTCCCAAAAGGGTTGGGAAAACTTCCCAAAAGGGTTGGGAAGGGTTGGGTTCCCAAAAAACTGGTTGTAAGTTAGGGCTGTTAATAAATATTCGAATATTTTTGATGGAAACTCGAGAAAGAATAGGTTGATCTGTTAGCTCACACTCTTGCCAGTTGATTAGTTCAACATATTCATTTGCGTCAATATTTAGGGGAGAAATTTTGAACCCTCTAACCTTATTAGCATATGTCTTTTCTAACGCCAGACTTCTTGTCTTTAGAATACGACGAAGTCCAAGTTCTTGCACGTGGATTCTGTCATCGGATATCATACCGAGAAGGATATTTTCGTGGCGGGCACAAAATCCGTTTCGTTGGATCACAGCGTCAACAATATCTCGAAATTCTTCATCTAGATACAGAGACAAATGATGTTGTGGAAAAGATGTCTTACACCATCTTTACATGTAAGTTTTGATTTTATGGAAAACCACATAGGAGCATAAAATTTTCGTAATGTATTCCGTAAATATAGTTAATTTCACCGATGGATCTCTAATTGAAACGTATAATCTAAGAATACGATTAGCAGTTGTTATCCACATTGAATCTATAAGTTTTCTTACGTTCCGATTTGCAACACTTACATTATACTGGCTACTAGCAACTGCTTGGAACATTTCAAATAAATATTTCTGATCCGTGTTAAGTTCCTTGACAATATTTTCCGGTATTGTAGGTAAATTGCTTTTAACAGCTTTGAACTGAATCACCACTAGTTTCTGGCAATTCCCCAGCTGCTTGTCGATTGGACCTCCAAATCCACGAGGCTCGGTAGTGTCTCCATCTAGATGGTGAAAAAGGTGCCCAAGTGGTAGCTCATTTGTGTGTAGCAGTCATACAAACCACTAAAGAGGTTTTTCAAAGTGTTATTCCAATAATCTGGTTACACCGCCATTAACTTTACGACCGTACCGTCATACCCAATGTGATTTCATTGACATCAATCGCATTTTCTTCTAACATATGTACGATACTTGGTTTGATACTTTCAGATATACCAGAAGAAGGCGAAAGCGAAAGCCTTTGAAGAAACAGTAACTCTTGCCTTTTCGGTATTAATTACGTATTTAACAGCTTCCTTCTTCTTCCTTTCTTTTCTCTTCAATAGGATTTTTGTTTCTTTTTCATATCGACAGTGCTTATTACTATTTTTTTCGTTCCTCTTTGATCTAATAAAATCTCGCTCATCCAGGGGCACCTTTTCAGATTTATTACAAGTGCAAGTAGAAAATGCTTTGTATTTGCACGACGCAATATAAAAAAGTGTAGTTCTACTTTTCTTTCAAAAAGACTCAATCTTGGATTTGTATGTTTCACTATTTTGTCTACTGTTAAATGGTTTCATGAGTTTCATTAATTTGTCTTCTTTGATCCTCCTTCCTTCTCTAATCCACGCACAAAATTTCAAGACTTGCTTGTAAGTTGGCAAAACATTTTCGGGTATTTCCATTGGTGGTCCGAAAACAGGACAATTCACGACACATCTTCTTTTTAAACTAGAAGGTTCTGGTTTTGCCATTTTTAAACTGTAATCAACCAAAAACTCAAACGACCCACGAATTATTGGCTGAGCGAACCGTCCGATGCTAATGCTTTAGGTAGACTGAAATAAATCGTCAAGCCCAGTGATTTAATAAAGCTGCTGATGATATGCACAGACACTTTTCACGGAAGGCAAAGGTGTAGCAATGCTTTTTTGATGGGGTGGGCCGAGCCAAAAATATTTCAAATAATTAACTTTGACGCATATTATGTGAAATACAATCTTTTTAATAAATGTTAACGTCGTCGGGGAGACAAAATAAGTTACAAATTTTAAAATATTTAGTTAATAAAATAGAATAAAAAGTTTCTATTGAGAGGTATTCGGGCAACGTATCCTTACTTTAAGTTAAAAATGAAAATATTGGAGAATTTAATAAAAATTAGATATTAAAAAAGAATCTGCTGGAGAATCAGAAAAAAACTTTTGATAAGAAAAATAAAAACATACACATACAAAATAGAAAATATAACTTTTGTGCGCTATTAGAAAAAAATAATATGCGTTTTCTCACTCCACCCTATTGGATATTCCTTCGAAAGGTTCCGCAATATTTTAGGATCTTCTTCGGCCTCGTGCTTTATACTAATATGAAGACTAACGTGATTGAATTCTATACAAAAATACCCCTTTTATTTGATACCCTTTATAACAGTTTTCGTAACCAGATCATGCTAACAGACGTTTTTTATCACTTTGTATTATCTGAACGAATTCTTTTTTGGAAGAGAGTTTCGAAGTTCTAAAGTGGGCCGATGAATGGACTAAATATAAGTCATTCTTTCACAGCATAAAAAATCTTTATCCAGAAATAAGGGAAAAAGTTTTTAAAAGCGATTGAAAATGTTTTGATCAATACACTAAATAATAAAGAATTGACAGACCTAACAGAAATAATATTTTCTGTGGGCTTTAACAGTATTTTTTAATAATACATGTAAGAACAATTTCTGCCTTATTTTTATTTACATTGTAATCAAGAAGCTTGTAGAAATTTCATTGTGTGGTTGCTGAAGAGATTCATGTATCCGAGAGAGAGGAGGACCCTTGAATTGGAAACGAGAATTTCAGCGAGTGTAAATTTATAATTATATTGTAGTTTAAACCTTCAACAAGACAAGATCTTATTCAAAGCAGTATTTAGTCGAGAAGGATATGTAGACTTAAAATCCAGATTAATTAAATAGAATTTAATTATATGAATTACATAATATACAGCATGTTTTTGTCTCAAAAGCAGATGATGATTTATTTATTATTTAGTTAATGGATTTTTTTTTGATGCAGATATTCGTCCTGATTATGCATTGAATCCAGAGTCGTGTGATGTGTTAGATATTCTATTACTGAATAAATAACTTAAATATATTGTTGGGAACCACTTCAAACATGTCTGCAGCAACTGTTGAATAAAACGTTTCATTTGTTTAATTTTTACAGGTATAAAAGAGGTTATTCAAATTGAGCGGCTTTTTAAATTCTTGAACAAAACACAGATGGCGTTGTGAATTTGTTTAGCTCTACTTTCATTTCAGACGTATAATGTATGACATTTTTAAAAATTGAGTTGTACACAATATTACAACGCGTTAAAATTGTTGAATTATTTTATGAATTAGTTATTAGATTAGTTATTAGATCTGCAAAATCGTCCATCTGATAGTTTTATCAATCGAATGACTCAAAAATTTCAAGAAACTTGTTCGGTGGAAGATAAAAGAATAGCAATATATAGTCGTAGTGGTCATTCACAAGAACATATTGATTTAGTACGTGAAAGTGTTGCTGAAGACCCAGAAATTTCCATTAATCGACCCTCACAACAATTTGGATTAAGTGAATCCACAACATGCGATATTTTACGAAAGGATTTAGCTCTGAAGGCATGTAAGGTTTAAATAACACAGGAACTAAAACCACTGGATTATTTGAAACGTCATGCATTTGTCAATTGGATCATAGAACAAACAGATTATTCTCAAAAAATCATCTTTTCAGATGAAGCATATTTTAAAGTTGGTGGCTATGTTAATAAAAAAAAATTGCCACATTTGGGGTGAGGAAAATTCACCATTGTGAAACCTTTAAAATTTTAAAATTCTGGTGATGCTGTAACTGTGACTGATGTTCGATATCGTGCGATAATAACTGGATTTTTGTAGGCTGAATTGAGTAATATTGATCTGGAGGATATGCAGTTCGAACAGGGTGTCGCTACACCTCACTCTGCTAATGAAACAATTGATTTATTGGGGTTAAGTGAAAAACGAGTTCTATAAGGCCAATCCACAATCGATTCCTGAACTAAAGGATGAAATTATTCGAATCATTGGTAAGATAGAGCCATGGTTATGTTAAAATGTCATCTAAAATGTCGACAAAAGAGTGGACGTCTATGGAGCTGCAAGAGATGCTCATTTGGATATTGCCTTTCGTGTTTAAATGTTAAATATTTCAATTATTAATAAAACGTTTTTTTAAATCAATGCAAATTATGTGTTTTATTTAAAAATTTTAAAAAAATGTCCAGTTTGAAAGACCCTTGATAATCTGTAGTCGCCCTTTACCCGTAGATGTTGAGGTAATACTTTCTATTCTCACTTTTTCTTCTCTCACTATTTTTCACCAACGGTTTCGTTTCTTACCATGATTTTTCTCTATCCTTCAATATCTCAGCTACCCTGCTGTTTTCTATCTTTCTAGGTCGTCCTTTTGGGTTGCTCTCAATTTTTCTTGCTTTCGTCAGGATTTTCACTTGTCTCGTTTGATTCATTCTCTTCAAATGACCAGCCAACTTGTTTTCCTTTATTTTGTGCTTGAATTATGTTATTTTTAGTTATTTTCTAATGCCTTATTTTATTACTTAGTCTACTTTTCTTATTATTATTTGAAATATTATATTTCTCTAGTCTTCTGTCGTTTTTGTTGTCTATCGTTCAATATCCAGATTTCTGCACTATCAGTTAGTCATGAAGATATAGGTTTTATATCATTTTTGTTTCTTTCGTAATTTCATTTATGTTTAAAAAAATCTTTTTAGTACACTATTTGTCTTTCTTTCAAATAACTATTACTTTTTTTTTAGGTTAATAATTAAGTAGCATTTTTTAGTTCGCGATACAAGTACCACATCATCAGCAATACTTCCACTTTAACTTTCACTTCCACTCTAACTACTTATTTCTTTGTTTCTATCCAGCATTCCTTGTTTATTTCATCCAATAATTTTTATAAGTTTTTAATATGAGCTAGTACTTGAAGTATGTGTACGATGCCTCCAAGATACTTTACCACATTTGATTTGATCGATTGCCTTGGCATTCATACCGAAATATCAAGGTGCTCTTTGAACTAAGGTATGTGCAAAACAATACTACTTGTAGCGGCCGATAATTTTTGAACGTTACATTGTTGAAGAAAAGGATCTCTTGGATCTTGGAAAAAGACATGAAGAGATTTACCACTAAACACTAAATCACTTCTTTGAATCAGGAGATGATTTAATCTTAAGATTAAATCATCTCCTGATGATGCTAACATGGTCAGCGAAACGTGCGTCGAAAAGTTCAATAAAAGTTATTTATTGCTTAGTGGTAAATCTCTTCAAGTTTAGTGTTTCACACCAAAGGTTCCAATAGACGAATTGAAAAGGATCTTTGCCTAACCCGAACAAAAGTGCACTACATATAAATACAGATTGAACTTTGTTTCCAGCTAGCACCCACGTTCCTTTTCTTGAAATTTGTTCACTTGCATTGTACACTGTTGTATTATGAACAAAGAAGTTTTAAGCTTCGAGGTTAATTTTTGGATGGTTTGTTTAAGATCAGCTTCAATTTCAGACAACGACAGCACCTTATCAAATTCAATAGGTTTTTTCAGATTTTATACCGTCTAAAAGATCCGTCGAAACATTAAAGCTGACAAGTTTTGCTCTTCAATGCACTAAGATATACAGCATTAATAGCATTTGTAGCATTGTTATGCTTTTGAAACTCATAAAGCATCAAATATCAAATATCCACACTTGTTCTTCCATTCCAATACGGTTTACTTATTTGATTTTGAAAATTTATTAATAAACACACTAAACATTAATATATTTAACTGGTATGTAGGTTGATATATAAGTTAAATTACACCGGCCAACAAATTTAAACTTTTTTGATGAAAATAGGTGTAAATGAAGTATTTTGTAGTTCTAAATCCGAAAATGATAAGCTAATTACTATAACACGTACAGTTTTTTAGTCAGGGGGGGTCGATGGTGGGGAAAAAAAAGGAGACAATATATTTTTACAATCTAATATTTATTTAATATAAACATGTAAAACGTGTTAAACCTATGCAAAGACATTACTGAGGAATATGTGAATAAAGTTCACGTTAAAGTTCAAGTTAAAGTTAAAGAAGAGTTCCAGCGTCACTGGTATCTTGCTTCCATCGTCCTGATATCCTGTTGAAACCTCTCTTCTTGTTAGCCTCTTACTGTACCCAAATTTTCTGGAAAAAATCCAAATAGGAGTGTAAAAAAAATATTTTTAACCCATTACCGCCCAGTGATCTATGTATAGATCACAACAAAAACTAATAGATTTTACAAGAAAAAACATGTTTAATATCTTCGCCTAGAGATATGCTGATATTTAAGATCAGTTTAATACCAAAACCCAATTTGCAAACTATCTTTAATATTAGAACTAATTTATTTATATCTTTGAATTCACCAAAAAAAATGTGTCGATGGCACCAATATATACTTTTATTTAGTATTCAGAATTCCTTTGCATTTAATTCATATGTTTTATACCTAAACGTGTCTTATATGTGTAAGTTGACATCGTTATAAAAGCGTTAAGAATAATGGAATCAGAGAAGATTATCAATGATCCCAATTTTCTTGTCCACAATGATATTACTACTATAGATGTAGTTTTACAACCAGAACCAGATTACGTCATTGTCTAAGATGAGGCTTACGACGGTGAAATAGGAATAACAGAAGTAAAAGATGTACCAGGTCAGTTGGAATTACAAACAGGTGGCGAAGATGAAACTATTGATGAACATCCAGGAACTAGCTCTACTGTTTCTTAGAAATGCCCTAAAAACAAAGGCTGCTGCATATTTGCCAAAATGAAAAAAGTGTGATACCAAGTATTCTTTTTGTAGAAAGGATTTTGATGTTTTGGAAAAGGTAAAAATAGACAAATTAGTGAACGATTATGTCTCGCTCACCCCTTTACAAGCTTCTCGAAACAAGTTGTATTTTTCAAGTGACATATTGAAACACATAAAAGAAGAAACATTACGATAAGCGCAACTGGTAAAAACTATGCTTCATTTTCTTTAGATACTGACGAATTGAAATGTTTTATTGGTATTCTCTTTTTTCTGGATACCACCAAGTTTCTTCAGAAAGAGTGTACTGATCCACTGATGCAGATTTAGGTGTTCCAATTGTACAAGCCGCAATGTCTAAAAATAGATATTCATAGATAAAATCAATGTTACATTTTGCCAATAATGACAATTTCGATAAATATGATAGAGCTTATAAACTTCGGCCCCTAATTAAAATGTCCAATAAGAATTTTCAACAATTCGGGGTGTTTAAGTTATATCTATCGATCGACGAAATGATTGCTATTGTGGACACCATAGTTTGAAACAGTTTATACAAGGTAAACCCATTAGATTCGGGAACAAGCTACAAGCACTATGTGCATCGAACGGATATTATAATAAATTCATATTTTATACTAGCAAAGAAACTCAAAACCAGACCGGCTTGACTCTGGGATCAAGAGTTGTTACAAAATTACTGTTGTGCCTATCAGTTTCAGATGAGTATTTTTTTTGCGAATCGAGACTTGCTGGTCCATCTTAAAGAAATTTAATTTCATGCGACTGGGACGTTGCATGAAAACTAAACGGATCAGTGGCTTTAAAATCTGCTAAGGAGTTGGCCATAGAATCTAGGGGCTCTTTTGACTATAGGTATGACACACTATCTAATATACTTATGGTATGTTGTTGGAATGTTATTAAATGTATTATAGTTGCCACTAATCATGATGAGATAAATCCTTTAACTAAGGCAACCTGTTGGAAACGTGATGTCAAACAAAGGGTTGATGTACCTCAGCTAAAACTTATCCAGAACTACATAAATACATGGGTGGTGTTGACCAACATGACTGGCTGATTGGTAAAAATGACTCTAAAATATGCGGAATAAAATGATACTGGCCCATGTTAGTTCGAATTTTAGACATGGCTGTAACAAATGAATGAATTTTGTATCGATATATCCATGGTGTATCCATATTAGGTGTCTTGAGTTTCGAAGAGCTATTTAATGTCTGAATGATTGTGGTGTGTTTATATATTTTTTTCTTTATTTGGGTTTTTCGCCACGAGCTAAAACTCAAAAAATATCAAAAATAATTGTTCTTATGTAAATAAAGAATCACTGTGTAAAAACAAAAAAAACCAAACGGAGACAATTTTCTCAGTGATTCTTTTTTGTAATAAATTTGACTAACGAACAAAATTTTAAAAATATAAAAATGTTTTAAAAAATATACAAACTTTTAATGTTAACGTTTCGGGAAGTATTCTACTCCCGTTTGCAAAACGGATCTAAAAATAAATTATATTAATTTCTATAAATTCTGAAAAGATAGGAAGTAAATATATTTTTTGTGTATGTCAATGATACTTACATTGAGAATTCGTATTTAATGACAGTGACATACTACCAAAAAAAAACAAATATATATATATATATATATATATATATATATATATATATATATATATATATATATATATATATATATATATATATATATATCTATAGGTGAGGTTTACCTTGTGATTTTGATTGTTTATTGAAATTATTATATTATTTATATAGTATTCTTTAGAATTGGGAACTATATTGAATTTAAATCTGCCGAAGGCATAGCAATACAGCTATTTAATTAATTTTTTATTTAAATTAATTATAGCGATTTCTTTTAATATTCTGTATTTTGTTACCGATCCTTTTAGTACCGTTTTAGAATTATTTCAATTGATTTTATAACCCGATTCCTATACATGTTGACAAATTTTAGATTTATTAACATTACCCTTTCTAAAAAGGTTTTTATGATCTTTTATTCTAACATCTAACGGTCTAGATGTCTCATCTATATAGAATTTGCCACATTCGCAGGGAATTTTATAAACCACATTTTCGGTATTTTGTTGTGTGTTGTTTGGTTCAGTTTTTGTTAATAGAGATCTAAGAATGAAATCCCTTCTGTTTTAGTGATACAAAAGTAGCAATCACTTACATGGTCAGTAGATTCTTTCTACGAAAGGAACAGTAAACTGCATAGAATTTTTCTTGAGATGCATCCACTGCACTAAATTTACGTGACAACTCACACAGCAAACCTGAGGAGTCTAACTTTTATCTTAATCTCCAATTTGGTACTTAATATATATAAGATAAACTTTTTGACTTCCTCGGATATAGATCTAGCTTGTGATTTTAAAATAATTGTCATATATAACAAAACTTATCCGCTGGATTTTTGCAAAGTCGACAAGTAGAACTTGCCATTTTATAAGAATCCTACATTGTCTAGTCCAAAGTCAGCTACAACTAATTTCAATAATGATAAGGATAAGCTGGTACTTGAAAATGGGACGAAAGATGTTTTAATAACTACCTAAATTCAACGCAAAAAGAGCATTCTCATCACTGATTCAAAAATCATGTCGACATTTGTTATTATCAGTACATTACAATGCTTTTAAAATTTGGAAAAAAAGAACATTACTTATTCCTCTAGTAAAATAACAAGCTTCAACAATTTCATATCTGAATAAACTGAATGATTTCGTACACGATAAACATTTTTCTAGAAAATAAGAATAATTTTCTTTCTATATATTCCCTAGTTTTCCATATTATAAAGGTTAGAAACCTTCGAGGTACTTTAAAGGTAGCTTTACATTTCGAGACTATTGTTATATTTAAATATGCTTGCGAATATTTCCAGACATCGGACAAGTTTGCGGAGGCGCTTTCTGGATAACACTGTCCTCTATTTTCGTATCGGGAGAAAGATAGAGATAGGGGAATACGTTTGGAATTTTTCATGTTTTCGATCTAATTCTAAATATTTCCATTTATTTTCCTTTCCAGTACAATAGGGAGATTGGGAAAATATGGTGGTAATACCCGCATCGTGATTGTGATATAAGGAAAAATCCGCTGATGTCTGAATAAAGTTATCATTCGGAAAAAACTGAATATTTTATCATCATGCAGAAGGCGGCAGTGTTGCTGACTGTTCATTTTACGCCTGTTTCATATCCTATAAATGGGCGATTTATCAAAGAAAAATATACTTGTAAGATAATATTTGAATAAAAGGCAATTTTTATGCAGTATGGTTTGTAATGGCTGTTTTGTGACCTTTGTCTGAAAACCACGATGAACTAATATGTTAAATTATGTAAGATGCCATAATGCTATAAATTACGCAGGTCGATAATTTTTGTTTTAAAAATTTTGTATAAAATTATTTGTACCTGACTTTGGACTGGATAATGTAAGAATAATAGGAACAAGACCGTAGGGGGGGGGGGTATTTATACAGTATTCTACAAACCTTTAAGGACAGTTTTATTGTTTTCAATAGTTTAATTTATTTCTGTCTCGTTTACAACACTATCAAGTGTTTAAGTCAATTTTATATAAAATGGCAAGTATTTTTATGGGGTTTTCGCCACAATTAAAACTGAAAAAAAATATCAAAAATATCTGTTCTTATGTAAATAAAGAATCACTGGATAAAAAACGTAAAACAAAACGGAGACAAATTTCTCAGTGATTCTTTTTCTATAATAAATTTGTCTAACGAAAAAATTTTAAAAAACACAAACATTTTCTGAAATAAATACAAACTTTTGAACGTTAACGTTTTGGGAGGTCTTCTCCTCCCGTTTTTAAAACGAATCTAAAAAATAAATTATATTAGTTTCTATATATAATGAAAAAATAGGAAGTAAATATATTTTGTATAGTTTAGTGACATACTACCAAAAATATGTATAGGTGAGGTTTACTGTGTGATTATTGTGAAATACTTAAACGTTTTTAATTGTATTCTGTAGAATCGGGAACCATACTGAATTTATGTCTCGATTCCCATGCGTGTTGACAAATTCTAGATTTATTAAAATCGCCCTTTCTAAGAAGGTTTTTATGTTCTTTTATTCTAACATCTGACGGTCTAGATGTCTCATCTATATAAAATTTGTCACATTCGAAGGGAATTTTATAAAACACATATTTGGTATTTTTTTGTGTGTTGTTTGATTTAGTTTTTGTTATTATAGATCTAAGAGTATTTTTTGTTTTAAAGGTCGTTCTTATGTTGTATTTATTTCGTACTCTTTTAATTGTGTCAGAAATACCGCGGATGTAAGAAACTGTGAGGTTAATTGTTTGTCTGGTTGTGGTTAAAGTTTGTATTTATTAAAGAACATTTATGTATTTGTTAAAATTTTGTTTGTTAGGCAAATTTATTACAGAAAAAGAATCACTGAGAACTTTGTTTCCCTTTTGTTTTTTGTTTGTTATCAAGTGATTCTTTATTTAAATAAAAACAGATATTTTTGATATTTTTTGAGTTTTAGATCAAGGCAAAAAACCCAAAAAAGAAAAAAATATATGAACACGCCACAATCATGCAGACATTACATATAAAATGACAAGTTTTAGTCGTCGATTTTGCAAAAATCGAGCGAATAAGTCTTGTATACGGATTTATTTTAAAGTCCAAGTTAGATCTATATCCGAGAAAGTCAAAAAACCTTGGAGATCAAAATAAAAGTTGGGCTTCTCATATTTGCTGTGTGCGTTGTCACGTAAATTTCGTGCAATGGATGCAGTGTAAAAAAAATTTATCCAGCTTTTTCAAAAACTTTTGGATGCAGGTAATGCAAACAATGTGAACGACAGTTCTGATCAGCTCTCAAGTCGAAGAACAATTTTTAGATCTTATTGAAGAGGATTCTACCAGAAGTACTTGAAGTGTTACATTGTTGTTACTACTAAAAGAGCAAATCCTTATAATATGTAAATAGTACAAGTACGACAAACATATTTTGGTCAATAAACTCTAAGCACTAAGTTTACACAAAAGGAATTCAAATTTTTTGTTCAATATTTTATCAACTGATCAAGCTTCTTTAATCAGGAATTGGATTGTGGACACTTTGAACAATTAATTTAACAAAATAATTAATTGTGTTTCTTAATGTGACGTGAATCGTTTAAAACGCGTTATAGTGTGAACAATTAACGCTAATGATTTCTACTTTGACATTAAACGACAATAATGTGTAAGTTATTTGTATATTACATGTAATTTTCAAATAAGGCCTTAAGAGGTAAATGTTACGAAAAACTTATTTTTTTGGGCATAACTCGTTAATCGAAATAACAATTTCCTACGTTGTCAATTGTTAAGAAAATGCCTGACCTATTCTGAAAAGTTCTAATCTGTTTTCCGCGGAAATGGTTGTATTTTGGATACACTGTTTAAGTTCAAAAACATTTAACGAATCGAACTTTTTTATTTGAAGTGATAGACTAGTACTTCCAAATGCAAAGTTGTAGAAAATAATTTAACTAAGAAAAATTTACAAATGTTTTCCAGTGTTTCTTCAATAGCTACTAAAACAATATTTTTTGAAATGGCAACACGGTATTTTTTTAACATAATTTGACAAATCTTTGATCAAATTGATCAAATCAAAATTCAAAATATTTAATGTTATGTCACATTTCTTTTATCAATATTATTAGTAACATTTTCCAACATATTGGATATAATGTTGTTAATCTCTCTCCGAATTGATTGTTTCAGTTCATCAATAGAATTAGGAGCCGTCGCGTATGCTTTGGTTTTTAAGAAACCCCGCAAGAAAATGTCTGAAGGTGTGAGATCAGGCGAATCAGCAAGCCACTCAACAGAACCCCTTCTTGCTATCCATCTTTCTGGCAGCAGTTTATGAATATAATCCCACATATTTCGCGTAAAATGAGGTGGTGTCCCATCCGGTTGGAAGTAGAACAGCCTTCTTTCTTCTAACGGTAGTTTATCAATAAACAACTCAAGTTTGTTTCTTAATAACTCTAAAAAACGTTCATAATTTAGATTTTGTTCTATGAAGATGGGTTCGATCACTTTTCTATTGTAGATTCCACACCATACGTTAACTCTTGGATTATTTTGCCTTCTTCTGTCTTCAGCCCAACAAGGATTACTGTCAGACCAATATGCCTGATTTTGTCTATTGACTATGCCATTTAAATAATTGCTTCGTCACTATAAAAAATGTTGTTCTTGAAATTGAGTTTCGAGGGAAACCAGTTGGCAAATTTCAATCTTCTATCACAATCATCATCATGCAATTCTTGTACGGTTCTCATTTTATATGGACGATAATTGTTCCCTTGTAAAGTGGCCCACACCTTTGACTGAGAACAACCCACCTCTTAGGCAATTATATGCGGTGACTTGTGAGGATTTTCCACATAACAAAGAAGAACATTTTCTTCAGTGTCAACATTTTTGCGCCTTTTGCGGATCCTTGGGCAGACACTACCAATTGTTTTTAGTTTTATTGCGATATTTTTTAAACACTCCGGATTTGGGAGAAACGTTTAGGGATTTCTTGTTGGGAATTCAGTGCACGCATCGCGTAGACTTAAGCCACCAACATGAAGAAAAATAAATTCAACTTTCTCTTTTTGATTAAATAACTGATCGTCTTAACAACTGAATTAACACATTATTTTTATACACAGTCAAATAGAACAGTTTTCAAATAACACAATGACAGCACAATAATAATGGCTCTTTCGAACAACACCATATTTGTTTAATTTCCAAGGCCTACTGTCGCTATGTTAGCTTCTTTTTGTTCCTGGCTGCTGCAGATTATTTTAATTGATTTTGCTAATTGTTTTAAAATGGCTACTCCAATAAAGAAATGTGATATAACATTTTTTATTTCGAATTTTAAGATTTGTCAAATTATGAAAAGAATGCGGTGTTGGCTCTTTCGAACAACATCATTTTTGTTTAATTTCCAAGGCCTACTGTCCCTATGTTAGCTTCTTTTTGTTCCTGGCTGCTGCAGATTATTTTAATTGGTTTTGCTAATTGTTTTAAAATGGCTACTCCAATAAAGAAATGTGACATAACATTTTTTATTTCGAATTTTAAGATTTGTCAAATTATGAAAAAAATGCGGTGTTACCATTTAAAAAAAAATTGTTTTAGTAGAGGAAATCTGACAACACCGGAAATAATTGTTTTGTAAATTTTTCTTAGGTTATTTCCTACAACTTTGCATTTGGAAGTACTAGTCTATCACTTTAAATAAATGAGTTAGCTTTAGGTTTTTAGGCCTGTTAGGTTTTAAAAAATTACACTGTATATAAACATATATATATATATCACATAGCTCACGACCACAGAGTAATCTCGATATTCTTTTGTTACGGATATAATTAATATTTGTTGGCAATATAATTATGTGGAATTTAATTTAGAGTATAAACAATTGCTATTAATTATTGTTATTGAAATCCACAAATTGATATTAATATGTTTAACCATAATTCCAACGTTTAATAATTACGACTTGGTTTCAGTGTAATTTGTTTAATGTACTGTTCTAACGTGTGTATTAAAAAGGGCTTTAGAAATTGTTTTTAAAAATTCCTGCAATTCAAACGCACGAATTTTCTTGCGGATATTTTTCTTGTAATGCAGCCCCAAAAGAAAAAGGTGTTAATGAAGTATGATCTTTGTTTTCCAATTTATGTGTTATCGTATTTCTATATCTCATTTCATTGATTGAAACTTTTTATAATAGTAGATTTTTTTCACTGTCAGCACAAGCTCTCAATCGTTTCAAGTCACCAACTAATTCTTATTAATTAAATACCCCAAGAATGATTTTAGCCATCAATCAATCTCACTTTCATTATCTTCCTAGATCTTCAGTAATGTTTTGATATACGTGAAACTCCATCTTGTCACTTATTTTATATAAATCTTGTGCCACATTTTTTATCAACCTCATAGTGCTTTTACCAGTTATAAGATTTGTACTCAGACAGGCACACATATACCGTAAACTGGGGTGACATTGACACCGGGTCTTGTGAGCAAATCGCGAGTGTGGAAAAGGGAAGCGCGGGCACTAACCTGTCTGTGCGTGCTTGAGTTTTATTACGGACGGTTGTGTCTTGCATTACGATGTCTCGTAAATACGTTAGCGCATTAGGCGGGCGTAATTATCGCAATTATTGTGACGATGACTTGAAAAAAACACTAGAAGATATTAAAAAGGACATGTCTTAAACCAAAGCAAGTAAAACGTGGAAAATACCTCGTGGAACTATTCAAAATAGATTAGACAGATAGATAAAAAAGTTGGCGGTCCTCTTGCGTTAAATCGCGAAGAAGAAACTTTGATTGTGGACACTTTACGTCAAGTTGCAATATGGGGCTTCTCTATTGAACCTCGAGATTTGGTAATAATAGTACAAAAATATCTGGATAAACAAGGTAGGACTATTAAAAAATTAAAAAAAAATTACCAGAACCCGATTATATCGTGTATTTCATGCGTTGGAATAATTTCTCTATCAGAACAGCATTTAACATCAAAAATGGACTAACAAAAATACTAAGCGCACACTGGATTTATCTCTCATTGATTTATTACGAGAAAATCGGGGTGTGAAGAATAAACGAAAAAGTGGTAAAAAAATTAGGTCAGGTCAAGTGATGCAATTGTCTGACGAAGAACCGGCGCAGTCAGTTGAATCTCAGCCTAAACCTTCATAATTAAAGAAGAAAAAAAAAAAGAAGATGACGATGTGTGCTCTATTCAACCATCCGCTATTAAACTCCGCTATTAAACATGTAAAAAAATAGTCTGAGTAAGAATTTTGGGAATTCCCAGAAAAAAACATGTAAAATTACTTTATTAATGAGTACTTACTACTTGTCACAATACAATTTCATTCTTTGTCAACTATCCGAAACAGCTACAGTGTGGCGAAACGCGTTATGTTTAAGAGAAAAATATATAAAGCTCCATCTAAAACAAAATGGACACATATATGGGTGCACACACAAAGAAAGCAGGTTTCCTGCTTACTGGTAGTCGGCACCTAAAAAGCCGATTATTTACTTAGGTTTTAAATAATCGTGAACAGAAACAAAGCGTGTCGGAACTTGTAAACAAACATGAACCGGCACTGACTATGTCGCAGGAATGAATTTTTAATTCTTGGTCGCTGATTTTCGGCGCTGAACGTGGATTTTCAGTAAAAAAATTATTATTAATGTGGCGGTTTAAAATCTTCCACACTCACATGTTGATTATTTTTCTTGCAATTCTTTTTTTATTATTTTGAAATTAGCTTATAAAGGTCTAAGGCCGCTATTTGTATATATTTTTATGTTTATCTTCACAAATTCTTCACCCTTACACTGTAACCAGTCTACTCCCTTAGGGTACGCACACAAAGAAAGCAGGTTAGCCAGTGCCTATTTTCGGCGCCAAATATCGGTGCCAGTTGTCCCGCTGATACGTACATTACCATTATTGCATCATTTTATTAAAGAACGCTGGTTATCTGCGACTAAAAAAGCAGATTTCATGAAGGCAAGATGTCCAGTTCATCCTTCGATGAAGAATTTGCGAAGATAAACATAAAAATATATACAAATAGCGGCGTTAGACCTTCATAAACTTATTTCGAAATAATAGAATATACTATAAACATAAAAAATTTCGAAATAATAAAATAATAATTGAAAGAAAAATAATCAACATGTGAGTGTGGAGGATTTTAAGGCGCCACATAAATAATAATTTTTCTACTGAAAATCCACGTCCGGCACCGAAAATCAGCGACTAAGAATTAAAAATTCATTCCGGTGAAATAGTCGGTGCCGGTTCACGTTTGTTTGCAAGTTCCGACACGCGTTGTTTATGTTCACGATCATTTAAAACCTAAGTAAATAATCGGCTTTTATAGGTCGCGACTACCAGTAAGCAGGAATCCTGCTTTCTTTGTGTGTGCATCCTATCACATGCAAGAAATGGGTTTGTGGTATCTGTCATAAAGAGAGTAAAGATCCATATTTTGTATGTGTATTTTGTGAAGATGATGATTTATTTTTTGTTTCTTTTTCACTAAACCTGTTACTTTTAAGACTTGTAATAAAGATATGTTTCCTACTTAATATTTTTTATTTTTATACGCTTTATTTTAAGTTACCTAGTCACAGTTAATTATAAATGTGCATTTGTGTACCAGTGACATCCCAAACCCGCTGTTGGCATGTGAACATTAAATAAAAAGTATATTTGTTAATAATTGTTTCAAAAAGTTTGAAAAACATTAAACATTTGCCAATGTAACCCCAGTTTACGGTACGTAGTTTCTACGACATAATTCTTTAATTATACTACACTGCGAAAAGAACTAGGTATGTAAAATCCTTCTTCTATCCATCGTATGTATTCCAGATTTGTGACGTTAAATTAAATACTTTACCAAGACGTACACTTTCAAGGAATATGTTCACAGCAGTAAATAGTAAATTTATTAAAAAAATGTCATCTTTAAATAAAAAAATTAAAAAACTCAAAATTGGGCTGTCGAAAGAACATCAACATAGTAGCAAATCTTTCAACTCAGACGTTCCACAATCCAGAACTAGATCTTTTAAATAAATGACTGAATTTAGCTTTGCCGGCATCCCGAAGTGCTTTGGAGGATATGGTAGCCGGTATTGAAACTGGTATTAAACACTTACCGGAGTCTTCCAAAGCTTTCGCCAGAGAGTCATGTAAAAACAAAATTGTAAAGAATATTTGAAATATAAGTCAAAAAATGCCAAATATTTCTAAGATTGTCAAGCATCTGCGAGAGATGGATTGTTTTTATTTAAAAGCTGATAAGGGAAATAAGGTTGTAGTAATGGACAAACCTGATTACTTTGAACGCGTTGAAAAATTAATTCAAGACGGTCCTTATAAACGATTACCTAGGAATCCATTGTTAAAAATGATTAACAATCAGAGATACATTGAAATTTTGTAACAGCCTTATTTCTCCTTCTCTGAAAAGCAAACTACATGTTTCTAATCCAAAAGTGCCAAGATTGTATGCTCTACCAAAAATTCATAAACCAGGAAAATTAATGAGACCAATTGTATCAGCCATTGATTCTCCAACATACAACTTGGCAAAGTGGTTAACAAAGGAATTTGAAAATCTACCAAACCAACTACCTTCCTGTTTTGTGATAAACTCAACCAAATTCATAGAAAAAGTCAGAAACACACATCTACAGGAAGGTGAGGTTTTGGTTACCTTTGACGTTTCATCGTTGTTTCCGAGTGTCCCGATTCCACATACCTTGAAATACCTAAGGAAGTTACTCGAGTTAAACGGTTTTAATAACAAGATTGTTTCTGAGTACATCTCCTTAATAATATTATGTATGAGGCAAAATTGTTTACAGCTTAATAACAGGTTTTATGAACAAGAAGGAACGGCAATGGGCAATCATCTGTCACCGTTCTTAGCCAACTTATTTATGAGTAAATTTGAAACCGAGGCAAAAGATGAATTCAGTTACTTTCCGAAGGTATGGTTAAGATATGTGGATGATGTTTTTGCCATTTTCGATTCGAAAAATGAAAATTTAGATGATTTTATTAAGAACTTAAATAGCAAATCCCAAAATATAATATTCACGCATGAACTCGAAAACAACGATAGTTTATCATTTCTGGATGTTTTAGTCAGTAGAAACAATAAAAATAGGTCAGCTTTTGATATTTTCAGAAAAAACGCCACCACTTCGAGATACATTCCTAACGATTCAAATCATAGTTTCCAAAATAAGATGGCTAGTTTAAATTTTATGGTAAATAGATTAATTAATTTTCCTTTAAATAAAGAAAATTATAACAAAGAATTAAAATTAATTAGGGAGGTATCTGAAGTGAATGGTTATAATAAGAACATTGTAGATAAATTAATTAGAAAACATAAGTTCAGAAAATTATTGAAAGAATCTTCGACTTTTCAAAAGGATCAGAACACAAATAAATTCATGGTAATACCATTTGATGCCCAATTAAAAATAGGGCTAGATAAAATTTTGAAAAAAGTGGACATTGACGTTGTGTAAATTAAGCGAAGTTCTGGGTAATCTGGGTAATCTGGGTAAAGGATAAAATAAAACAACATGAAAAGTCGGGGATTTACGAAATTAGTTGTCAAGACTGTGATCGAAGGTATATTGGGCAAACAAAAAGATCCATATTGACAAAATATAAAGAATATATTGCCCACATTAGATATGGGAGAAATGAAAAATCTTGAGTTGCCCAACATGCAATCGAACACGACCACAGTATAGATATTAGTAATTTAAGGCTAATTAAAAGTGTTAATAATAACAGGGCTTTGGACGCATATGAAAGCATTCAAACAGAAAAATGTAGGAAAATCATGAATCGAGATAAAGGGCCTATCCCGTTCAGTCAACTTTTTCAATTATTAATGTAAGGCTTAGTAAACTTCACGGTTCATGATTTTTACACGCCTCGTTCGCTAGGGTTTTTCATATAAATAGTACATAGTTTAGTTTTAGAATTAGATTAAATTATCTCCTGATGATGCTAACATGGTTAGCGAAACGTGCATCGAGCTGTTCAACAAAAGTGATTTGATGTTTAGTGGTAAATCTCTTCAAGTTTAAGACATACACTGTTTTAAGAAATATTTACTCTAATTTACTACTATATGTAATATCATAATTTTCCGAGTTATTATCCTCATTTTTTAAAAACTTCTGGATTATTCAGGTGTATACAAACAGTTCATTAACTAATTCAAATAACCCCGATCCTAAGTGATTATATTTATTATAAAATAAATTCATTAGAATATATGAAGGTTGCTCTTTATGTATCCGGAATTGGCAACAATGTGTTGCTAGGCACCATCTGATATTTTATCATTTTTGTTTTTTATATCGTTTGACGTTTTATCACGCGGACTCTATTTGTGTTATTTAGTGACTTGTAAATGTCATTGCAATCAAAAAATGGAACTTTCGACATGGATTATCTCAACAACAGTGCACCGATCAACTTACTTCAAATTTTAGCAATGAAGCCCCATCTAAAACTACTGTATATCACTGGATTAGTGAATTCAATCTTGGTCGTCATTCTCTCATGGACGAAATTAAAGAAGGTCGTCCAAAATAGGTAGTTGTGAGAGAAAACATCGATACTGTGCGCGAACTGATAAAGCAAGATAGGCATGTGATATATCGTGAGATTAAGGTATCGCTAGGCATTACTATGACAAGCATACACAATATTTTACATGAACATTTAATTGTGAAAAATATTTGTGCGCGTTGGATTCCGCATTATTTGACAATCGCTCAAAGAAAAGGCTTGTGTTGATTGGAGCAAAGAAATCGTAGAAATTGGAGCATAACATTTAGGCAGGTGATGAATCTTGATTCTATGCATATGAGCCGGAAAGTAAACAACAGTCGATTGTATGGGTCTTTCAAAATGAGCGAAATCTAACCAAAGTTGTTCGCGCAAGAAGCACTACAAAACAAATGGTCGCCGGTTTTTTTTTTGGGGTAAATGGGCTACAGTGCCATTAGAGAATTGTAGAAAGGTTAATTCTGAATGGTACACAACCATTTCATTGTCAGAAGTCTTTGAAGAAATAAGAAAAAAACAATCAGCGACGTAGGATCATTTTTCACCATGATAACGTGAGCTCTCGGTCATCGGACCGAACAACTCATCGAGACATCGAGTAGCTAGCTCATCCACCGTAGAGTCCTGATTTGACACCCAATGATTTTTTTTTGTTCACCTTCATTAAGAATAAACTAAGCGGTCAACGATTTTCAATGCTAGAACAAGCGGACGGTGCGTTCAAAACTCATGGTTTGGAGAAAGCTCAATCGAAATGTCAAAAGTGTTATATAAATTAGTTCAAACGAACGCAAACGTATATCGATCATCGCGCTGAATATTTTGAAAAACAATAAAACCATTTTTAATGATAAATATTTGTTTTTATTTATTATTCCGGATACAAAAATAGCAACCCTCGTTGTATTAAACTTAAAATGTATATACAGTTTGTTTAATTCTTCTATTAGAATTTTCGGTGTGAAATGTTAAACTCGAAGAGATTTTTTATTGGTAGACATATTAATTAATAGATAGACATAATAAGACAGGATTTGTCTTATAACAATTTTACTTTCTTAAAACAAATTTAAAAATTAATTACGGAAGTAGCCGAAGTGAATGGTTATAGTAAGACTTACAGGGCAAAACGTAAATTATATAAAAACATGTAAGTATTATTAATACAACTTTAAGATACCGAATAAGGGTCTTTAATATCATACTGAACTAAATTCTGGAGGTATTTATGTCCAAGGATGCAGTATTTTCAGCTTTCTATTTCTGGGGTGACAAAGTTAACTTACATTTGTTAGCATATTTGGAAGGGCTTGTAATCTATCCCGACCGCTAAAACTCATTTCTTCACAATAGGCACTTGAAGGTCTATACCAGCGAGTATTGCTAATTTTTCGTAAACTTTTTGAGTGAAAACAGCAACGTTTTCACTAAAAAAGTTTGAAATTTTATATCTGACTTTTAAAATTGAATACTTTTTGAATATCTGACTCATTGCCTCTACCCTAAATTATGCATTCCGTAAGTCCATCTAGGTTTCAGTATCGATTTATATATCAATAATTTGTTTACTTTAACTTGTCACAGCCTGAACCATTTTTTTTTTCATCTTTTATCTGAACAAAAGCTCAGGCTATGATTTTTGTGATTTTGGGAGATGCTGTTTTGTACACTATCTGTAAGGAGTGATTTCAGTTTAATCTAAATAATGCAGAACGGACAGCTAAGGGAAAGTTGAGGAATTGGAAGTACTGCTAGATAAAAATCCTTGTAATATACTGCTAGAGCTCGGACAGGAATATGCAGTAACACCACAAGCCAAAAGGAATGTCGTTGGGTCCCTTATAAACTCACAGCAATTGGGTTTTTGAATAAAAATATCTATCGATTTTTTTTACTTTATTTTAAAACTTCGTCATAAATAGTATTGATAATCGATGCGAAAAACTTACAAAAAATTGTTTACAATCAGTTATAAATAAATTTAACTTACTAAAACTTTATAAAATTTTAAAATAAAATTGCATGACTACGAAAGCTCCACTATTGGCTGCCATGTTTGTGACGTCATTATGTTAAAGTGTTTTCAACGGCTTTAACCAGTACATATACTGTCAAAATTATTGAAGTTTAGTGTTAAAACTATTGTTGGTTACTAATTTAATTCAGTAATGTGTGACAAAGGATTCATAAAGTCCAATTCGGATAATATACCTGATGTGGATATTTTTATGGCCACAGATTTTTTCGAACATGAGATTCGGTTCAATTCAGCTGAAATTCAGTGAAGTTTTTAAAAAATAATAATGTCAATGTAAATAAGAAACAAAATATTTCTACTAAATATAATTAAATTATTTGTAGGGTGTCACGCGAAAGTTACGGTTACAGCTCTATAGGTTATGTTCAATTTAACGGACGTGTATGTCCAAAACATAAAGTTCTGAGTAAAGCTTATAGAATTACCATAATTATTAATGAAAAAGTAAGAAAATCTCAGACACTGTCACGATTGTGTAGCTTCAGCCGGTAAATACTCAAACATAAAACAATTGATATTTTGTTTTAAATAATAATCTTTACTTACTAGGTTTAAACATTTATTTTCAATTTGATATAACCTTTTAATTATAAACAAAAAAATAATAATAGTTTTGTTATAAAACTTATATGTGATCTTTCCATTTATGACAAAAAATGTATTACTTCAATATTATTTTTGAATACTTTCAAGTATAATTCTAATATCAAGGATATATGATGTCAAGTGTTTTATTTATAGGAATATTTTTTCACTGTAATCTTTTGGCAAATTCATTAATACGGAGAAATAAACACCAAAATTAGAAAAATATATCAAAAGGTAATATTTTTATGTCCCAAATCAAAAATATATCCTATTTATTCGAGTTATAAGTGGACTTGAAGAGGAGATTTATTTTTCTTTTCGTCAGAACAACCCACTTACGTAAAATACCTTGTATGACGATAAGATAGGAATCTTCTTTTGGTAAAATAAGTATATTTAAAGCAACCCTCTGATATTTTAAACCTACATACAATTTTTGGCAATGTTATTGTATCTCATGTTATTTTATCGTTCCAACAGAGTTGTATCAAAAAAAAAATAACAAATATTGCTTTTTTGCGGGGAGCGTTTTATATAAATCCATCTAGATAGACGTTAAAAAATTTAAATTTAAAATTTATGTTAATGTTTGTGCACGTTCTTTTTTAGTTTTGTTATGATAACCAGAACATAATTCACTCAAAAAATGTATTATGTTTATTTAATTTATTATGTTCTACCTTAGAGATTTTTTTCCTTTTTTTGTCTTTGGCCATTCTCACTGTTTTGTTCCAAAGGTACACTCTTACCTTCATAAATATATTATATAAAATATAATAATATATATATATTTATTTCCAGATACTTAAATCATCTTCAGTTCATATTCTAGAAAGTGTTGTTGTGCTCCGCCGATGTACATACACATATTTTCGATCTTTTCTATATTTATCATTAATCCCAATTTCCTCTATTCATCCATTAATTTACGTATCATGTATTGTATGTTCTTCTAGTTAAGAACTATTAGTACTTGCTCATCGGCAAAACAAGGCTTAAGTATTTTCTGAATGATTGTGGCGTGTTCATATCTTTTTTCTTTTTTTTTGGGTGTTTCGCCACAATCTAAAACTGAAGAAAATATCAGAAATATCTGTTCTTATGTAAATAAAGAATTACTGGGTAAAAAACAAAAAACCGAATGGAGAGAAAACTGAATCTTTTTCTGTAATATATTTGCCTAACGAAAAAAAATTGAAAAAATTCATAAATTTTCTAAAATAAATACAAACTTTTAAATGTAAACGGAGATCTTCTCTCTTTTTCAAAACGAATCTAAAAAATAAATTATATTAATTTCTATAAATACAGAAAAGATAGGAAGTAAATATATTTTATGTATATGTCTATGATACATGAATGACAGTGATATATTACAAAAAAAAATACATAGCTGTAGGTAAAAATATATATTTGTCAACACGCAATAGGGATATAAAATTCATTGGAATAATTCCAAAACGGTATTAAAGAATCGGTAACAAAATATAGAAGATTGAAAGAACCCGCTATAATTAATTTAAATAAAAATAACTGTATGCTATGACTTCGGTGGATTTAAATTCAATATGGTTTCCGATTCTAAAGAATACAATTAAAAACGTTTAAGTGTTTCAATACACAATAATAACACAGTAAACCTCACTTATATATATTTTTTGGTGGTATGTCACTGTCACTAAAAACTATTATTGTCAATATAAGTATCATTGATATACACAAAATATATTTACTACCTATCTAATTATATATAGAAATTAATATAATTTACTTTTTGTCTCCTTTCCGTTCTGAAAACGGGAGGAGAAGACCTCCCAAAACGTTAACGTTCGAAAGTTTGTATTTATTTTAGAAAATGTTTATGTTTTTTAAAATTTTGTTCGTTAGGCAAATTTATTACAGAAAAAGAATCTCTGAGAAATTTGAAGAACAGATATTTTTGATAGTTTTTTGAATTTTAGTTCGTGGCGGAAAACCAAAAAAAAAGATATAAGAAACAGAACTACGTTATTGTTGGAGGAATTATCAACGGAGCAGTATTTGCACTGCCAGGTCTTTTATAATATCTCCACGTATATATATATATATATATATATATATATATATATATATATATATATATATATATATATATATATATATATATATATATATATCATCATTATCATCATCAGCCTGTATCGATCCACTGCAGGATGAAGGCTTCTTCAACATGCTTCTAACTTTCACGGTCCTGGGCTTTCCTCTGCCACTCGGGTCCAATATACTTAACGATGTCATCAATCCATCGTGCTTTCGGTCTTCTTCGCGGACGTTTGCGATCAAGCGGTATCCACTCCAGGATTGCCTTGGTCCATCTGTCGTTCCATCGCTTCGCTATATGGCCTGCCCATTTCCATTTCAATTGCTTTACTCTTCCAATGATGTCACATACTTTTGTTTGTTCCCTGATCCATACGCAGGACTTTCTGTCTCGTCTTGTAATGCCAAGCATACATCTTTCCATTCCCCTCTGTGCCACCCGAAGTTTTTAAATTGATTGCGATGTGAGTGTCCAGGTGTCACTTCGGTATGTCATAACGGGTAGAGCGCACTGATCGAAGACTTTTCTTTTCAGGCAAAGTGGGAGTCTGCTCTTAAACACTATGTTG
Organism: Cosmopolites sordidus; assembly: GCA_031761425.1. NCBI lineage: Eukaryota > Metazoa > Arthropoda > Insecta > Coleoptera > Curculionidae > Cosmopolites > Cosmopolites sordidus. The sequence continues at coordinate 422,534 of JARFXV010001791.1, read as the reverse complement.
AGTCTACCAAGCCACATTTAACACGCCGTTCCACCTCCCGGGCGGTATTCCCCTCCATTGCAATCCTCTGCCCAAAATATATAAAGCTGTCCACAATCTCCAAATCCCTTCCTAAAACTGAAATTCTTCTGTCCTGAGCGAAGTTATTGAACATAACCTGACTCTTTTTCAGGTTTATTTTCAAGCCAAATGGTTCGTCAGCCCTTTGCAGTTCTTGTATGCGTCTTTACAGCTCCTCTGTGTCTTGTGAAATAAGAATAATATCATCTGCAAATCTAAGATGGTTTAAGTTTGCACCATTGATCTTTACACCATCCTGTTCCCAATCCAGTTTACGGAATACCTCTTCAAGGCCAGCCGAGAAAAGAATAGGCGATATTGCGTCACCCTGCCGTACACCTCGTTCTACATTAATTCCCACTTAAAGATCATCAAGGTGAATTGTGGCTGTAGTTCCCTCATATATCGATATTACGTAGGTTTACGTAGGCTCTCTCTACATCTTGGCTAAGCACTGCATATTATATATATATATATATATATATATATATATATATATATATATATATATATATATATATATATATATATATATCATCATCATCATCATCATCATCAGCCCGTATCGATCCACTGCAGGATGAAGGCCTCTTCAGCATGCTTCCAACCTTCACGGTCCTGGGCTTTCTTCTGCCACTCGGGTCCAATATACTTAACGATGTTATCAACCCATCGTGCTTTCGGTCTTCTTCGCGGACGTTTGCGATCAAGCGGTATCCACTCCAGGATTGCCTTGGGCCATCTGTCGTCCCATCGCCTCGCTATATGGCCTGCCCATCTCCATTTCAACTGTTTTACTCTTCCAATGATGTCACAGACTTTTGTTTGTTCCCTGATCCATGCGCAGGACTTTCTGTCTCGTCTTGTAATGCCAAGCATACATCTTTCCATTCCCCTCAGTGCCACCCGAAGTTTTTGAATTGATTGCGATGTGAGTGTCCAGGTTTCACTTCCGTATGTCATAACGGGTAGAACGCACTGATCGAATACTTTTCTTTTCAGTCAAAGTGGGAGTCTGCTCTTAAACACTATGTTGAGCCTACCAAATGCCTGCCAGCCACATTTAACACGCTGTTCCACCTCCCGGGCGGTATTCCCCTCCATGGAAATCCTCTGCCCAAGATATATAAAGCTGTCCACAATCTCTAAATCCCTTCCTAAAACTGAAATTCTTCTGTCCTGAGCGAAGTTATTGAACATAACCTGACTCTTTTTCAGGTTTATTTTCAAGCCAAATGTTTCGCCAGCCCTTTGCATTTCTTGTATGCGTCTTTGCAGCTCCTCTGGGTCTTGTGAAATGAGAATAATATCATCTGCAAATCTAAGATGGTTTAAATTTGCACCATTGATCTTTACACCATCCCTTTCCCAATCCAGCCTACGGCATACTTCTTCAAGGCCATATATATATATATATATATATATATATATATATCATATATATATATATATATATATATCATATAGCATATTGAGAATGCGGGGGCGTAAAAGATAAATATACTCCGAAATTTCAAATTTGGGGCTGTAATTGTGGTAAAAACTGACTTAATTTTAATGAAAAAGAAAATAAATTATTACTAAAGTTTTTACGCTTATTACGTTAATTTACGCCTAGAGAAGCGGGCGGGTATATATATATTAAAGAAATATTATAATAAAAAATATAATCTCGGATACTTTTTAAAAAATTATTTAAGAAATAGATAGTTTTTATCTTCTAATTTCAGGAGAACCGTGCAAAATAAATTGGTTTAACGAAACCAAACAGTCATATATGTACTGCAAAAGACTACTTGGAAATTTTGGAAGGTATTTTGAAACGAATAATCCTTTTCACCACATTTGTCTAGCGATTTCTTTGAAATTTGAAAGAACAAATTTCAAAAAATATTGTTTTATATCATATACCATTATTATTTCACATGTTTACCTGGTATATTAACAGAGTTAGGTGCTAATCGAACTTTGAGGTATTAGTACATACTATAATCGTTGATCATATGTAATAGATCTCAATAAACTCGAAGAAATTTACCACTAAACACCAAATTACTTTTTTTTATACTTCCTGGCGTTTGAATAATTGAATCTTCTCCAGATGATGCTAATATGATTAGCGAAACATGCCTCGACTAATTAAATTAAACCATTAGGTGTTTGTTGGTACATCTCTTCCAGTTTAGTGTTTCACGCCGAAGGTTCCAATGCAATAAACCTCATGATATTTAAGCGTGATTGACTTTAGATCTGTAAAGAACAATAAGACTGATGTACTTACATAATAAGCTGAAGGGGTATAAAATAGAATGAGTGTTTATAATAATGCAGGAATATTTAAGGATATCAGCATTCCCTCGGGTCATCTTCCCTTAGTTTCTACTTAATCTCCGGGTCCCTGGAGAAGCTTCTCTAGGGGAGAGTGCTCAAGAGCACGTAAAAGGTCCCTAGGAATATATATGGCTTATCCGCCTCGCTGTCGGTGTGACTGAAGGACTCTTATAACTCAAATTTAACGGACATAATTTCGTGTTCTCTGTTGGGAGTTTAACTCTTGGCCACTGTTTCACCTTTATAATTATCTTAAAAAAAAAATATTCCGAACATACACAAACATTTTTTGGTTAATTGTTCAGACAGGCAACAACGAAAGTTTGACTTTCAAATCATACTTCGACGTCACAAAAAAACCATTAGTTTTTTTTTAGATTCATTAATAAGCTCCTTTTTCTTACCTAATAAATACATCTGAAAAAATACATTTGCTTTTTTATTCTTATTAGACAAAGTTTTTTAATCATTTTAATAATCTTAATGTTAATCATTGGAAACATGGAAAATACAGAGAGTCTTCGATAATGAGAACCGATTAATGAGATGTCCAACACGTTCGAAAGTTTTTTGTTAAATGAAAGACGGCAAATCATAAAAATGGAAAGGGATAAAAAAATTCATCAAGCAGTGGAAAGATTAGGAAAAAATTGTTGAAAACTCGGTCTGAAGACTACCATTATATGAATAATAAACTTTAAGGGAACCCGATGGCTGGCTTATCCATAAAGAAAAGTTGCTGAATTTGAGGACCTTTTTCTCAAAAACAGTTGTAACTAGCGACTTGATTTTTTTCACCTTTTTAATCTTTACTAGTAGTTTAATTTGACCTTTTTTTATTCAGTTTCGAATATCGCAAAAGTTTTGATAAGCCGCTAAAATTTCGTTTTTTTTTTCACTTTGAGATGTTGTTCTAATATACGAGGGTTGGTCAATAAGTATCCGTGTTTGAACTGAAGACGTAATTTTTTTACAAATTAAGTTTTATTTTTTGACGTAGTCTCCTTTAGGTCTATATACTTTTCCAAGCGTTTCTTCAACTTTCTTAAGCCGTTTGAAAAATACGATTTTTCAAACTCTCCAAAATACGCCTCTGTCTCGGCGATAACCTCTTCATTTGAACAGATTTTTTCCTGCGAGCCATGTTTTCAAGTCAGGGATCAGAAAAAAGTCGCTGGGTGCCAGGTCGGGCCAGTAAGGTGGGTGCGGAAGCATTTCGTAGAGCAGTTCGTGCAATTTAGCCACAACAATTAAAGATGAATGTGCCGGTGCGTTATGGTGATGGAAGAGCACTTTTTTCTTAACGAAATGGGACCGTGTCTCCTTCAATTTCTTATTGAATCTGTTCAACAACTTACTGTAGTACCGCCCTGAGGCATCCATTAGGATTATTTCTTTGGAATCTAAAAAAATCGTGACTATAATCTTTCCAGCTGATGGAACCGTTTTTGCCTTCTTCGGAGCAGATTCACCCGGAAATATCCATTGCTTTGACCGTCTCTTGGTTTCTGGCGTGTAATAGTGTATCCAGGTTTTATCAACGATGACGACTCGACGTAAAAAGTTCAGCGAATATCGCTTAAAGTGGTCCAAACACAAGACATTGTTTGTCGTACTCGCTTGTTGTCCACAGTGAGTAATCGCGGCACCCACCAGGCTGACACTTTCCTCACACCTATCTTATCATTTAAAATCTTGATTGCCGCTCCGCACGAGACACCTACGGCCTCAGCTAATTCGCGCACTTTTGTTAGTCTATCAACGAGAATCATGTCATGGGCTTTTTCGACGATTTCCTCGGTAACCACGTCTGACGCTTCTGGCCGTTCTTCATCGAAAACAGTTGTATGATCACGCTTAAACTCGTTAAACCAATATTTCACGGTTGTCATAGATGGTGAAGGGTCCCCATAGACAGCATCCAACTTCAGTTTTATTTCTTCGTACGTTTTTTCATCCAAAAAAAACTGATGAGATCTTTTAACAGTCTGCAGTACATGATGGTAACGCCAATTTTACTCGTCAACGCCATCTGTTATCAAATATGGGTACTTATCCATCAACCCTCGTACAAGTATTAAATACCACTGAATATTTAGATGAAAACTGCATTACAATAGCTTTAGTGGTTCTTAAGTAAATGGGACCTAACTGTGAAGAAACCTAACTGTTCAGGACGGCCGATTTTCTTTCACCGTTTGAATTCATCGGTTTTTCGCGGTGAGAACGAATCGATATTGTATCGGAACCCTGAGAGTATCGTTGCTCCATGGTTTTTCATTTTGATAGCAATGAATAACCATAGAGCAATGAATAACCAATAATAAACTGAGGAGGGGGAGTTTATCTCGTTTACATTACATTATAGTCATAATACACATATATCGTCAATTTAGTCTCCACTTTACATTAATTTTTCTGCAAGATTGGTCGCATTAAGAGGGTTTTTCGTAAACGGAGTTACATTCCTACGTCGGAAAGAGGTGAAAAAGCCAGAAAGATGGAGGAAATGTCCAGGATCACATCCCCATCTCCAACACCTTCTGCGTCTACCCAGCAAACTTCTGGGAATTTCGTCGTCGATGAGTAAAATCAGTCAAAATATTGAAAAACGCGACTTTTACCAATCTTATTTTATGTATATATAATGCTGGAAATAACAAAAATTGGCTGGTTTTGCAAGGTAGCTTCTTTATTTTATAAATTTAGGTTATAGTGCCATAGCATTTTTTTTATGTATCTACTTTGTTTAGAACTCGATGGACAACTCATTTCAGGAAGCAATAGTTGAAAATTACTATTGCAGTAAATCTTTATGAGTTGCCGTTGATGGAAGCTGGCAAAAAGAGGTATGTCTCTCTAAATGGCATAACTTCTGCCACAAGTATCAATACGGAAAAATACTCGACATCGAGATATTGTCCAAATTTTGCAGATGTGGTGGAAGGATGAAAAATAATCATGAAGATGAATGCGTCGCTATCTAACTACCAAGATATTTAGGAATAATTATTTATGATTTAGTAATATAATTTATAAGCTTCACTGAAATATAATTTTTTTTAAGCACAAATACGAAAGGTCCAAACAGAATCAAGTCCAATATTCCCAATATCTGGGTGATGCAGGGTCTTTAGAGCTGTGGAAGAACAAATGTTTTATGGCTCAGAGTTTCCTGTGAAAAAAATTGAATGTGTTGTTGCCGAATTTGGACCGCCTCCTAGATTGGACCACATATATGTCCTAATGTGGACATTATATTGAACATTACCGTAAACCACAGTCCACTGGCACAGTGTTTGACAGTGTAGACAGGGGAGAATTAGTGTCTTAATAAATATGAACTAAATAATTTAACAAAAAACGAAACACGTTTGGTCATTGTTAAAATAAGTAACAACAAATTGTATTACATGTTTTAAAAGCAAATTTATTCAGGTACAAATTAGTGTAATAGTTTTATTAGCACAAGTTAAAAGTGGGGTTATGTAGTATATTTTGGCATTAAGAGTCGAGTTGCTTAGATTAGACCATATCGCAGTTGCCCAAGATAGACCGGTTCAATTTAGGCAACCCTGATAAATTACAATTCCGAATTAATCTTTTATGCCTTTTAGGATCCATATGGCTAAACGAGGACATTACGGACGTTAGTCCGAAAGTTATTTATTAAAGGCTGTTGCAGCTAATAGGAATGGTGATGCTGGTTTGAACAAGTGTAGTCGTATTTGTCATGTACCTAAAGCAACTCTAAAGAGATATCCGGATAAAAAAATACTACGGGAAATAAAGTGAAACCACTTGGTAGACAGCCGACATTTGCTAAAGACGTGAAAACAATTTTAACCACATATTCATACCACTACATATTCTTCAACTTGAAGAATGTTTTTTTGATTTGACTATCCGAGAAGTGCGAAAACTAGCTTTTGAAGTCGCTGAAAATTACTCTTTACCACATACATTTAATAAAGAAAAGAAAATAGCAAGGGAAAAGTGGTTCTATTCATTTATGCGCATAAATCCATAGCTATCAATATGAAAACCTGAAGGTACCTCAATGGCAAGAGCACAAGGCTTCAATAGAGAGAACGTAGGGTGTTTTTTTGATATTTAAAAAAAAACGGTGGACTAGTTTAATTCCACCGCAGAAACTATTTTTAATGTCGATGAATCGGGATTTTCGACAGTTCAAAAAACTCTACAAAAGGTAGTTGCTTGTAAACGTAAACGTCAAGTAAACGTAAAGTGCGGAACGTGGCCTTCTTACAACTGTGGTATACACGGTCAGTGCTGTTGTGTTTTTTGTTCCTGCGATAATCATTAAAAAAGAAAAAAAAATCAACAAAGATCTTCAAATTGGGGCACCCCCGGCAAGCTTTGTTACTATATCAAAATCAGGTTACATAAATTCCCAATTATTTGTTGAGATGATGGGCATACGACTCATTGCAGGTATTAAAACGCTTGTACCTTTGCTACTCAAAATGGAATAGTATTATTGCAGTTGCCTGGGCATACCATCCATCGTTTGCAACCTCTAGATGTTGCTTTCTTTGGGCCGTTACAGAAATATTTTGTTCAGGCGCAAGAAACTTTTCTTCTTCAATATAAAGGTGATAAGATATATCAAACTCAAATTTCTAAACTACTATATGAAGTATATGGGAGGGCGGCAACTGTGACAATAACTGAAAATGCCTTTCGTGTCACTGGTATTTGGCCAGTTAACAGATATGTCTTATAGGATCACCGGTTTACACTATCAAATATGCTGCAACCTCAACATTGTGGTAATGTTAATGAAATTGAAAAAATTACTGGAAATTCAGCAAGTACGTCAATACCCAATGACAGTGAAAGCGGCAGTGATTCCGATGTTGTTTATATTTCTCAGGAGAAAAATCGTAAAAACTTTGAGGATATTCTTCATAAAATATCACCGCTACCAACACAAAATCCACAGCCAGGTCCATCTCGAGCACAAAGAGGTATTGCTCAGAAAGCATAATTATTATCAGCTATTGAAAACGTTTTGGGATTAAAACGTAGCATCGAAGAAAAGGTCAAAAAGACAAAACCACAAAATATTGGGGAGAAAAGATATGGCAAAGAAGACAAGATTAAAAAGAAAAAACAAAGTATACAAATTAAAACTACGTGGTTTTATACCATATGCGACAAAATAAGGGAAGAAGAGATGATCAAGATCCACAGAGATGATCAAGATCCACAGATCAAGAAGTATTTTTGTTTTAATTGTAGTTTATGGTCCATTCTAAGGAACCAGTGGTCCATCGCAAGAAACTGGTTTCTTTGGATGGACCGAACACTCAATTTTTAAAAATATAATATTTAATTTAAAGTAAAACAAAATAAAATAGTTATGTGAGTTACTAAAAGTGAGTTGTTAAAAAAACCCAAGGACAAAGTTAGACTGGAAAATCATGGAGTGTACAGTATATCTTGTTCAGACTGCAACAGAACATACATAGGACAAACAACCAGACGAATATCGGCCAAAATACAAGAACATAAAAGCAACTTAAAAAACAAACAAACCACTTCCGCTCTGTTCCAGCCCTACCTACAAACAGGAAATAGCGAATATTGAAAACTACAAGGTCTGAACAATCCGAGAAGCCCTTGAAATAGAAGAAAGGGGTGAGCTAAATACGCGAAACGACGCTCGCAACATTCCAAAAGCATGGAAATCCCTTCTGAAAAAAGAGGAAACGCGGCAACGTGGCGGCGAGTTGCCGAGCGCCGCAAATAGTCCCGAACTACCCCGATATAATCTGCGCAGTTGCCGACCGGCTATAAAAGCGAGCACAACGACCCGTGCACGTCAGTTGGACTCTTCAGCCGAAGCAGACAACACTTGAAAATGCCAAATGAGATTTTGGCGAAACGTCGTGACTCCTCACAGAAACGGATCGACACCTGGAATGATTTAGAACAAAAAATGTATATATATATATATATATATATATATATATATATATATATATATATATATATATATATATATATATATATATATTTTTTATTACTCAGTTATTTTATTATTTTTTTTAAATAAAACTAATACATATTCCTTACTAGACATTCAATAAAATAATTGTCTTTTAGTCATCCTATATGAAACTGCAATATTGAAATAATTATAATGTGAAATAAACTTAAATATATGTACAAATATGCGGCAAATAAACAACTACTTTATTGAATATAAGCCTATATCATTATTTTTATTAGGAACAAGGAAAACAATTCCGTAGTCACCAGTCAAAGATGCTGCGGAAACTGTTTTGTAAAAAAAAAATATGCATTTTGCAATGTTCAAACCCTCATGATATTTATATAGAAATGACCAGAATTGAATCTAGAATTTTTTAAGACAGTAAAAAAAGATTTTTTTAAATTTTTTTGCTTAATGGATTAATAGCAACAAATATCTGGTGTTCCATCTATTTTCGAAAGTTAGATATTATTTTGCCATGAACCTAGAACGAATAATAAAAATTATCGATTGACTTTTACCGAAATTTTTAAACTCTAAAATTAAAAAAGGCGAGAAGGAAACGCCACAAAATACTGCTCCCCTTTTAACAGACATCAGATTGTGTCAGAGTAATATAAAATCTGTTTGTATCTTATATTCTTTTATATTAAGATGATGATAAAAAACGTTTCTTGTAAATGCTAATTTAATATCCCGGAATCGAGCGGAATTTCAAATTTTATTACAGCGGCGTAACATTATATTTTCCTGATGAATAATTCGGATGAAATTTTAACAGCATTTATCTTCATGATGTTCTCCTTGACACCACCCATCATAGCGGAATGATGGAGCGTGTTTCAATTATGTTCGCTCAATTTCGTTTATTAGCCATTGTGTTCATATTATAAGAATTGGCCCCATATTGAAATTTATGAAAGTTTTTAATTGGTACATTGCTTAAAATATTTGAAAAAAGGCATTTTTGGCACACTTCTGTATTATATATAGAGGAAGATTTTTTAAATTACTATTCACTAGTGTATTTACCATATTGCACATTGTCATTTTATTGATTTGATTGTTTAAATTATTTGACTATTGTTTCAGGAAAATTTGTTAATATTTTTGTAAAAAAACCTTTTTTAAGAGTAAAATTTGTCATGGTATTTTTTTTTTCTAATATTTCCTAGTATATTTGCAGTCCAAAGAAATTTAACACTGTATATATACGCCATCCGACGGGAAGCCGACAAAAGAATGGTTTGTTTGATTGTGGATAGGGTCTCCATATTCTTTGCGAGAGAGCATATGTCGGTACTGTGATCCGTCTAACCACCAACAGACTAAACATACGTATATGTAGGGATGTAAGGGTTAGGTGGGGCTCGGTTCCGGCCAAGCAATTAACAGAATGCCCATTTTGGCGGAGACGCAGGTTGTTGTGTGTTCCACATGGAACTGTGGAACCCAGAGGGATGGGGAGCATAACTCCCGACTACTGTTGTCTCAAAGAAATAAAAAACTGCATATATCTTCGTCAATCCCGACACTAGAAAAGTTTTTTTTTAAATAAATCATATTACGCATGCTTATTGAAGCCAATAGAAACTAATTGTGCCTTTGTTATTTTTTTTTTTTCGTAAATCAACAGTCGAAAATATAATTTGTCCACGTGTGCTAGTTAGGTCTGTATTTTATAGACTAATTGGGATCCCAATGTTCACATTGTGTACAATTCGTCCAAGATGTTGTGTTCTCTAATAAAATAATAAAAAGTATTAAAAACTTATATCTGCTGGAAATTAAATTGAAGTATTTTTAAAGTTATTTGAATAAAATATATAAAAACAAATAAAACGTATCTATTTATGAAAGTTTAAAAAACAGTTTCTTTCCTTTATAATACACAAAAATACATTGCAAGTTGTACATCTTATTCGCGTTCTGGCTGTGCATTTTGTATTCCTGCATTTTTTAGCGTCTTCGAAATTCATGGCCTCTGGTAAATGCGTGCCGATCTGTCGAATTTCTTTATGGGAACTGCAACGGACCCCGGACGGCTAACACATCTTTTTTTTTGGCACGTGAGCCTCTTCATCGTCCACATACTGCCTTTTTCTTTGAGAATTATTGTCAACAATTAGAGTTTGGGCAACTCTAACTTTAAAGCTATAAAGCCCATGAATCTCATTTTTTTTCTTTGTAGATGATGATTCACTTTTATACATAATCCACGCGTTGGCCACAGCCATATCCATTAAGTATTCTATATGGCGTACAGTCCATTTTTTTGTCTTGTGGTATGATCGGTACAATGAAAACATTCGATTAATGACATCGACCCCTCCCATATTTTCATTGTAACTAGATACAATGTCTGGATGGGGAATAAAAATGTAACCTTCAAGAGGTTAAGAAGAACTTAGAATAACAGTTTTTAACCGATGCACCGTGTATTTGGATGAAGCCATGGTCACAACCATGGCTTCAACCATCACATAACATGGTTGTTATCACACCACTTGACTAAATCATTTTTTTTGCCAAACCTTACTGGAGTCTCATAAGAACCTCTCTCACCTTTCAATGTATTGTCGGTTTTAAATCCAACGTCTGGGAATCTGTTGGACATAATAGTCCCGGTTCCCGAAATACCCTTTTCTAATAACATTTCAAGGAGAACAGTGCCGGTAAAATATATATCAAAATAAACGTTCCATCCAGGAGAACAATCTCGACCCAACTGCATTACTACCCTTCCTTCATTGTCCAACTTGAATCTTCCGTCTATTTCTGGGTGTAGGGCGGCATTTTTTCCTTAATACACTTCTAAATCAAGAATTAGACCGTTGGGCGAGCACAACACATACACCTAAATGTCCTCTAAACGGTATAACTTGTTCGTCAATACATACATTTTGAGATCTCAGCAGAGAAAGAACTTTTTTCCTAAAAGTTGATATCAACGGCCTGATTTTCCATAAAAAATCATTTTGTTTTTCTTCATTGGTCACAGTGACTGTTGTTGATCACATGTACGGTATTGCGTATGCAAAAAACCGGTCTCTGGTCATGGCTGTCGCAATAAGTGAAACTTTAAAATCACCCTCCCCTACATCCTGATATTTGGATATTTCATTGTACTCATGAGAGATGTGATACCAACGAACTTCTTAATATCTTGAGTTGAAGTTTTGAGGGCTGCATTTTTTGTGTGATGATAGTACATATTTGTGAATTTACCAATTTCAGTAAAAAAATATCATAAAAATATTCGCAAAAGTATTTAATTGGTGACTTTTCCATGAAAACAGGTTCCACTGAGGTCTGTTCAACGTTAGGAAAAAGTGCATCTAGTTCTTCAGAATTTGTTATATCTGGCGAAACTTTACGCTCTGTATTTGACATACATCTTCCCCGTTGAGCTCTCCCTCTCTGTGTTCTCCATCTCTGCGCTCTCCCTCTCTGTGCACTTTCCTCCCCGCCCCCCTTCTTCCGGGTTGTATTACTGAGTTTGTCAATTCAACAAACATTTCATCCCTACGTGGCGAAGCATATGAAGTTGAAATAGAAGCTTCATCTGGTCCACTTCCTATTAAACTAGGTACTTCATTACTCCCATCGGAATAATTACATTCATCATCAATATTTGAAAAAATTTCTTGAGGATCGTGGATGTAGTCTCCATCAGAATTATCGCTACTAACATTGATGTCACTCTCATTGATAATAGAGAAGATTTGGTTAACATCAGTTTCATCATTTAGCTTGAATAAGCGCCTTCTTGGTCCTAAAATTGAAAAATTAAAATCATTAAAAAAATAGAAGATGAAATTTTGTAACCTAATGTACACATTTATGTACAATTGATAAGAGTGTTAAGAGGCTCAAGTTCAAACGTACACATAGGTGTACATATTTTATCAACAAATGAATTTTCTAATATAAAGATTAATTATTCTAATAAAAACAGTCTGAACATTTAATCTGATTATTTATTCAATTAATTATCCATCAAAATCTAATAAATAATAGTTAAAACATTTATTTAACAAGACTTACTTGAAGACTCGCGAGAACTCGAAGCAACAGGTTGGTCCATTTTCCACCATCTTGCTATTATCATACAGTGCCACTGTATGATAACAGCACAAGTGTGGACACTGTGTCCCGTGGACACTGTATCCCGATCGTTTGTGTCCCGTTTGTTGGGAACGTTCCCAACAAACGGGGGACTCGCGAGAACTCGAAGCAATAGGTTGGTCCATTTTCCACCATCTTGCTGTTATCATGCAGTGTCTTCTTGTTTGGAAGATAATAGGTATTTATTTTTTACCACTAGGTAGTAGCACTAGTTGGACCTGGATTTGGCGGTAAATTCAAATGTATAGTCTTCCCGCGTCTCTGAAAATTTGTACCCAAGTGTGGACGCTGGGTCTGACGAGGATATATATATATATATATATATATATATATATATATATATATATATATATATATATATATATATATATATATGCTAGACTATTAGTCCGGAACATTCCCAATAAACAGGACATAAACGATCGGATGTACTCCCGGACTAATAGTCTAGCGTATTCTTTTATCCGTGAAACACTGCGAACTAACATGGCGAACTATATATATATATATATATATATATATATATATATATATATATATATATATATATATATATATATATATATATATATATCCTCGTCAGACGCAGATATATATACCGTGTGTCCCAGCCAAATGGAATAAATTCGTTAATAAATAAATGGGGGCGTGTTCGAAAAAACGCTCGAACACGTCGATTGGTATTTTTAGATGCGCATTTTTTTCAACTAAAATTTTCTATACAGGGTCTGTCATGTAACAGAGGCCAATACCAACTTTCTTATTTTAAATACAACACCCTCTATATTATTTAATTTTTGGATTCTTCAGGATATTCTAGACATATTTGATGTAAAATATCCTAGACTTATCTTCAACTGTTTCGGAAATATGAACTAATTCTTCAAATATTATCAGCAAATAGGCAAAAATAAAAAATCAGGTTTTCAAAGGTAGGTATTTGTTGTATGAAACGTCAAAAAAATCAACGAGCCTTTTAAATTAGTTTTCTTCGACGTGTGTGATTCATTTGATTTAATGGTGTATTTTTCAGAGAGTCATAAAATAACTATCTTAATGATGATAGGTTATGGAGATAGGACACGAACTCAAGCCGAAGTTATTCGTCTCTTTAGGGAAAAATATCCTGACTTACTACCCATGTCCCAAGGTACAGTAAGTAAAGTTGAAAAACAATTTAGAGAACTGGGACACGTGAGAAAAATTAAGAAGGAAGCAGTGTCGTTGACCGATAACAAAAAATTGGATGTAATGCTTGCATTCCAAGACAATCCGCATACCTCAACTCGACAAGTTGCCTTGGAAAACAATGTTGGTCGCTCTTCGGTTGCCAGAATATTGAAAGAGAATAAAATGCATCCGTATAAGCTATAGCCTACTCAAGAGCTTAGTGAAGACGACTTCGACAGGAGAATGGAGTTTTGCGAACAAATGATGCACAGAATAGACAACAACCTTCTGAGAGTGGAAAACATTTCATTTTCTGATTAATCTACTTTTACTCTTCATGGGCATGTCAATCGCCAAAACTGTCGTTATTGGTCGAGAGAAAATCCTCAGTGAATGCAGGAAATTCACACATAAAGACCTGAAAAGATTAATGTCTGGGCAGGTATTATAGGAGATCAAATAATTGGTCCAATATTTTTCGATCAAAATTTAAATGGGGTAAATTACTTAGACTTTCTCCAAAATCAGCTCATTCCAAATGATATAAATTTGTACCCTAATAGAAGAAATCCTCAATTGCTAGCCGACACAATTTGGTTCCAACAAGATGGAGCACCTCCCCATTATCAAGTTAATGTGCGGCAGTACCTCGATAATGTGTTTCCAAATCGATGGGTTGGGAGGAGAGGGCCACTAGAATGGCCACCAAAGTCCCCGGACCTCACTCCGTTGGATTTTTTATGGGGATATCTCAAAAGCGTCGTATACAAAACCAAGCCACAAGATCAGAATGATTTAAGAGGACGCATTACCGACAGCATAAGGTCAATTACGCCACAAACATTAAATAATGTCAGGAATCAATTTTATTTGAGGTTGGGGTGTTGCCGGGACGTCCAGGGTTCACAATTCGAGCATTTGTTACATTAAATGTTTTAAATAAAAAATTTATACAAAAACTAAATAGTCTTGAAATTTCCACAATTATGTTTACAGTGTTAAAAAAAAGTGTAGTTGCGCATTTTTTCCAACGAAAACCTTTTATACATGGCGTGTCATGTAACAGAGGCCAATACCATCTTTTCTATTGTGTGTCGTTTGTAGCGAATTTTTGTAATCAAATAATTTTCAAAAAAAAAAAAATCAGTTAATTTTTGCAATAAATCTGAAAACACTTAATATTTCCGAAACAGTTGAAGATAAGTCTAGGATATTTTACATGAAATATGTCTAGAATTTCCTGAAGAATCCAAAAATTAAATAATAAGCAGGGTGTTGTATTTAAAATAAGAAAGTTGCTATTGGCCATTGTTACATCAACACCCTGTATAAACAATTTTTGTTGAAAAAAATGCGCATCTAAAAATACCAATCGACGTGTTCGAGCGTTTTTTCGAACATGCCCCCATTTATTTATTAACGAATTTATTCCATTTGGCTGGGACACACGGTATATATATATATACATATATATATATATATATATATATATATATATATATATATATATATATATATATATATATATATATATATATCTAAGGTATCCCGAAACTCAACGTGAAGCGGGTGCCGAGGGAAGGTCAATTTAGTTCTGGCAAAAATAAGAAAAAAAATACATGTCACCGTATTAAGTGGTAATAGGCATATTTTTTAAAATCATGAAATTGGACACCCTAGGCTATATCTTTAGGTACTGTGATCAAGAATTTCCCAATTTTTTAGTGCTGTTTTTTAAAACGTGATTCTAAATAACCATGTTATTAATTGCAGCCACAAATCAAACAATGAACGTTGTTAATTTAGTAAAAAAAAAGTTTCATTGAGTCGTGCTTTAAAAAATTATGGCAGCTAACTTTGACACTTCATTTAAAAAAAAATGTATTACACTACCCTTTGCAAGTTATTTCAAAAGATGGCCCATTTAGTCAAGATTTCAAAATGGTACATCAATTGGAACTTTTCTTTCCACAAAAAAATATTATTGCTTGTTTTTTTTTTTTGCAAAAGGACCACATTTGAAAAAACTCATACGATAATAAAAAATACTTTTGTGTGGTCAAAAATGAACTTCACCAGTGTGAGTGAGATGGACAGCTGTGATATAGTGAGATAGATTGTGATGATGTTCCCACTTCTGAAGTTGTAAGGATGGTCTCATAAATTAAAAAAGAAACAGCTGATTTACAAAAAAAAACAATTTTATTCTTAAAGCGTATACAACTACTAAACACTTAATCTTGTTCTTCTTTTCTTAACCTAACCTGCCAACATTAACTGGCGTTTGATACAAGCGCAAAATATGAAATAACATACTTTTACAATACAATTATCTTTTATTATTTTAAAAATAAAAAAAAAAAGAATTTATTTTGCCTTACTGAGTAGTGCGCTAATAACATTAACAATATTCATTCGTTTATTTGTAGTTTATTAATTAAATAATAAGCATTTATTATTTTTCAAATATGTTTTTAATTTTATCATAGGTTTTGGATTTTCGCGACAAACCTTAGGTTTTTCATTCTTTTTTAAGGAACTTTTATCTTTCAAATGATGTGAAGAATCGTTGGTTAAATTTAAATTGGCTGAATAGAGCAAAATTTAGTATTATAAATAGTATTATCGTCTTTACATTTTCCATCATAATAAAACTGGGACAGAATTTTATGAATTCGTTCTATTTCGTTAATTGTTCTCTGTTTTTAATTACTTTACTGAAGTTTGAAATTAATTCGAGTTAATATTCAGTAGACTGGTATAAATACCAGATTTTTATAAATTTTCTTTGTTTAATATTGCTCAATTAATTTTAATAGGTATACCTTTAAATAATGTTGTTTTAAAATTCTAAAAACATTGCCATCTATTGACAATAATTTAACTTAATATAACATAATCTATATTCTGTTTAAACATATTAATATTTAGTGTATCTGTTCCTAAATTTTGAAAAAAAGTAGGTGAATCCTGTAAGAACAGAACAGCAAAGTGTGGATAAATTCCACAGTAGGCATTTGATGCTTTATGCCACTAATGCCAATAATATCACAAATGTGGTTTACCTTGATGCCTTGGATAGTAGAATATATCATCGTTGGTTTAAAAAAAACATTTAAGATTAATTGGTGACTGCTATACTTTATGTGGCGCAAAATCTTGAAAACTTATTAAGTTTAACAATGATTTGTTTTTGGTTGAAATTGAAGTTACTCTCAAACCATCCACGAATTAGCTATAAAGCTATAAAGCTTTACAATACAGCGGTGTTTAAAACAATTGAATAATGTACAAAGAGAAGTAATGTGGGTGCCATATCAAATTTCTACAGTGTAATTTTACCCAGGTTAGGCAAATATCATTTTTTTTAACAAATTTCTATTGGAGATGAAAAGTGACATAAAGCAATCCGCATTAGAAAAAAACAATTGTTGACCACCAACTTTCTCCACTCCAAAACTAGATCTTTCCCCAAAAAAGTGTTGGAATTTACAGCAATTATTTCATTTCTCAATCCTAATGAAACCATAAGTTAATGAAACCATTGTGGTCAGTTTGTTAAACTGACAACATAACTTTGATTCTAAACATAGCTTTGCTAAACATAGCTTTGATTCAAAAACGTCCTGATTAAAAAACTTATTTTGGTATTCTGTAGAATGACAATTCAAGATGTTATAATATCAGAATCACCCAAGAAAAAATCAAAAAATTAAGTTCCGAAGTAACGGGTGTCTCAGAATGTTTTTTATTTTTGTTTTGACTGTTACGCGCTAAACACTGATAGCCGGGACAGGGAAGTAGTGTCAAACGCTTGATGGGCTTTCTAAGTTTAATAGTATTTTCAAGCATTGGGTGCACAAGTTTGAAGAGAAACACAATGCCGGATAAATCAACTGGGCGCAAAAGGACATTAAGAACGAGCACGAATTTTGACTGAGTTCGCCAGTCTGTTAGAGGCGATCGACGACAGTCTCTATGACTCCGCAAGCTTCTCTACATTTGCACAGATCCACCCAACTTAAATGTTTTAAAGCAAATAATAACAAACGAATTTCATGCGTTTCCAAGAGCGATTGATTGAAAATTTTACTTCCAGGCAAAATGAGTGTGAAGAAGTGGATGGTGCGCATTTACGGACGGTTGTTTTTCATAAATAGCTGGACCAGCGAATTTCAAAAGTTCAGCAGTGATTCCATCTTCATCAGAAGCTTTGTTATTTTTAAGTCGTTTGATTTACCAAGTTATTTCATCCTCATTCGGTGGTAATGAATCTGCGTTTGTTTGTTTAGGGTTAAGACCAAAACCAAGACCGAATAAAAACAGTCTGAACATTTAATCTGATTATTTATTCAATTAGTTATCCATCAAAAGCTAATAAATAATAGTTAAAACATTTATTTAAGAAGACTTACTTAAAGACTCGCGAAAACTCGAAGCAACAGGTTGGTCCATTTTCCACCATCTTGCTGTTATCATGCAGTGCCTCCTTGTTTGGAAGATAATAGGTATTTATTTTTTATCACTAGGTAGTAGCACTAGTTGGACCTGGATTTGGCGGTAAATTCAAATGTATAGTCTTCCCGCGTCTCTGAACATTTGTACACAAGTGTGGACACTGGGTCTGATGAGGATATATATATATATATATATATATATATATATATATATATATATATATATATATATATATATATATATATATATATATATATATATATATATATATACGTTCTTGTAAAAAAACGACACAACTTTTGGGTACGTCTACCAAAAAGCAGCAAGCAAATAAAATAAAGTTTGTTTTGCCTTTTTTTTCGTGAAAATAACTAAAATATAAATTCTAATATTTTCGTAGCGTTAGACCATATCAACGCAACTGGAGGCTCGTTCGTTTTTTTTGTGTTTTTAGAAGGAATAAATTATAAGTTTTTGCATAAATAAAGTTTTGTGTTTTATAGTTTAATATCACACCGTTTAGTATGAAACTAACTTGAGAAGATTGATCGATTGAAAGTTGGTGTATAATTTTACGTTTGGGAAATAAGTTTACGGGAAATATGCATAAAGCTTCACATGTTTCGTATGGGGATTTTATTGGTGAATAAATTTTACGATAACGTTTTCCTTTGACGATTTTATATGCTGAAATGACTGTAGCTGAGATTTATGTATAAAAGTTTGTGCTGTTTCAATATATTCTAATTATATTAATAATTAAACAGTGGTAGTTTTGATATCCGTTGTTTTAAGTTTTAATTTTATCCATGGCGTTTCGGCGAATTTACTCAGCTGTGTGATTTACACAAGTTGGACATTTTTCATATTGTTGTTTCAGAGCATTATAGGAGCATACTAATATTTTCTCTTACTTCAGTGAGACTCCTAACAATAATAATAATTTCTGCGTCAACCAAATAAAGCTAAAGCGGGTTGCCCGTACTTTGGAAGTCAAATCCTAAAGCTTGGGCGACAGTCTCCTTTTTGCAGGATTGGTTTAGTCATCACTTCATACCCGAAGTCGAATGTTATTACTAATCAAAACAAAATTTAAGCATCGCCTTAATGGCATCGACATCGACAATGCACTAGTGCAACCTCCTGCTACTCTCATTAATTTCGAGCCACGTGTGAACCAATGCCACCAAATACAACCAGCCTGCTTCAACTAATGGACCAGAGTGTCATGTAAACATTTAAAGCTTATTAAACGAGACGAGCATTTGTACATATCCATGAAACTATGATGAAAAACAATCAGCTCTCTGTTAGAGACTTTTGGAAATAATTTAATGTTTTAAAAGCCGTGAACATCATTGGAAACTCTTTGGATGAAATTTCACAAAAAAAACTTTAAATGGCGTCTAGGAAAAACTGTGTCCATTTTTTTACTAGTGACACTACGGCGGAATCCAAGCCAGAGACTGATTAAATTGGTCATGTTTTTGAAGACGTTGTTGTAAATTTAAAAGTGAATGGTGAGGACGTAGAAGAACTGCTAGATTTACATAAGCAGAAGCTGACAGTAGATGAATTCATAGAAATGTATGAGCAAAACATTCAAGAACCTGATTCTTTTGACCCAGTTCTATCTGAAGACCCAATGACGATTGTAAACCTAATGGAAACCCCGAGTTCAATTAAAAAAGGGTTAGGAATTTTAGAAAACATAGACTCCAATGAATACCACGTTTCATTTACAAAACAGGGAGTAAAACATTTATTAACGTGCTATGAATAATATTGTTTGAGAAGAAAAAATCTTTGACCCAAGATGATTTTGTTTGACCTTTTGAAGCCCTCTACATCAAAATAACTTTAGTTTATGAATTATTTTGAAGAGTTATACCACAGTGAGTTATAATAAAATATTTTTTAGTTTCATATGTTAAAAGTATAATAATGCTCACATTAAAATTAAGTAGTGGCAAAAACTAAGTGTATTTATTTTTCTAGACGTACGAAATAAATACACAATATATTTATATTGTGTCTTCGTATATTTCTTGCTGAATTATACATTAGTTTAGGTCCATTGGGAAATTTCTGTCTTTGGTTATTATGGGAATAGGGAAAAAGAAGGGTTACAACGGAAGTGGACATATAAATATATGATTTTACGGTAAATGGCATCCAAATTTATCAAGTGTGAGTTAGAGAAAGATACATTATGTATTAGTTTGGCTAATAAGTTCATTTCGATTTTGTTTTTCTTGCTAGTGAGGCTAAGTTTTACTTAATTAAAATGTCTGATTTCCAATTTCCTCTGCAATACATCAATTATTTTAATTAATACAACAAATTTAAAATATTTTGAAATAGCATTGATGAAAATAGGAATATATAAAATAAATTCTTCTATTGGAACCTTTGGTGTGAAACACTAAACTGGAAGAGATTTACCACTAAACACCAAATCACTTTTTTGAACTTCTCGACTCACGTTTCGCTAACCATGTTAGCATCATCAGGAGATTATTTAATCTAATTTTAAAACTAAACTATTTATATGAAAACCCTACCTAATGAAGCGTGTAAAAATCATGAATCGTGAAGTTTACTAAACCTTACATTAATAATTGAAAAAGTTGACTCGGGAGGCCCTTTATCTCGGTTCATGATTTTCTTACATGTTTCTATTTGAATGATTTCATATGCATCCAAAGCCCTATTATTATTAACACATTATTATTTAATTAATCTTAAATTATTAATATCTATACTGTGGTCATGTTGGATTGCATGTTGGGCAACACAAGATTTTTCATTTCTCCCATATCTAATTTGGGAAATATGTTGTTTGTTTGCCCAATATACCTTCGATCACAGTCTTGACAACTAATTTCGTAAATCTCCGACTTTTCAGGTTGATCTACTTTATCCTTTGGATTACCCAGAACTATTATATGGTTTGTACACAACCTTAATTGCCAACTTGTTTAAAAATTTTGTCTAGCCCTCTTGTTAATTGGGCATCAAATGGTAGTACCATGAATTTATTTGTGTTCCGATCCTTTTGAAAAGTCGAAGATTCTTTCAATAATTTTCTGAACTTATGTTTTCTAATTAATTTATTTACGATGTTCTTATTATAACCATTCATTTCAGATACCTCCCTAATTCTTTTTAATTCTTTGTTATAGTTATCTTTATTTAAAGGAAAATTAATTAATCTATTTATCATAAAATTTAAACTAGCCATCTTATTTTGGAAGCTATGATTTGAATCGTTAGGAATGTATCTCGAAGTGGTGGTGTTTTTTCTGAAAATATCAAAATCTAACTTGTTTCTACTGACTAAAACATCCAGAAATGGTAAACTATCATTGTTTTCGTGTTCATGCGTGAATATTATATTTTTAGATTTACTATTTAAGTTCTTAATTGTGTAAGTAACATGTCAGACGTGTTAAATCTGTGCAAAAACATTACTGAGGACTATGCGAATAAAAATATATTTCATGAGATGTCATATAGCGACAAAAACTTTTAATTTTTCCTCTTGTGTTCTATAGCATCATTTTTAAAAACCAGCAGTAGAAGCTTTCTTATTTGAGGTTCAATAAATATGGCTTCTTTTAGTTTTGCATCACTTAATTGAGGAAATGTTTCTTTTAGGAGCTTGAAATCATTACCTTCTTTGTCCATGGCTTTGACAAAGTTTTTCATTAGTCCAAGCTTAATATGAAGAGGTGCAAGAAGCACCTTTTTAGGTAAAAAGGTAGGTATATTTTGTTTGACGTAACAGGTTCAAAAGAAGTTCAATGAGGCCAACTTTTCTTAGTGTAACGTTCTTTTGTTGCCCTATGTCCCATAGACACAAAAAATAGCAATACTTTGTAAAACCCCCTTGAAGTACTAGCAATATTCTTATTACTTTTAAATATCACAAATATGCCACTGATACTATTCATATTTAACGCGATTTAGTATGGTTGCTAAGTTGTCATAGGCGCATTCGGTAGCGGCAGTTCCTGCCTATGAGGAACTGGGTTAAGTGCAAAAGACCAATTTGGATACTGAATTTGCTCCCTTTCTTTTTTTACAATCCCTATTGTTTTATCCCTATTAATCCCTATTGGTATAAAAGTACCAATTACTTACAAGGTCGATAGGTTCTCTCCACACCATAGGAATAACAAACGACAAAAAAATTTCTTGCGATGTATCCACTGCCCTAAATTTACATAACAACTCGCACAGCAAACATGAGGAGTCAAATTTGACACTTAAAATAAAAAATATATGCTTTTCTTGACTTCCTCTGATAGGGATCTAGCTTGTGACCTTAAAATAAATCGTCCGCATATATAAGAAACCTTGATTTTCTTATATATGGTGTTGGTCCGCTTGGTCCTCTGGATTTTTGCAAAATCGGCGACTGAAACTTGCTATTTTATATAAAATAAAATTGACTAAACTGTAAAGGAGACAGGAACAAACTAAATGATACAAAACAATAAAATTGCCCGTAAAGATTTGTAGAATACTGTGGAAATACCCCATCAACGGTCTTGTGGTAATTCCTACATTGTTCAGTCCAAAGTCAGGTACAAATAGTTTCAATTACCTCATGATATAACAGGGAGAGGAGAAACAGGTACTTGAAAATGAGACGTGCTAGGACATTTCTGTGAAAAGTTGTTTTAATAACTACCTAAATGAAACGCAAAATGAAAATTTACAATGTTACAAAAATCATGTCGATCACGATAAAATAAATAATAAATTATAAAGTTTAAAAAATATAAAGTTTTTAAAATATAAAGACAAACACATACCCTAGACATGCAAACACATAACAGAGAAACACATGGACATGCAATCAACTAAACATGCAAACAAAGGTCTAGTTTATTTATGTAATGTTTCGATTGGCACTGCCCGAGGTCTGTAAGTTTAAGTTATTGCGAACTCTAGGTTACATGAGTGTAGGTGGAAACTTTCATGTAAAATTCACACTCAAAAACCTGAGAGTCTAAGTTTCTTTGACCATCTTGGAAGCGATATTTCTGACTCCTCGGTCACACTTTTACGAAGAGCAGCAGGGCTTTCACGTAAACATGCTGGATACAGATTCATACATTCCAGAGAATCCAAAACACAACCATACTCTTCAAAGTTTTTAACTAGTTTGCGAAAACATCATCATTTTCCCCGAATCCTTTTTTTCTATCTGGGATTCGACAGTTGTGTGAAACTGATTAGTTCGAAGATTAAGATTACATTACTTTCATCATACATAAATATAAGAGACTGTCAAAAAGTCGAAGACCTAATTATATTTAATCAGTGTCACAATGTTTTTCGGTATGTATACTGTATACATACAAAGTTTTCATATTTCTTCCAACTGAATCTTTGTCATTTCATGGAAAATAAAATATAGTTGGTTAGTTCGGCTCTTCTTGACACTAACCAACCGAGAGTGACTGAAAATAGGAACGTATATTCTTTTCGGATGAATAAAGTATGCATAAAATATTTTTTATATTTTGTCTCTGTATTTTTCCTGTTGAATTAAACATCAGTTTATATTTTTCCAGTAACTTTTGTTTTTGATTATTATGAAAAGGGGAAGCAAGGAGTGTCACAACAAGTTGTCTGAACTTGATAAATGAAGTGGGGTCTTTTAATTCGTGAAAAAGAATACAATACGACATAAATGTTTCTTTATTTATTTGTAGCATGAAAGCAACTCGAAAACAAATAGTACTAGTTAAATCATATTAAATTTTATTTTCACTTTGTCTGTGCTGACATAGAAATGATATAAACAGTGATCTACATGAATCAGGTATATAATTTTATTATCTCTTAATATAGAGGTCTCCATAATAATAATAATAAATAATGTCTTGACGAATATGATGCTATTTGTGTACGAGAGTTGCTATTTGTGTATCTGGAATTGGTAATAATGATGTGCTAGGCGCCAACTAATATACACATCGTAAAGTTTGAGATTGTTGACTGTATACGTACTCAGAACGTTTTGTCATACGGACACTATTACTATGCTGACATAGAAAGTATATAAACTGTGATCTTCGTGAATCAGGTATATAGTTTTATTATCTTTTAATACAGAAGTGTCTACAATAACTACGAGTACTATATAATAACTATTAAATAACGAGACTGACGTTATAAAACATTTTATTTTGATATCATACGTATTAACTTTTTATTACCTTCAATATACACCCCTCCTCCATTTCTATAATGCTCCATGCGAATCTTCCATTGTTCGAAGCAGTGCTGGAAGTCTTCTTCTGTCAGCTTCTTCAAAACATGTACCGCTTTCTTTTTCATAGCTTCAACGGACTCTAATCTTGTTCCTGTAGATTTTACCTTAGGAAACAGTTGCACGGAACAAGAGTTGCACGGCGCAAGATCCGGGCAATAAGGCGGATGGTCTAACACTGAGATGCTGTATTTGACTAGAACCCTCTTGACGGTTCTTGACGGCTAATGCGGAATGAACCGGCGTATTGTCTTGGTAGAGAACCCATGACTTGTCGTTCCACAATTCAGGTCGTTTTTTCCTTATTCTTTTATGGAGTTCAGCCAGAACGTGAAGGTAGTAATGTTGATGAATAGTTTGACCTACAGGAATCTAGTAAAGGTATATAATTCCATGAATATCGAAAAAAAACAATCATCATTACTTTAAATTTTGATTTGCTCATTCGAGCTTTTTTGGTTCTCGGTGAATTTGGGTTCTTCCAGTATATGGATTAGCGCTTCGTTTCAGGATCATAAATAAAAAACCACCATTCATCAGATGTTATTATCTTTTCCAATTAGTTTGAGTCATTTTCAATGGCATTCAAAGTGACAGTACAAACATTTTGCGCGCTTCTTGTTGTTCAAATGTGAGAATTTTAGATACCATTTTGGCACACGCTTTTTGCATATTAAAAGTATTATGTAAAATTTGACGAACGCATACTTTGTCAATTCCTACAGTTTCAGCAAACGCACGAATATTTAATTGATGGTCAGATCGAATCAGATTACCGATTTTATCGATATTGTTATCCGATTTTGATATGGAAGGGCGACCCGGGCATTGATCATCTTCAACGTCTTCTCGGCCATCTTGAAAACGCTTAAACCACTTAAAACTACATGCACGCGATAAACATTCATTACCATACACCTACTTCAATAAATTATAAGTTTCAGTAGTGGTTTTTCCAAGTTTCAAGTGAAATTTCACAATAATTTGTGGCTCTATTGTTACACTTCACATTTTTCCAGCGAAACAAAAAAAACTCTAATTCGAACGAAGGCTACGGTTGTACGGATTTGTTTACATAAGCGAGAGGTACTGCATTCGAAAGAGAAGGCTTCACGTTAACGACCAACCAATCGCCAACGACCAACAGCTTTAACAACAGCTTAAAGAACAGGCGTTCTTTAATAGCCACACCTCATATAATAAACATCATGGGTGCTTTTATGTATCCGGAATTGGCAACAATGGTTTTGCTAGGCGCCATCTGTTTTCTCATTCGGACGCCATTTGTGTTGTTTAGTGACGTGAACATTTCAGCTCAGTCAAAAAATGGAATTAACTCGTGAAAACTTTCGTGCGATGATTTACTGCGACTTTCGACGTGGATTATCTCAACAACAGTGCGTCGATCAACTCACTTCAACGTTTGCCGACGAAGCACCATCTAAAACCACTGTATATCACTGGTTTAATAAATTTAGTCGTGGCCGTCGTTCTCTCGCGAATTTAAAGAAGGTTATTCAAAATCGGTTGTCGTGTCAGAAAACATCGATGCGCGAACTGTTAAAGCAAGATCGTCATGATACATACCGTGAGATTGAGGCATCTCTGGGCATTAGTCTGACAAACATACACAAGAGTTTACATAAACTCTTAGCCATGAAAAAGATTTGTGCGTGTTGCATTCCGCATAATTTGACAATCGCTCAAAAAAGGCTCGTGTCGATTGGTGCAAAGAAATGTTAAAAAAATGTAATCTTGGTGCGTCAAAAGCACTATGTAACATCTACATAGGTGACGAATCTTGGATCTATGCGTATGGTCTTGGTCTTGGTCTTTCAAAATAAGCCAAACCCAACAAAATTTTTCCCCCAAGAAGAACTTCGAATGAAATGGTCGCGTGTTTTTTGGGTTAAAGGGGCATGTGGCTACAGTGCTACTAGAGAATCGCAGAACCGTCAATTCTGAATGGTATACAACCAAATTGTTTGCCAGAAGTCTTTGAAGAAACAAGAAAGACCAACCAGCTACGCAGGATTATTCTTCACCATGACAACACGAGCTCTCACACATCGGACCGAACAACTCAATATTTGACCGATCAAAACATCCAGTTGATACTGTACAGTCCTTATTTGGCACACAATGATTTCCTTTTGTTCCCGTTCGTGAAGAATAAGCTACTTGCTCAACGATTTTCGACGCCAGAAGAAGCGGTTGATGCCTTCAAAGTGTATGTTTCGCAGATACCTCAATCGAAGTGAAAAAAGTGCTATGAAAATTGGAACAAATGTAAACAAAACGGTATCGATCAACACGGAGAATATGTTGAAACACTTTTTGTTTTAAACATTTTCCATGATAAATATTTGTTTATATTTACTATTTTGGATACATAAAGAGCAACCCTCTTATTCAACTTGGGTTTGGCTATATCTTTATGAAAATATATAGTGACTTATACTGGCCCTCTTTGAAAGTATACATTTTTGGTAAAAGAGACATTTGAATCTGCTACAAAAACATGTGTAGAAATTAAAAAAATATTAATTTTACTTGTTTATAAAACTCGTCATAATATTCATAATTATTGCTAGGTCTCGATTTATATCAATGTAAACAGTATACATTAATATGGCTAACTTAAAATACTCTAATCGTAATATAAATTATCCAAAATTATAATTTAATACCACAGGGATCTGTCTGGGTTTTTGACACTAGACGTTGATATTTAAGTACTAACACTTTATATCCTCAGTGGGGGAATGATATAGCCATGTATCGTCTGTTGTTTGGGAGAATCGACCTTAGCCCATCTAGTGAAAGATAATTTTGTCTCGAAATTGATCGTGGGATTTCGTTGATTTTCACTATGAGTTAGATTATGTATTAAAACTCTTTGTAGTAGTATTTTCGGTGAAGATAAATGATGTTTGTTTTAATACGCAATACGTATTTGATTTTTTTTTTTTTGATAAAAAATTATAGTAGTTTCGATCAATTGGGCGGTTGGCTCTTGGTGAAACATAATAACAATGATAATAATTAAAACACTTCGTATTTGTTTCACAATATATTCGAGATATTCTCTGATATGTTTCGGCCTCTCCACCATTCTCAAAGAGAGTTATGTATAAACTAAACTAAAGTTTCAAAGTTGTAAGTAATGGAAGTAATTTTTTTGTCTCGTTAAATTTATCACACTTTCAATAATTAGGGTATTTTCGAAATCTAGTTGGGTGTCTGTTAGGTTTTTACCGCCATATTTGCCTTTTTTAATTTCGGAAATTTCCAAATAATTTAACAGCCTGCTTTTATTGCAGCTATGTATTAATTTGGTATTATTGGTGTTAAAAAAGTGGTTCTGATTTGTAGAATGTTCAGCAAAACCCGTCTTTCTTTCATAATAAATAATTGAGTATATATATGTTCTTTTAGCCTATCACTGAGAGATTTGCCCAGTTTTTGGACCATTTGGGCCATTTGGCCTATATATATAAAATATTACAAACAAAAAACCCAACCTTCAGGGTTTCCCCTTTAAGGAGCTTTAGCTCCTTTAACAAGCAATTTTTGGGGTATTTAGGATTACTCCATATATTTATAGGAATTTTTTTTTAGTCACTTCCCAATATATATATATATATATATATATATATATATATATATATATATATATATATATATATATATATATATATATATATATCTTGGGCAGAGGGCTTCAATGGAAAGGGATACCGTCCGGCAGGTGAAACGACGCATTAACTGTGGCTGGCAGCCATTTAGCAGGCTCAACATAGTGTTTAAGAGCCAACTACCATTTTACCTGAAAAGAAAAGTCTTTGATTAGTGTATCCTATCCGTTATGATATATGGAAGTGAAATCTGGACACTCACATCACAGTCAGTTAAAAAACTTTGAGTAGCTCAGAGGGGAATGGAAATATGTATGCTTGGCATTACTAGAATGGATTGAAAGACCTGCACATGGATCAGAGAACAAACGAAAGTGTGTTACATCATTGGAAGAATAAAACAATTGAAATGGAAGTGGGCAGGCCTTCTAGTTAGGCGATGGGCCGAAAGATGAACCAAGGCGGTCCTGGTTATAAATTATTATCTTAAATAAAAAATCATGTTTTAAATGAGTCTAATTCTATTTTAATTGTTTTATTTTATACCCCTAAAAATCTTTTTAGGTGTATAAAATATATTTTTATCTCAATTTTCACAATATTTAAATTTTGTATGTATTACATTTGTTTCAACATAAAGGGACTTTTTCAAATACAAACAATATTAAACTAACAGTAAGACAGGTAGTTACAACGTGAACTATCTTTTGTTCTAATAATACCATAAATCATGATAGTGGAGAAATCCTAGGGGTGCAATATAAATTTAACAAGGGTGAACTTTTCAAATCTACCTGATTACTTAGCAGATTACCCACATTTTTTCTTTTAATATATTCTAGACTCTCTAAGGGATTTAGATTTTTATATTTATTTTCATTAAAACAACTTTAAAATTAACATTAAAAGTATCGTTGAAAGTGTGATTTTCTAACACTAAGTGGTTAGTGGTTTTTGATGGTCACGCTTGTTGCATATCTAGACATTGAAAAAATGGAAAAGAAAATCCTCCTATTATCATTTATGGGAATATTAGGATAATGGATAGTTTAGGTTGAAACTAGTTTCCTCTCTGTTAGTTTAATATAGTTCGTATTTTAAAAAGGTTTGTCCTATATATCGAAACAATTGTAATGCATACAAATTTTAATTATAGTGGAAAATTAGATATAAATCTTGATTTGTTTATTTAAAATGAATTTCCATCAAGAATAGGCTACCTCAGTTAAATAAATCTCGTTTGAATTGTATAAATCAACAAAGTGCTGCAATCGAACAATTTTATTTCCAAATATTATATATTGAAACGTCTTTTCTTATCGTCGTATAAATTGAGATGCGCACAAAACAATATAAAACAATTATATATTTAATCAATCTTTGAAAACAGCAAAAGTAGATACCCTTATTCAATTAACTAAATGTCTGTGGACCCGGAAGGGACTGATCCAAAAAAAAAACACCAAAATACAGCGATTGACGAGAAATTCCCCGGGGGTGCTCACGAGAAACATAGAAGCTTGACGAAAGCAATTTTAGTTTAATACGAACGCAAGGGATTTGGGATCGAGAATACAGAAATATATCAGCCGATCGAGCCTTTAATTCCACTACAGTCACTTCACCTTTCATTAATTTCACATATAATTGGTCTAATGGTACTTAATTATCAGCGAGAGAATATGTATTAAAAAAGGCTTTCTTGTAATCCATTCAGTATAAACGTGTTCCGTGTTCATCCGGAAAAGATTAAGGGCTAAAATGTATTTAATTTCGCGAGAATATTATTTGATACATTATCAGATCTAATTATCTGTCTATTTTTGACTACCCTTGATAATTATTTATGAAAACATTAATACGAACTTAATTTTCGTAATAATTTAATTCGCTATATGAGGGTACTCTTAAAAGTTTCCAACCTAACGCAAAAACAAGCATTTTAATGTCAAACTCAATTTTATTTCTCACCATAGTCTTCTCGTAATGTTATATACTTTTCCCAGCGATGTTTTCATCTTTTTAATCCGTCCAAATAGTAATTGACATCTTGTTCTGCAAAATAGTCCAAAAAAGTTACTGGGGGCCAGATCTGGTGAACATGGAGGGTGGTCAATCAACTCGAATCCCAATTCGTTAATTTTTACAATGGCGATCATTGAAGTGTGAGACGGTACGTTGTTTTGGTGGAACAAAACTTTCTTTTTCCACAAATGCGTCTGTTTTCCGTAATTTATGCCTTCAGCTTGTCAAGTAATGATGCGTAGAATGCCCCTGTTATCGGTTTTGCCTTTTCAAGATAGTAGATTAGCACAACTCCATCACTATACCAAAAAATAGTCTCCATCACTTTTCTGCTTTTACATTCAAATGCGTTTTTGGTTCAGAGTGAGAAATTCCGGGGGTAGCTTTTTAATGCTAACATTTTCAGTTAATATATGACAAACACGTTCTTTCGAGCTGCCCACAGCCTCTGCTATGTCTTTAACCTTAATTCGACGGTTGTGAAGCACCATTTTGTGAACTTTTTCAATGTTATCGGTAGTGGTTGTAGTTTTTGGTCGTCTCTAATGTTTATCGTTAATCAAGTTCGTATGACCACGTTTAAATTGAGCTGCCCAAAATTTCGCGGTGTCAAATAATGTTCCCCGTGCCTGTAAACAAGAATTTAATACAAAGTGTGTAGTCTCTAGTGTCTGACTCTAGTTCTTCAGAGTCAGAAACTATACACCGAACAAAAAAACTTGTTTTTTAAAGTGAACCAGTGTTGATTAGTGTATTAAGTTATAAAAAGTTGTTGATGTGACTGAAGATGGTTAAAATAAAAATCATTGAAACGTAAACAAGATGAAAAAATAATTGTTTCTATTGAAGCAAAAACTTCTTTAGGCGCGTTTTGGCTGGAGTGAACCGTTACGCTCGGGTTGGTGACGCGGAATCAGGTTTACTCGGTTACGCTAGACATTAAGCGCGCTCGAGTCGGTTTTGCATGTAATCAGTGTAGTATTTTAATATAATGCGCGTGTATTATTGTATGTGATCTGTGTAATATTTAAGGTGCTTACAATTTCTGTTGCATTGTACTAATAGCGAAAAATTTATTTTGCATCAAGGTTAGGTTGGCCTTTAGCCGTCATCAGCTAGGCTCAAGATGGACACCTAATGTCGGACGGCGGATGAAGGAATGGCAAAGCACGACGTGGAGCACGGGTGAACTTCCTTAACTTTTTAATACTTTTCTCTACGGGCCCAGTTCACAATTTTTCGATCATATCTGGTACTTGCCCAAGGTTAGATTGGTCACGAACGGTATCGCACAGTCTGACTGGTGCAGTCGTTTACCGCAGGATGGCGTGGCTGCATGTGATTGAAGCCTCCATTCGACATGGCCAATTTATATGGTCATGGCTTTAGTCGTACCTTCATCCGCTCTTCAGGTGAAGAGCTTGAGCCCAACTGATGACGGCTTAAGGCCAGAAATCAGTCTTGGGAGACGCTTGCTGGCACTTTGGATGGCGGATGAAGGGTGAACTTCCTTAGCTTTTTAATACTTTCCTCCACGGACCCAGTTCATATAATATATATATATATATATATATATATATATATATATATATATATATATATATATATATATATATATATATATATATATATATATATATATATATATATATATATATATACATGTATTAAAATTGGAAAATTAGAAATGTTTACGTCTATAGTGTGGTTATAAGCAAACACCCATTTTTTTAAAAATTACCAAAAATCAAAAAAAAAAATAGCCATGAAAATATATAATAACAAAAGATACAGTTAACGTTTATTAACTAAATAGTTCTGTTTGCTTTTTATTGCGAGAGATATTGTCGCTTGTACATTTATCTTTAAACTATTTTGAATTTTTTCATTTTGAGTCTCATTTCACATGTGTATATCATGTAGTTTCCAAGACATAACCAACAATGAGCTCTTGAGAGTTAATTGATTAAATTGCCAGTTGCACCCTTTTAAACCGAGTTTGGGGACGAAAAAAATTGTATTTTATTATTTTTTGATACCCTATCTTCATGCAGTTTGATCAGAATTAGAAGAAAAACTTCATTGCTTTATAAATGTCTTTAATACTTAATTGATAAAACGTTTGGAGTGTCCGTTGTAGCTAATATATTCAGATGACCCTCGTAAAATACTCTGTTTTTTCTTTATCTTTAGGTATCGACGTGTGGTCTGACAGATACTTCGACCGTTCTAAATTCTGAGTTACCTTTGTTAGCTGAGTTGTTACGACCCTTAATAAATCTAATGTGGGAGTCAAACAATGTTCCCGATGATTGGAAAAAGGGATTAATAATTAAATTACCAAAAAAAGGGAGATCCACACATTTTTTATAATTGGCGTCGTATAACATTACTAAACACAGAAATGCGTCCAAGTTAAGCAGGATTCAGATCGGGTTATTCGTGTACTGATCACATAAATACTGTTAGGATCAAATAAATTCATCAGCTGAATGGAGATCGTCAGTCA
Source organism: Cosmopolites sordidus (assembly GCA_031761425.1). Lineage (NCBI taxonomy): Eukaryota > Metazoa > Arthropoda > Insecta > Coleoptera > Curculionidae > Cosmopolites > Cosmopolites sordidus. The sequence goes on along the minus strand of JARFXV010001791.1, from coordinate 389,904 downwards.
CTTATTTTTCATCGATTTTGTATAGCCCATGGTGGATATAGAAGCGAGGAATTTGCAATTTTTACTGGTGTGAGGCGGGGGTCTTCTCTTCTCTTCAGTGTTCTGCTGGATTATGTCCTTAACAATATCAACGAAGGTCAATTCGGCATCCAGTCGACCCTCAATTCTAACTTGACGGACCTTGAATAAGTGGATGACATATGCCTTCTGTCTCATCAGTACAACAATATTGTTCAGATGCTAAACAGACTTATAACGGAAGCCCAGAAAAAAGACCTGAAAATTAATATAACAAAGACCAAGTAGCTGAGAATCAATACCAGACATTTCAGCCCTTTCTTCCTTAACGAGTCACCCATAGAGTTTTACATACATGGGTAGCATTCTCACAAAAAATGGAGATGCAGATCATGATGTCAAAAGAATATGAATATGATGTCAGAATGCTAAGAATGCTCCTTGAGCTTTTCGTATATATATATATATATATATATATATATATATATATATATATATATATATATATATATATATATATATATATATATATATATATATATATATATGGAACAGAAACGCTCATTAAGCAAATCTCTCTGTATACTCATTCGTAAACTTTCACGATGAACACTTTTGTTGGTTGCTTGAACGGGAAGGAGTCCCACCTATGCCTTCAACTGGATGACATATGTTTCGTCTCTCGAGGTTCAGACTCTTCAGGGCGCCGACATAAATCATTGGGCGCAGTCCAAGAAAATCTAACATAGCAGGATTATGCAGTGTTCCGCAGCGTTGGAGAGCGATACTGTTGGCGCACGCGTTTTCGGTAAATTATAGCTGTTAAAAGATGCGAGTGGTCTGCCAGACCCCTCATCGGTACTTTTTTTGGAGTCAATTTTAACAGATTTAATTTTTTTTTCCCATTAATATTTAGTTTAACAGCACAATGAATTAGTCAGGCTCTTCAGGCCCAAAACGGGCAACGTCAAATAATAGTAGTGGCGATCCTGTCACTAGAAGATTTGTCAGTTAATCATATGTCATTGATGTCAGAAGATTTGAAACACGATCTCATAATAACCAGCATGAAGAAATTGTGGTCGAATGGTTAGAATACGATTGCGAGTCCGATTCTGAAGTTAAGGCCCGAATTTTTGTGTAGTGATGTAGGGTAGTGATCATAATACAAAACATGCAGGGAGTGCAGGAAGTATCAGAAAATGAAGATATGACGTCCGAGGAACAAGGAATGGAACCCAACGAGACCAGTCGATCTTGCTGTTATTTCGGCAAGAAGCGATTCAAATCGAATCAACATCAGTGGCGTATAAACAGTTTGGCACAATGTTGTAACGGCGTCAGCAATATCATTTTCAAACCTCTCTGATGCTGATCTAAAAAATCCTGAAACATATGGAAAGTTTCTTGATGATAATTCATAAGAATATTCATAATATAATTCAGAAGATTCTTACTTGGATTAACGTGAAGTTGCAAAAATACATGGAACTTTTCAATGCTGAAACAGCATTGAATATTACAGACGAGATCGCACTAATTGCTTGCCTTCTACTTCACTTTACGTACTTCTTCTTTATTCAGCTCTATTCAAGGCTAATCACTTTATTGCTTGATTGCCACACGTCTACCATCAGAATTGCGTAGAACTCGTAGATAGAAATAGTCCTTGTTGTTTTGATAGCTTCGAAAGTTATTTAACTAAGTAAAATTTGTTTTTGTCTAGAGTTTCCAAAGTTTAATCAAAAATTGCGTAGATTAAGTAAAAGACTATTTTATTTTCTATAAAATCAGTCAGCTGTAATAGGGGTTTTGAACAATTTTTTTGTCATAAATGGAAAGATCATATATAAGTTTCAGAACAAAAACATTTTTGTTCTATTTTTTTTCTTATAATTAAAAAGTTATATCAAATTGAAAATGCATTTTTAAACCTAGTACGGATGACACGCTGAGAGTTCCCTAAAAAATCCGAGCGCATGTGATCTCACAACGGCAAGAAAGGTAAACAGGAACGCCAATATCGTGAATATCAGGTCGGCTTGGAACAATTCGGAAGTTATACCGAAATTTTCTTTCGCGCCCTTTCCGAAAAGACGTCCGGAAAACAATTTATCGATCTTAGTCATTGTTCTATAGGTTTAACCTATATCTTTGACTGCATTTATTGGTTTGCTAGCGATTTGAAGATATAATTGTTTTTAATTGTTATTTAGGCTTTCGGTGCTGTTTTCGACATTATAATCATATATCTATACATAAAGATATGGAGGCTCAAAGGTATGATCAGAATGAAATATCGAAATTAGATTAGGGTTCCATTTGTTTTTTGCATTCGTTTTTATAGCTTTCATTTATATTATTTAATTTATATGGGGAAAACAAATTAACAGTTAAATTTGTACAAAGGAATATTCCTTCGTGTCTGCAAAAAATCTACATGTATCAACACAACCGAGGGTAGTAACCATGAGAAAGCCCTACAAAATCGTCTATTTTGTAGGATACGAATAATAGTATTCAAGAAAGCGCGAGATGGTCGAAGAGTACAGAAATTTGTGTGACTAAAAGTTTTCCACTCAAAAATAATGGGTTAGGTGCCTTCTTTTATTTTTCTGGTGAAATCTCTGGCTGGTCATGCATTATAGACAGTAAAGAGCTGGATTTATTTATATTTGCAAATATTATTAAATTAAGAGTCTAATGTGGTGGTTTGTAAAACATGTTATCCATATTATCCTTCGTTGGGGAAAATTTTTATTATGTATATTTAACAGTGTATTCAAAAACATTGTTTCACTTCTTGAGGATAAAAATATAGAATTAATTAAACCGCTTTCGGTTAGTTCTAGAATAAAATCATCCCAATCTAAGGTTTTAGAACGCAAACGAATTGCTGCTCTACGTATTCATACAGTATGCGTTATTGGAAGAATACGTCAGTTAGATTTTCTCAGTTATTAATCATAATTTTACAGATTATTGTTATTATTGCTGTAGCATTAGTGAAAAAAAGAATAACTAATTACGTTTAAAAATTAAATTTACTTAATGTTCTTTTTATAAGTTGACATCAAGTTGTGACCATAATAATATCCACAGCAGGTATATTATCAGAATTAGCCTTTATGAACTGCTTATCAAACATTACTGATCTAAATTAGTAACCAAAAATATTTTATTTTGCACTTAACTAACAATAATTTTGACAGTATATATACAGGTAGAAACCGTTGATAATACTGACGTCAAAAACACTTTACCATAATGACGTCACAAATATGGAAGCCAATCGCGGCGCGTTCGCAGACACGTGATTTTTTTAATGTTGTAAATTTTAATTTAATCATAAGTAATTGTACTAATAAAATTTTGAAATAAAGTAAAAAATCGATATTTATTTTTTATTTAAAAACTATTTTTTATTAAAAAAATTGTAATGCTTATAATTAATAATAAATGGGTAAAGTTTTTTATTTTGTTTCATTTTATTAATTAAAGATGTATAGACATTACGTAGAAGCACAGTTTATAGAAAAATACACGAAAAAAGACTGTCATATTTGATATTAAAACAAAGTGGACTGTCAGACCTCAGATCGGTATTTAGCTAACTGAAATAGCATGTCGGTATTTAAAGGTTAATGTAATTTTCCGTTTTTTGGTGAAATTTTTTTTACACCTCTAAAATTCGCTTTTATATTTAATCCCGCTCAAGTATTAGCTCAATTTCCTTTGCCTCACCTCATTAAAACTCGAATCTGTTCGATCGTTTCATTCAAAAACATTCGCACACTCACACTTACATACAACAATCTCGCACAAAATTAAAGAAAAAAATTCAAATGGTAACGACCAATTTACCCAGCAGACTACCAAAAATGCAAATCGACACTTGGAAATTCAAAAGGGGAGAGGTAGATTTTCCAGATCCAACTTTTAAGGGGGGGACTTGCGAAGAAACGCTAAGGAGAAAGAGGAAATTCGCTTCTCTTTTTGTAGCTATGCAAAAAAAAACGGATATTTGTAAATGAGATTGTGGGCGGTTAAAAAAAATGATCTGGTTTAATGAAGTGTAAGAAAAAAAAATAGATGCCTGTTTGTATATTAGAAGGCGGATTTGTAATTAAAGGAATAAGAAATTTATTCTATATATTATTTTAAGTACATTTTTTTTATTTTTCTACATAATCTCTTTATAGCTCTATACACATTTCCAAGTATTTCTTCAACTTTTTTAAGCCGTCTGAAAACAAAAATATCGGAAGGTCCTTAAAATAGGCATCTATTGAATTATTGTTCGCTGAGTCATTTTTTTAAATTCGGAAATAAAAAAAGTCACCGGGGGCCAAATCCGGTGGATACGATGGATGTTGCAATAATTCGAACTTTAATTCCATGATTTTGGCCATTGAAACTGTACAGGTATGCACCCGTGCATTGTCTTAATGGAAGAGGATCTTTTTCTTTTTCAAATGAGGATGTTATCTCTCCAGTTATTGTTTTTTATTTTTCCAAGTAATAGGTGTAGATAATTCACCGTCTTTGCCTTTTTCGGAGCCCGTTCGCCTTCAAAAATCCATTTTTTTTTATTGTTTCTTGGTCTCTGTAACCACAGTTATCTATCGACGCAGGAACTCATCAGAATTGCGACGAAAAAGCGCCAAAACAACCTCAGTAGTCACTTTCACAGGACGTCCCTAACGATGTTCATCTTTTGTGGATGTACGGCCACGTTTATATTCATTTACCTAATTATAAACAGTTGCAAATACAGGAGCAGATGTGCCATAAACTTTATCCAACTCAGCTTTGATCTCTTTTAACGACCCTCGTATTTACAGGGTCTACTAAATTACCAATCGAAAAGCTATGATAAGAATTATCATTTTAAGGGGGATTTCTATTTTGTTGGACCCAAAAACATACATTTTAAGACCAATTTAAAAAAACCATTAAAGATAAAATAATGAAACTCTTTATACGTTTTACATAATTTTACTATTACATTTTTTTTTATTTATTACATAAAACGAGATATTACTTTATTTATTACACAAAACAAGAAAATAAATATTTTATCAATTTATAGATATTAATGCAGTGTATAGACTATTAACAAATAATTTTTTTTGAAAAAAAAGAAAATTTATTTTAAAATTTGCCAAAAAATTTTGTTAATTTTTTTTGGAAAAACTGTTTAATATTTTTTATTGATCGTACTGATACTTTAGAAGAAGCGTTTCCGCGTAAAGGCGGTAAGGATCCATTAAATATCGCTAAATCAATCTTGTGTTATAATTTGGTGTGGAATTTCGCCATCTCATTAAGATATTGAGTGGTAAAATTTTCAATATAGAAGGAAGAAGGAAACTTTATTGCCAACAGAATATATATAGGACAGCATTAGTCAAAGTAAATGCCCTAGCTAATGCCCTAGCTTCCAACAACTGGAACATGTTTACCATAGACCAGGTTATAGAATGTGTATAATGTTCTTGGTATAACGAATAAAACAATTTTTTACTTTGTTATTTATCACTATTATTTTTGACTCTGTGTAGCATTTATACGTTTCAATCGCTTCCAAAATGTCGAATAAATTTACTCATAAAAAATAAGATCAATACAGTGATTAAACAGGATATTTTATAACTCTTTAACTTATGCATTAGTGAATATTATTTTCAATTTAATAGTGTTCCTTTCAAACAAAAGGATGGCCTAGCAATGGGTTCCCTACTAAGCCCTTTATTATCAGAACTGCAAAAAAAATTAGTTACTTAAAAATATAAAACAGAAACAATTACTAATTCAAGTATATCCAAAAGTAAAACAAACAAATGATAAAAAATGCTGTAAAATTACATCTTTCAGTCCAATTTTAGAAGAGATAGCTCACTCGTTGAAGAAACATAATTTGCAAATAGTGCTTAAAATCCCTTAGTCAATCAATAAATTAATTTTTAATGCTAAAGGTAAAACATCACAAATTAAAAAATTTAGTTTATATGTTAAGTTGCAGCGAGTGACCTGCTGCTATGTGAGACAAACAGGTTGAAATTTTCAGACCAGATTCAAAGAACACAAATCTATGTACATATTAAAGAAACAAAATTCTAATTTTGCGAACAATTTCGTAGATACCGGACATATATTTCCGGAGATTGCAAATTTAAAAAATTAAAATACAGCTTCAAAAAGCCAAAAAAATAAACATTTTGGACGTGATTGAAATTTATAAATATAATAAAGACACATCTAGACAGTTATTAAACGATCAGACATATCTGCGAAATTCCTCACTATTTAAAATATTGTTAAAAATTAACCCCAATAAAAATGTTAAATTAGGTACATGGGATAAATAGCTGTAATACTTTAGTTTTAAATTAGTGTTTGAGAATGTAACATCGTTTTACGAAACTATAGCCATACAAAGTTAAAATATCACATTATCAATATCATAACCTTTAAAATATCAATATCATATATTATAAAATATCAAGTTTACTTTTGATACCCGACAAAACAGACAAGTTATTAATAACAATAATAATAACTCTCAAATAATTAACCTCACAGTTCTTTACATCCGCGGTATTTCTGACACAATTAAAAAAGTAAGAAATAAATGCAATATAAGAACGATATTTAAAACAAAAAATACTCTTAGATCTATATTAACAAAAACGAAACCATACAACACACAACAAAATACCAAAAATGTGGCTTATAAAATATAGGTCAGACATCTGGAGGGTTAGATGTTAGAATAAAAGAGCATTGAAACCTTCTCAGAAAGGGCGATTTTAATAAATCTAGAATTTGTCAACACGCATGGGAATCGGATCATAAAATCAATTGGAATAATTCCAACACGGTATTAAAAGAATCGGTAACAAAATACAGAAGATTAAATCTTCAGTAGATTTAAATTTAATGTGGTTTCCGATTCTAAAGAATACAATTAAAAACATTTAGGTACTTCAATACACAATCTCAATCACACAGTAAACCTTACCTGTATATATTTTTTGGTAGTATGTCACTGTCATTAAAAACTAATTGTCAATGTATCATTGACATACACAAAAATATATTTACTTCCTATCTTTGCATTATATATAGAAATTAATATAATTTGTTTTTAGATTCGTTTTGAAAACGGGAGGAGAATACTTCCCGAAACGTTAACGTTAAAAGTTTCTATATTTTTTTAAAACATTTTTTATATTTTTAAAATTTTCTTCGTTAAGCAAATTTATTACAAAAAAAAGAATCATTGAGAAATTTGTCTCCATTTGGTTTTATAGTGATTATTTATTTACATAAGAACAGATATTTTTGATATTTTTAGATCGTGGTGAAAAAACCAAAATAAAGAAAAAAATATATAATAATTATTACCAATATTAGTTCTCAATACTACTTTACAAAAATTAAACCTACTCAATATTAGTTCTAATCTTTAAGGAAGCAAAAATGAAACTTCGTGAATTATTATATTTAATATGGAATGGACTCATGGAACATTTAAAGCAGTTGTATTTTTTAAGACAGCCTCTTAAATTGTGCATCAATGATGAACAATTTTGATTCATTTGGAATAAAATCTTTTTCTTGTTGAATTTGTTAAATTTGTTGAAATTTTGTTTAAGGTTATGAAGCAACTTATAAGAGTTTCAATTTTCTTGGCAACTACGAACCTTTTTAATGGTACTTCGAACTTTATACGTTTGATTCTGGATCAAAGTGATGGATTCAAGTTGTTTCTATTATCAAAAATATTTCAAAACACTCCAATCTATGTAAACAGATTAGAGTGTCAGATTGAAGAGTGATTGGAAAAATCAAGTGTCAGAGTGATTGGGAAAACAAATCTGTGTAAATTCACGCAAAATTTATATATTTTTTCTTTTCTCCTTCTTTGTATTCTTCTTTACAGAAGAATCGTGTCCTATGGAAGTTCATTCCGTTTGTGTTCTATCCGGACTAGTTCTCGCCAGCGTTCTCTATTTCTGGCTTCCTTCCGTGCCTGTACTAATCATAAAATAAAATAATAAAAAATCCTCCATCCGTCCCTGTACTACCGGTCATTCTAGGTTATTGTCGTTCCTGCATTCAATGTGGCCAAAGAATCTTAGTATTCGTTCATGAATAATTTGACATAGCCTTATGGGTTAATCAATTTCTTGAATAACGGATGCGCTTGTTCGTTTGTGCTTCTGTAAATTTTAAATAAGTAAAATAATTTTACTTCAATAATTTGTATCGTTATTTAGATATAAAGCATATTATAAAAAAATGTTTGTGTATGTTTTATTATTAATTTTTGTCTTATTTAATACTTTAAGTTCTTTTTTTGTTACTTAGTTCGTCCTTTTAACTAAATTCAACAAACTTTTAACTAAATTACAAAAATGTATGCCTTTTTTTTGATTATATCAATCATTAGAAATTTCAAATATATGTCTCAAATGTTTCGTTTTTCATAAAGCTGCAATTTTCCTGTGCAACGAGGAAGAAAGGAATTCCATCGTCTTAAAAGGGAAAGTTTGATAAATCTTGCGTTTTCAGTTGCGCTAAATGTTTCTAATTTAAATGAAAGTTCAGAGGTTGGTCTGACGTTCAGGCGGGCGCATGCCAGAGTCTTTAATCCGATCCGACCAATGTTTAATGTTTTTGTTGACAAGTGACAAATTATATTGATGTTATTCCCTAGAAATTTCTTAAAATAAAATGATTGTTTTGAGAAGACAGTTTACAATGAGATATCGCTAATTCTAATTAGGGGGAATTCATAGCCCAAAGGTAAATATGATTAGGTAGAGGGGAGGGCTATGATTAAGTTTACTTTCTTATCATTTGTATTTTGATGAAAAATAATTGTGCGCCTCGACTGTTGATGAAAGTTGAATTCATCAGTACAAACCAGATGTGAAGAAATAGTAAAAAAAGGATTTTACTCGGCAAATGTGTCCCGAAACAGACGAAGACTCTTCCATCGGTCGGAAGCTTCTTCTTGTTCTGATTGTTTATCTCGCACATATATGACGACTTTGACTTTGAAGACGACCCAAAGCCAGGCCGTCTAAAAAACAAAAATCGCGATACGTTGGTGGAAAAACTGTCTGAAATGATCGCCTACGATGTGAATTCGATTGTGAAATGGATAGTGGGGGAATTAAATAGGACCAAAGACATGATTCACGAAAAGTATTTAAACAAACCGAAAGTCTGTTCTCAATTTGTTGTCGCTTTTCGTGAATTTTTGTAGAAAAAACAAGTTTGTGTATTTATCCGCCTTATTGTATATGATATGTGCAGTATTTAAAGTGTTTACAATTTGTGCTGCATTTCACTAACAGTGAAAAATGTATTTAGATTAAATAATACTTTATAATATATAATAAAGTTGAATCTAAAGTATTTATAACATTATTTCATTCTTAGAATATAATAGCAATGAAGAAGTCCAATTACAACAAAATTCAACATTATAATTAATTCATAAATATAATTGTTTATTTTGCAACAACAAATATTACTTCACAGGTACAGTGAAAAGAATAAATAATTTTAATAATTTTATATAACAATATTAATATAACCTTGTTGTTGATTCACCGAACTAATCCATATATATATATATATATATATATATATATATATATATATATATATATATATATATATATATATATATATATATATATATATAATTTTTTTATTGTTTTGTTGTTACTAAACTGTTGTTTAATAACAAACCATCTTCAGAACAACTCTACAATAAACCTTATTTTTATAAAAATACAAATTTATATCTAAAATCCCACCAATATCTAATTAAACAATTAATTTTCTAAACTTTTTAAATAAAATATTTTGACTTTGAGATGTTTAACAAATTTTTTACTTATTTTTTGTTTCTTGTTATAACCTTATTATAATAATTATGGCATTAGATGCAAAAATTAAAGAAAAATATATGAAAATTTATTATTTAATGATGTCATTATATATACGGCTTAAATCATATGTATCATTTGTGAAATTAATGGTATTATTTGTTTTTTTTATATAAATCATTTCGCTTGTATTTTTTTATACTGTTTTTCATGTCATTAAAATTAAAGTTGTGTTCATAATCTATAGCATATTTTGAAATGGCAGTTACCAATATGGTCTGGAAGATATCTCAATTTCAAATTGTATCCTCTAAATAAATATAAAAAAAGTGTAATTAGTTCTTTAATTAATAAAGAGCTATTATTTTAACTAATCCATAAATAGACCAAAATATATAAATAAAATTAAAAAAAAAAACACTAAAAGATATTAATTTAATAAAAAAAGCTTTAGAAACCTAGAACCAAACGTAACTGCCCTTTCAAAATATGCTATAGATAATGAACTGAACTTTAATTTTAACGACATAAAAATCTTAGATTTTGAAAAAAAAAGATTTTGATTTTGTATATATAATGACATCATCAAATAATATATTTTCATATACATTTTTTTTATTTTTGCATCTAATACCATTACATGTGAAAAATCCAAAATTGTTAGGTTATAATAAGAAACAAAACATATAAACGTAAAAAAATTGTTAAATATATCAAAGTCAAATATATGTCAATTTAAAAATTGAAAAAAAATGTTATATTTTATTTAAAAACTTTAGGTTGTTTAATTAGATATTATTAGGTTTTTAGATATAAATTTATATTTTTTATAAGAATAAGGTATATTGTAGAGTTTTTCTGAAGATGGTTTGTTATAAAACTGGAACATTAACAAAACAATAAAAAAAAATAATATATTTTTTTAATAATTTATTAATTGACCGAAAATCTCAATAAATAAAGAAATAATAATAATATTACGGTCACGTAATATGTCATGAAATATATGTTATATATATATATATATATATATATATATATATATATATATATATATATATATATATATATATATATATATCTGGACTCTCGCCACTCTTATTTAACTGTGTTCTAGAAAAAGTAATACAGGAGTGGCGTGAAAAAAAGTCGGCACTGAATATTGAACAGCCCATTAGACTGGGAAGAACCAACATCAAAATTGATTGTCTGACATTTGCTGATGATCTAGCAATTTTAGCTCAAGATGTATTAACGACACAGAAACACATTGAAATCACATGAAAAAGAAACAGCAGAAAAGGTAGGACTCCAAATTTCCTTTGAAAAGACACAATACATGACATGCAACAGACTAAGAACACCTTTTCTAAAAACAAAATATGGTAACATCAGACGAGTCTCTCAATTCAAATATTTGGGTGAAATAATCATGAAAAATGGGTTGGAAAAAGCGGCTGTTGTTGACTGTGGATAGTGTCTCTCTATTCTTGATGAACCTCGAGAGACGAAACATATGTCATCCAGTTGAAGGGATAGGTGGGGCTCCTTCCCGGTCAAGCAACCAACAAAAGTGTTCATTTAGGCGGAGACTCAGGTTGTGTGTTCCACATGAGATTGTGGAACCCAACGGTTGGATGTGTGTGATGACACTCAGCTACTGCTGTCTCATTGGACACAGTCCAAGAAAATCTAACACTATATATATATATATATATATATATATATATATATATATATATATATATATATATATATATATATAAATATATATATATATATATATATATATATATATATATATATATATATATATATATATATATATATATATATATATATATATATATGTATATATATATATATGTCATAAGCACACACCCGATTTTTTTTTAATTTGAAAAGTTCCCTTATTTTTTCGACATACTATGTATGGGTAGAAGCTGTTAAAAGTCTAAAGTAGGTAAAGTAAACTGGAATATCTTCGAATTTTGCTATAGATGAGTAAGTTATTAGAGGAACTGACTAAGAGCTAAGGAGCACTAAGAGCATTCTAGTTGATGACAAATAATGGCTCAAAGTTATTATTTATAGTTTTCCTTTCGTGTTAATTTTGTTGATTGTAGTAGTTTGCTTTCGTTTATATGCGCACAATATTCTGTAACTTTTGTTTTCATTATAATTTCAATTTAAACACTTTACTTAATTCTAAAGTTAATGTTTATATTTTGACTGTTTATCCTTTCTTTTCTACAAATATCCTTGTTAGAATTTATATAATATCTCTCTGTTTCCTAATTATTTTAAATAAATCATTCTAAATATTTCAGAAGAGAAATGTTCTCTACTGTAGCGTTGAATATAATTAAGATTCCGCAGTAACTATTTGACTTTTAAGAGGGAGTTGTATTGCTTTTTTGTCATTTATTATATTTTGAGACCAGTTTTGGGTATTTTGCTTTAAATTTTAACAATGTCTTAGATATATTTTCGGAGTTATTTAAAAGGACGATCAGAAAATTTAAGATCAATAAGTTTAAGATAGTTTTATGAAAATGGGCGTTCAGTGAAAAATATTTTTAGAAAATTACTTGATATATATGAAAGCACTATAAATCGAATTGTTCAAAAATTTCAAGAAACTGGTTCGGTGGAAGATCAAAGTAGAGCCATATATAGTCGTAGTAGTCGTTCACAACAGCATATTAATTTGTCATGTGAAAGTGTTGCTGAAGACCCAGAAATTTCCATTAGTCGACGTTCACAATAATTTGGACTCCCAGTGAATTCCAAACATGGTGCATTTTACTAAAGGAGTTAGCTCTGAAGGCATATAAGGTTCAAATAATATTCAAATAACACATGGAATAAAGCCACTGGATCATGAAAAATGTTGTGTATTTGTCAATTGGATCAAAGAACAAATAGATGATTTTTCTTAAAAATCATCTTTTTAGTTGGGGGTGAGGAAAATCCACAATTGACTCATGAGAAACCTTTACGTTCTAAACGAGTAACGAAATCTCTTTCAGAATGCTGCTGATGGAGCTGTAACCGTGAATGGTGTTCGATATTGTGAGATGATAACTGGATGTTTATAGGCTGAATTGGATAATATGGATCTGGAGAATGTGTGGTTTTAACAGGATGGCACTACACATCACTCGGTTAATGAAAAACTCGATTTATTGAGAGCAACATTTTCTGGGCGAGTTATTGCAAGAAACAGTAATATTAATTGGCCAACAATATCATGTGATTTGACACCGTTGGGCTATTTTCTTTAGTGTTACATGAAAAGCCAGCTCTATAAGAACAATCTATCAAAATTTTGACAAAAGAGTGCACGTCTGAGGAGCTGCAAGAGGTGGTCATTTGGGAGATATTATATTTCGTGTTTAAATGTCTTACACAATGCCTCATTATCAATAAAATATTTTTTGAAGTCAACGCAAATTCTATGTTTTATTCAAGGATTAAAAAACGGATTAATTCGAAAGATTGCTTATTTTGATGTTGGAACCAACTAAATTTTGTCTTTACTTTACATTGGTGCCTTTCCCTAATTTTCAAGAAATGTATTTTTACGAATCAATCAAGTATTTTTCTAGTTTGTGTGTGCTCGAAAACAGTTTTGGCAATTGTTAATTAATTTCGTCTTTTCACAGTAAATAATCTGAAACGTACCGAGAAATGAACGATTTGAACTCAATCTCACAAAAGCAAAAGTTTTCTAAATGATACGTTTCCAGTAATATGAAATTTCTGTAATTAGAATGAATATTTGGAACGTGGCCTGATTTTCGAAATGAAACTCTCAAAAGTATTTATTATGATTTTATCTCTATTGATATCCGTGTTTTGTGAAATAAGGATTCATTAGCTTTTAATTTTTAGTTTAAGATTTGAATCGGATGCTCCTTTTCAAATCGTGTCTGTTTAGAGTCGAATTCGTGACCTAAATGGTAAGTGACACCTCTGTTTGATGTGTTAGATACTTTTTAATTTTTTTTTTTTAGGAATTAGAAAACGATTTATTTTTCAACTTTATTTCTCCCTTTAGCTCGATACACGTCGCCTAATGAGTCACCAAAATAGTCCTCCGTTTATACTATGATGTTTTCATTTGGTGTGATTGTTTTTCCAGTCAGTCATTCCTACATGTGTGGAAAGAGAAAGAAGTCAATGAGTACCAAGTCCAGAAAATTGAGTGGATGCAGCATTAATTCGAATAGCAAATTGACCAACTTCGGTGTTGTAATAGAACGAGTGAACGAGTGCATTGTTCTCGTAAAACAATTAGCACACCCAACTGTAACCCGAGAATATATATATATATATATATATATATATATATATATATATATATATATATATATATATATATATATATATATATATATATATCTATATATATATATATATATATATATATATATATATATATATATATATATATATATGTATATATATATATATATATATATATATATATATATATATATATATATATACATATATATATATATATATATATATATATATATATATATATATATATATATATATATATATCTATATATATATATATATATATATATATATATATATATATATATATACATATATATATATACATATATATATATATATATATATATATATATATATATATATATATATATATATATATATATATATATATATAGATATATATATATATATATATATATATATATATATATATATATATATATATATATATATATATATATATATATATATATATATTCAATGATCCTAACAAACCCTTAGAAACGTTTGTTCCGTGTGAGTGCTGTTCTATATTTTTTGTTTGTATTATTATATATATTTTAACATTTTGACTGAATTTTTAACATTTTGTTATTCCTTCTGAAGAAGTCAGAAAAAATCTGACGAAATATATTGAGGGTTATCAAAGAATGAAATCTTTTCTCCTCCTCTACTATTTACACGATCGAAGATAAACAATGATATATATATATATATATATATATATATATATATATATATATATATATATATATATATATATATATATATATATATATATATATAATATATATATATATATTATACACCTGGGTAAATCAATTAAACTAAAAAAAGAGATTGAATAAAGAGAATCGAAAAAAGAAGGACAAGAAGATTTCAGTTGAACATAAAATCAATATATTTCACTCATGTATACTCCTTGTGCTGACGTATGGAGCGCAGGTTTTGAATTTCACAAGCTGTCGAAGACACATATAGCTATGTAGCGAAGAATGCTTCTCTACGACACCTTTGACATATCAAAATTATAGACATAGTAGAACATGTTGCCAGACTAAGAGGAACCCTGTCATTGAAAACTGACGCCCATATGAAGGTCAAAGAAAAAAAAGGACGACCACAAATGAGATGAGTGGATGAGGTAAAGAAACGCGGAGGATTGGCATAAAAAGAAAACAGCACAGAAAAGATAAATATGGAGAGAACTGGAATACCTAGATTCGGAGATACCTAGATGAATAAATAGGATCGAACCACAAGTGGTTCGATACTATTCAGTCTTTCATGTTTCAAAAAAGACCGTGGAATCAAACCTCTGCGGATACAGAGGTCTTACTGTATATAAAGGGTGTTGCAATAAGACCACAATATTTAAATTGCGCGCCACTTTGGCTGTTATGATTCGATAGGTCAAGAATTGTGACAGGTCGATAAGAGTCAGATAGGAGTTACTAAACATGGAGCACTACATAATACAGTAATGCATCCTTATTGTTAAACATCACTATCAGAATGGTGAATTGTGTCCGATTTTGGTAGAAATAATGTTCCAAATTTATCAACGGTGAAAAGAATAATAGAAAAATTTGAAAGTACAGCTTCGGTTATTGATGTAAAACACATGACACGAAGTTGTAGTGGTCATTCAGAATAAAACATCTCGGCAGTTCGTGAGAGTGTCGCCGAGAGTCCAGTTCTCGACTCGTCATCGTACACAATAATTGGACATTTCAACAGCCACCGTATTCTCACTAAAGCTTTCCATCTCCATTCTGCCAAGTTCTGAGTCTTTTCTTGGTCGTGTTCATCTCCCGTATTGCTGACTAAAATTGATCGCCACGATCTTAGGTTTTAATACCTATGGATTTTTTTTGTGGAATTTTCTGAAGTCTTACGTTTACGCCAACAAGCTTAGGCCCACCCAAGCACTGAAGGCCGAAATTGTACGCTATATCAACCACATACTGCCAGGTTTATCTTAAACCGTTAATGAAAATTTTGCCCGAAGAATACGCCACCAAACCTGTTGCGGTCATTTACTAAATGTGTGTTCCATAAATAATTTCCAAATTATATTACAAATCTAAATTATAAATTAATACTTATTCCAGTTATATTATTTTTTGTGATGATTTGTAAGAAAGGGCAGGGAGGGAGTTGAGGTTTAAATAATGTTAGATCGAAATATATTTTTTTTGACTTTTAACGATTATACGTATCATTGGGAAAAAGAAGATGCCGAGTGGATCGATGAAGAGTTTATTGATAAGATTCTTATGTCTGAAGCAAATACATTAACCAAAGAAAATTTAATGTCAAATATTATTTTAGCATAAACTCACTTAATGTCTCCATAGAACACTTTGATTGGAATAGATTCTGCAGTTAATGAAACGTAGGTGTTGAGAATTAAATTGAAGAATATCATATCTCTTTGCTTCTTAATTACTTTAAATAAACCACTTTAAATACTTCAAGGAAGAAATTTATATATTGTAGCAATATAAAAAAAATTAAGACTCAGTCATTATTATTTATCTTTTAAGTAAGGACTTATTTTGTCTTCGTGAGATTTATTATATTTTAAGATTGAAATTTTAAAGCTTTGTTTCAGAATTAGTGGATATTTTGAAAATAATTTCAGAATTAATTAAGAAATAATTAAAAGCTTGTGTAGAACTCCAGAAGAGCAGAAGAAATATATTTTTTTACTCTATATAAATAATTTAATTAACGAATATTTTCGATAAACAACTACATAATGCTTCCATTATGTAGTTGTTTTTTTCTGTCCTTTTTTTATAATTTATCTTCTCTCTTCTGGTGATTTTTAACTAATTTCCTCAGTGATTTTTCATTTTCACAGTGGATAATCTCACGGAGTGTAATCTCCTTCAAAAGTAAACGTTGGGCAAATGATGTGTTTTCAGTAGTTCTAAATCTGTTACTTTTGATTGAAATTTTAGAGATCGGAATGACATTCGTAAAAGAGCCCCGCAAATACTGTAATTCGGTTTTATCAAATTTTACCTCTTTGCCAACAAGCGTCGAATCAAATTGGGATTATTTGTCAGTTAAAACTTTGGTAACTGCAGAATGTTCGATTTAATTTTTGCGAATTTGAAGTTCAATTTCTAAAGTGTAAATGTAGTGCATATACTGCGTTGTAGTACATAAAACTTCATCTAATTTTTTTGAGAAAAATTTAAGACAAATTTTATTTACTAGAAATTACATTTAATTATTATGTGTTTTTCTGTTCGATGATCTTTCTCCATCTGTCCGGTAGCTGCATAATCTCGAGCTCGCTCGAGCGAAAATTATTTAATACGGCAAAGTCAGGAGAGTTCGGGGAATGGATCAAAGCATCCCAGTCAAATTGTGCAAGTTTGTGTCGGGTTGCCAAAGGAACATTTGGTCTAGCATTATATCGATGGAACGCAATACCCTTTTTGCAGGCTAATTCAGGCCGCTTTTTATCAATTGCTGCTGCTGCACAGCTTTGTTTGTCGGTTCACGTTATTTGCTCAGATTTCGTTTCTTGTTCTTTTATTTGCCATAAAGGAGCTGCTTTGGCATCTTAGTGTGCTGCATCCTTTGGTAATGATCTAGCCATCTCAGCTGAGCTTTTATGATATTTTGAAGATTTTCTAGAGGTAAACTTGATAACATTTCTCGACTTGTTTCATTTGGTTCCAATACAGGATTTTTAAAATCGGATATCCTTTATACCGCTAACATATCGGGTGGTTTTTTGGGTTACCTATATTAGGCCCCATCCAAGTTTTGACCGCAAAGGAGGTAGCTTAACTTCAGTTAATGAAAACTGATTATCGATGCAATGTGGCCCAACCTTTGGGCTATATACTTGAACTTTGGACCGGATTCCAAATTCATGCGTTTTATGTGTATTATATATAGACATTTTGGTTTAATACCTGTGTTGTAATGTCTCAGTTTTGTGTTTTTAGATATGCATTTTTTGTAGAAAATATTTTGTGTAAGTCTCAATGCAGTTTGCATTTTTTGGCATCTACCCTTATTCGCCGGTTTTTCCAAACCGTTTTCCATGATTATTTTACCCAAATATTTGAACTCGTCTGATGTTGTCATATTTTGTTTTAGAAATGGTATTCTCAGTCTGTTGCAGGTCATGTATTGTGTCTTTTCAAAGGAAATTTGGAGTCATATCTTCTTTACTGTTTCTTTTAGGATTTCAATCTGTTTTTGTATCGTTAATATATCTTTAGACAAAATTCCTAGATCATCAGCAAACGCTAGACAATTAATTTTGATGGCTTCCTCAGTTTAATGGACTGGTCAATATTCTGGGCCGACTTTTTTTCACGCCACTCCTGTATTACTTTTTTTAAAACACAGTTAAATAAGAGTGGTGGAGTCCATGCCCTTGTCTAACTCCAGTTATAATTTCGGGCTCTGGGCTGTCACCCATGAATTTAAGTATTGACCTTGCGTGAGGTAGTGTTGCTTTAATAATTGCCAGCGTTTTCAGATTCAAGATTTAAAGATATAGATATAGATAGATAAAGATAATAAAGATTCGCGGTCAATAGACTCATATGCTTTTTTGAAATCCACAAATATACAGACAATATTTTTATTGTACCGTTTTTGATGTCTTAGGATCAACTTTAGATTCAGGATCTGTTCAGGGGAAGATCTACCCGGTCGAAAACCTACTTGATATTCACCAATTTTAGGTTCTAACTGTCCCTGTGTTCTGTTTAATAGACATTAAGATAGAATCTTGTAACAAACTGGGAGAAGAAACATCCCTCTGTAGTTGTTTACATCCATTCTATCCCCTTCCTTAGGTAGTGGATGGATTAGAGCATCTTTCCTATCTTCCGAAATCCGTTCGGTTCGCCAAACTTCTTGCAGAATTTTGGTTATGTCCTTGATTGTACCTGGACCAGGAGATTGCAAAAGTTCACCAGTGATTCCATCTTCCCTAGAAGCCTTTGAAGTCGCTTGATTTGCCTAATTATGACATCTTCATTCGGTGGTAATGAATCTGGGATTGTTTATTTAGGGATTAGTGTTGGTAATCTGTTTAATGGCTCAAGACAGTTTAATAGTTGTTCAAAATATTCAAGCAAGTTCTTTGCAATTGTCTTGGTTATTTAGAGCTAATTGTCCGTTTTCCTTTCGGAAGCAATGACTTTGGGGTTGATAGCCTGTTAATTTAGTTTTAAATGTTTTGTAAAAATTCCGGGTGTTATTTTTTTTGAAATCTTTTTCTATATTATTAAGTTCATTGTTTTCATATTTTCTTTTAGTTTGTCTAATTAGCTTCGATGTTTATTTTCTTACTTCCAAAGAGATGTTTAGTTTATTGCTGTTTTTCGACTGTTCCACTTTTTGAATGCTTTACTTCGGCTTAGTACTGCTTGCTCGCAAACTTCACCCCACTACGGATTTTCTACGTTTTTGTAAAGGGATCAACTTTAAGGTTGTTTTAATAATTTTTTGTTTCAACTCTTTTCAGTTCTGTGCTGGTTGTTTATCAAGCCTTTCTGTTAGGGTTGGTATTATTTTCGTAGGGTCGAACTTTAGCAGTTCCTTTTGAATAAGTTTTCGAGGTTTTAAGCTTCGTTTGATTCTAGTCAAGTAGTGATCCGTGTTAGTTCCTTTCCTGGCTTGTATATTCAAAATCATATCATATATATATATATATATATATATATATATATATATATATATATATATATATATATATATATATAGTTTCTCGGGTATCCCGTGTTAGCTGAATGTCCACTGGTGGACGGTTTCACTGACGTTTCGTTTACATTTGTCGACATTTGTTTATCTTTTTATCTTTTTCATTTTTTCTTTTAACGTGTATTCTCCCAATATGTAGCAAAACACATCAGGGTGATTTACACAACTTCATCTACTTGAACTCATTTTATTTCTATTCAACAACACAAATACAATCTATAACACAGTACGTTTTAGCTTAATTTCATAATAATTCTTTCCTAAATACAAATATCACGCGAGACCAACTTCGATCTACTCTGCACGGCGAGAAATCATAAATTAGTCTCAGCTCTAGTTCAAGCATTGAGGGTCACTTACACCATCGAGTCGCACTTGCGCCATCTAGTGGATTTTTCTGGAACTAACTCAATGGCAGACTAACAATAGCGCAAATATACAGGAACTGATCATTGTATCATAATTTTAGATCACCCATACTTGAATGTATTGAATTAAAAAAAAACATTGATAGACATGTGGATGTATCGTAAAAAGTAGTTCTAAAATCTTTTTCTTGTAGGCCTGTGTTATTTTAAATCAATAATTTTATATATTTCAAGGGAGAACTGTTCTCTGTTCTAATATCGAAGAATATAATTAAGACCCCGTTGTTGTTATTTGTCTTTCTATTAGGGAGTCGTTTACTCCTTTTGATATTTACTGCCCTTTAAGACTGACATTTTAAAGCTTTTATTTCGGAATTAATGAATATTTAGAAAATGATGTCAGAATTAATTAACGTTTGTTTAGAACTCAATCAGAAGAAAATATTAAATTGATTTTATATCTGCATAAAAATGACCTTCAGAGAAAGTATATGGATCACGTCATTTGGATCTGTGGTTTGCGTCCATTCAGACATGAAGTTCTTTTAACGTCTTTCTATCTTCTTTGTTGACCTCCCAGATTTCGTTTCTTGTTCTTTAATTCTCCATAAAATATTTGCTTCTGCATCTTAGTATGTTACATCCTTTGGCAATGATCTAGCCATCTCATATGAGCTTTTATGATATTCTCAAGATTTACCGAAGGTACCCTTGATAAAGTTTCTCGAGTTGTAATTAACGCCTGTTTAGAATTCAATCGGAAGAAATTATTAAATTGATTTTATGTTATCTGCATAAAAATGACTTTCAGATTAATTATGTAGTGTCCTGATTTCACCAATTTATTATAGAGAATATTGTAAAAGAAATTGTTGTAAAATTTGTAAAATGATACGTTTCCAGTTGTACTAACTAAATTCTTCCAATTAAAAAGAAAGTTGAGATGTTGTCGGGCTTTCGGAAAGAAACTCTAGAAAGTATTTCATACGATTTTATAACGATTAAAGATGAATATTAATATTTTATAAAGACGAATCGAATTTTTCCATTTGCTTTTTAACCTGTAATGAAAAATTTACACTTCTGTATCGAAACCGAGGTAGCAGTTGAACGTTCCGTCAATATTTTGTTAATTCGTAAACTAAAGGTTAACTACATTGAGAGGAAATTATTTTGTATAAGGTGTTCGTTGCTAGCCAAAGTGCTACCCAAATTGAATTAGAACTAAGAGGATTTAAGGAAAGAAGGTTTAATAATGACGGTATAGTACAAATTGGTATCTTATTCGATTCGCAGTTTTATAAATTGAATAACCTAGTAAGGTTATTCACGCTGAAAAAAAAACTTGTTGAATACATTTTAGATTCAAGTTAGTTTCTGTTATTTTCCTTAAATATTATTTATTTTATTAGATATTTCTTAAATTTTAATAATGTTTTTATACATTTTATACATTTTATACATATTTTTAACTATATTTAAGTGAGTTAATTTTGGTATTACCTATTTACATTTTGTTTAATAGGAAATTTTTAACTATAACTTTTAATTAGATTGCAAAGCTGAAGGACCCGTATATTTTATTAGTATCTAATCGTTAAATGCCAGGATTTTTTTAGTTGAACTAACAAAAAAATGCTAGCTCTTTTTCCGTTTAAATTTCTTGATGTATCTAAACTAATTTTTTTTGCTATATACACGATACTGTTTGGCCGCCATGTAATATTAGTATTAATCATCTGGAACTGCTTGGTAATGCTGTCAAAACAGTAACTCAAAACGGCGTTCTGTTGGTCGTCAAACAGTTTTATTCACTGAGATTTCAACAAGAAATAATTCGTATTCCAGTAGGAATTTTGTGCTGTGTAATGAGTAATGTTTCTTGGAGATTCCTTTTGTAGCAGACCCGTTTCTCTTTTTTTCCCTTTATTTGGGTTTTTCTCCACAATCTAAAACTCAAAAAATATCAAAAATACCTGTTCTTATGTAAAGAAAGAATCACTGGGTAAAAACAAAAAACCAAACGGAGACAAATTTCTCAGTGATTCTTTTTTTGTCATAAATTTGCCTAACGAACAAAATTTTAAAGATATAAAAATGTTATAAAAAATTTTACAAACTTTTAACGTTAACGTTTCGGAGGGTCCTCTTCCCCCGTTTTCAAAACTAAACTAAATAATAAATTATATTAATTTGTAATATATATATTAGTAACGAGTGAAAGTAAATATATTTTTTTTGTATGTCAACGATACTTGGCTAAGCAGTGCATCCATTATCGCATGCTTTGAGATGGAATCAAATGCTTTTTCGTAGTCGATAAAAGCCAAGCACAGTGGCATGGTGTATTCGTTGTGCCTTTCTATGACCTGCTGTACAACCTGGATGTGATCCATTGTACTGAATCCACTTCTGAATCCTGCTTGTTCTCTTGGTTGTGCGTCATTCAGTTTTTTTAATATTCTTTTAGAAATTATCTTAGTGAAAACTTTGTACATCACTGATAGGAGACTTATTGGACGGTAGTTCTTTAAATCTTCCTGTGCTACTTTTTTATGTAAAAGGATCACTTCTGCATTTTTCCATAAGTCAGGTACTTTTTGTTCTTTGAGGCATTTTGAGTATAATCTTGCCAGTGTTTTATGTAACGTCCGACCACCAGCTTTTAGCATTTCGACAGTTTCACTATCCTTTCCTGGAGCCTTGCCGTTCTTCATCAATTCTATAGCATTTGTTACTTCCTCCACTAGGATATCTGGCATTATATATTGTTCTTCCGTGGGTATTGCTGTCCCTGACTGGCTCTGATCTTCATATAACTGGGAATAAAACCTTCTGACAATCTCTAACATTTGGGTACGCGTCCTGCACACTGTGCCATCCTCACACTTTAAAGCATATATTTGCGTTCTTTTGTTTCTCAGCTTTAGTTTAGCTTTGTTAATTCCTTTGTTTTCTTCCAGGGTTGTTTGCACTAGCTGCATATTGAATCGGCGCGTGTCCTCTCTGATACGTTTTCTTATAGTTTTGCAGAGCTCAGTGTATTCGACCCTGCCAAAAGGACTACCTGCATTTCTCATTGCTCGCCGTTTCTTCATTAAATCAATGGTCTCACAGGAGATTTTTGTTTGTTTGAGACATTTTTCCTCTGGTGCTATTGAAACAGCCGTTTGAAGTACATTGTTGGCGATTTCTTCATATTGAACTGATATTTCTACCTCCTCTGGATATTGTAACGCAGCAAACCGGTTTGACAAAGCAATCTCAAAATCGCTTCCTCTCTCCAGCAGTTTTCCAGAATCCACCTTGCCCTTCTTTGATCTTACCATTCTTTCGCGCTCTTTTCGACAGTCAATCCGAACCCTTGCTCGTACCATTCGGTGGTCACTTCCAACATTAAAATTGTTAAGGACAGTACAATTGGTAAATATTGTTTTATCGTTGGTCATGATGTAGTCAATTTCGCTTGTGAGCCCAGATGGACTTTTCCATGTCCATTTTCTGCTGATATTTTTCTTATAGAATGAATTCATAATATATAGTTCTTGTCCTTCAGCAAAGATGTATGCTTGGCATTACAAGACGAGACAGAAAGTCCTGCGCATGGATCAGGGAACAAACAAAAGTCTGTGACATCATTGGAAGAGTAAAACAGTTGAAATGGAGATGGGCAGGCCATATAGCGAGGCGATGGGACGACAGATGGACCAAGGCAATCCTGGAGTGGATACCGCTTGATCGCAAACGTCCGTGAAGAAGACCGAAAGCACGATGGATTGATGACATCGTTTAGTATATTAGACCCGAGTGGCAGAGGAAAGCCCAGGACCGTGAAGGTTGGAAGCATGCTGAAGAGGCCTTCATCCTGCAGTGGATCGATGCGGGCTGATGATGATGATGATGATGATATATTTATATATATATATATATATATATATATATATATATATATATATATATATATATATATATATATGTATATATATATGTATATATATATGTACAATATACATATATATATATATATATATATATATATATATATATATATATATATATATATATATATATATATATATATATATATATATATATGTATATTGTGTCAGCGAAATCGTCCACCAGAGGACATTCACGGTATACCTCAGAAACTATCGTTACATTTCACTCCCATGAAAATATTCATCAATGATAGCAGCGTTTCATCTATTTTATATACAACCTACATTTTTCTTTAGACGGGCTGTGTAAAACGTTTCCAGTAACGCTCCTCAAACTTGAATAACAGATCAGAGGTTGGTTTGCCTCTCAGAAAGAAGCACTCGAATCTATTTAATACGTCCTCATTAGGGTTAAATCCTTGTTTACAAGTGACGAATTAAATTGAGATTATCTGGCGGTTACTTTTTATTTAGAAAATACACTTAAGGAATGCCACTGTAGTAGATCTGGAATGTTTCTCGTAATTTATTTGAATTTAAGACGAATTAATAATATTAAATTTACCGAGTCGGAAAGAATTATTTTGTGAATGTGTTGAAGGGGATTCTTTAGGGTATTGTAATGGAATTAGAGTTAAAGGTATTTAGGAAAAGAACATTTTATGATGTTAGAGCTGTAATAATTGCTAATGTGATTCTTTCTCCGTCTCACCTGAAAGACGATAATTGATTAGTGGACAGCTTCACATATGTTCTGGTTAGAAGTTTCTTTGTATATATATATATATATATATATATATATATATATATATATATATATATATATATATATATATATATATATATATATATATTTATTATTATTCACGTATGGGCCCTGGTGGACCACGCGAAGTACAATTAGAGGCGTTTGTTGTTGTTAGCCTTCCTTTGAGCCCATACTAATTTCATTCTTTCGCTATGAGCTTTTTTCCTTTCGTCAGACCAAGTTGTTCCAGACTTCCTACATTTTTCTCTCTGGCCAACCTTCCAAACGTTAACCTTGTGTCTGAAACAACCTCTATCCTGAAATTAACTTTATGTAATATTTGCTGATCTTAGGTCCTCTTTAATTGCCGCAATCCATTTAATTATTTCTACTTTAGCTCTACTCCTATTTTCATAAAATTCGACTATTTGTCTAGTTAGCCTACTCGGATTCATCCGTTTGATGTGTCCGTAAAACTTAAGTCTTCTTTTTCTCATATCGCTATGTATATCTGTGTATTGTTTGATTTCTTGGTTTTCTCGAAGTCGGTATGTTGTGCTATTTATTTGTTTGGGGCCTAGGATTTTTCTTATGATTTTTCTTTCCTTTTTTTCAATGTCCTCGATGTCCCTCTTTCTATTCAAAATGAGCGTTTCTGCAGCATATAGACATTCTGGCTTAATAACCGTGTTGTAATGTCTCAGTTTTGTGTTTTTAGATAGGTATTTTTTGTTGTAAATATTTTGTGTAAGTCTCAATGCCGTTTCCATTTTTTGACATCTACCCTTATTGGCCGCTTTTCCAACCCATTTTCCATGATTCACCCAAATATTTGAATTGAGAGACTCGTCTGATGTTACCATATTTTGTTTTTAGAAATGGTGTTCTTAGTCTGTTGCAGGTCATTGCAGGTCATTGCAGGTATTGTGTCTTTTCAAAGGATATTTGGAGTCCTACCTTTTCTGCTGTTTCTTTTAGGATTTCAATCTGTTTTTGAGCCGTTAATACATCTTGAGCTAAAATTGCTAGATCATCAGCAAATGCCAGACAATCAATTTTGATGTTGGTTCTCCCCAGTTTAATGGGCTGGTCAATATTCAGTGCCGACTTTTTTTCACACCACTCCTGTATTACTTTTTCTAGAACACAGTTAAATAAGAGTGGCGAGAGTCCATCCCCTTGTCTCACACCAGTTTTAATTTCGAAGGGTTCTGAGATGTCACTCATGAATTTAACTTTTGACCTCGTGTTAGTTAACGTTGTTTTAATAATTGCCAGCGTTTTCAGATCTAGTCCTTGTTCTTTCAAGATTCGGAATAAAGATTCGCGGTCAATAGAATCATATGCTTTTCTGAAATCCACAAATGTACAGACGAGATTTTTATTGTTCAGTTTTTGATGTCTTAGAATCAACTTTAGATTCAGGATCTGTTCAGGGCAGGATCTGCCCGGTCGAAAACCTGCCTGATATTCACCAATGTTCGGTTCTAACTGTCCCTGTGCTCTGTCTAGTAGATATTGAGATAGAATCTTGTAATAAACTGGGAGAAGAGATATTCCTCTATAGTTGTTTACATCCGTTCTATCTCCTTTCTTATGTAGTGAATGGATTAGAGCATCTTTCCATTCTTCCGGAATCCGTTCGGTTCGCCAAACTTCTTGTAGAATGTTGGTTATTTCCTTGATTGTACCTGGACCAGCGGATTTCAAAAGTTCAGCAGTGATTCCATCTTCACCAGAAGCTTTGTTATTTTTAAGCCGCTTGATTTGCCTAAGTATTTCCTCTTCATTCGGTGGTAATGAATCTGGGTTTGTTTGTTTAGGGTTTAGTGTTGGTAATTTGTTTAAGGGCTCAGGACAGTTTAGTATTTGTTCAAAATATTTCGCAAGTTCTTTGCAATTGTCTTGGTTATTTAGAGCTAATTGTCCGTTTTCCTTTTGAAAGCATAGGCTCTGCGGTTGATAGCCTGTTAATTTAGCTTTAAATGTTTTGTAAAAGTTTCGGGTGTAATTTTTTTTGGAAATCTTTTTCTATTTCATTAAGTTGATTGTTTTCATATTTTCTTTTAGTTTGTCTAATTAGCTTCGATGTTTCTTTTCTTACTTCCAAAAAGATGTTATAGTTTATTGCTGTTTTTTGACTGTTCCAATCTTTGAATGCTTTACGTCGGCTTAATACTGCTTGCTCGCAAACTTCATCCCCCCACGGATGTTTTCTACGTTTTGGTAAAGG
Source organism: Cosmopolites sordidus (assembly GCA_031761425.1). Taxonomy (NCBI): domain Eukaryota; kingdom Metazoa; phylum Arthropoda; class Insecta; order Coleoptera; family Curculionidae; genus Cosmopolites; species Cosmopolites sordidus. Next base: position 362,623 of record JARFXV010001791.1, on the reverse strand, counting down.
GACCAACTTTAAGGCTGTTTTAATAATTTTTTGTTTTAATACTTGCCAGTTCTGTGCAGGTTGTTTATCAAGCTCTTCAGTTAGGGCTGGTTTTATTTTCGTTGGGTCAAACTTTGGTATTAGCAGCCCCTTTTGAATAAGTTTTCGAGGTTTTAAGCTAAGTTTGATTCTAGTCAAGTAGTGATCCGTGTCTATATTTGCTCCTTTATATATATATATATATATATATATATATATATATATATATATATATATATATATATATATATATATATATATATATATTATATATATATATATATATATATATATATATATATATATATATATATATATATATATATATATATATATATATATATATATATATATACAAAGAAATTAGTTATTTGGTATATACGAAAGGTTTAATTAAACAAAATATTAACTTAAAATATATTTATTATAAATAAATTGAAAAAAATAATACGTTGCTGGTCTTCAAATGGTCATCCTTTGGTTTAGTTGTTCTGTACTGACTGACAAAACATTGATTGAACGATTATCGTTGTTTAGACTAGAGATGGGCAAAACTGTTATTAACACGCTTTTATTAGCTTCACCTGTATTTATTTATGTAACGAAATTGTTGAGCGTCCTTTTAACTCACTTTAAAAAGTCAGATTAAATTGAAACTTTGCACGCTTATCAAGGACTGATAACAATGCAATAATTTAATAATTTTGTCTCATTATCCTGAACAGAATCGTAAGGATTTGCTTTCGGAGAGAGAGCTTGAGACACCGTTACAACGCCTAAGGCAGGTAGTAGGCGCGCAAATAATCCACTTCCGCTACGGTTAGGTAGTGACGAAAAATAAATAATACTTTAAAAGCTTTAACAAACACGTTTTTATTACTATAAAAACGTTTGATCTACTGATCAAACTAAAAAATAAAATATAAATTACAGTTTAAAAGGACTAAAAAACACGCTTTAATGCTAAACTGAACTAAAAAGTAAAAATAATTTTTAGTATAAGAATAAAGGGATGAACGAGATAATTAACGTGTCATTGTAAAAAAGCGTGGGGTGCTTTGTACCATATTTTCATACTAACTCTACTTATAGAAACGGTACTGATAGAATATTTATAACAATTGATATCGAGCACCCTATGCTTTTTTCACAATGACACATTAATTTTCTCGTTCATCACTTTATTCTTATACTAAATATTATTTTTAAGTACTAATTGTAAGTGTTACTGTTATTTTAAAATTACTGTTATAAATAACAAATGCAAGATTCTGGTAATCTGAACAGTGAACACATATTACAAAAAAATTACATTTTTGCATTGAAGTCTTTAGTTTACCATGACGAAATCAACACACAAGACAAACTTTTACAAAAAAATCAACAAACGCTAAAAAATGTTATTAGAAATAAAGAAAATATCTTCTTACATGTGAGGCGTCACTTAACAAAGAGCCTGCGAAAGTGTATTGAGGTAAAGGGTGGACACTTTCAACACATATTGAAGTAAATTTCAAAAACTTGCCATTTTAAATGGCACAAAAAAAAACAATGGCACTTAATATAAAGTTCGTTGTATTTTTGACATCTTAATGGCGTATATGAATTGCATATTTTTCAGCTATCGACAAGACCGATACCAATCGAAGACCGATAGCAATCCACCAATCGAACATTTGAACACGAATATCGCGCAAACGGCGTGAGATATCGATATTGACTAAGGGTATCTATTTAACGTGGAAATTACGACTCTTCTCTATCTTGAAGTCAAAATATTCCCAGTTTTAGAGGGTAAAAAAATATGAGCGAGTTAATTCCTCAGAAAGAAGGTAGCGAACGCTCTTTAGAAACTAGGCTCGAGCTAGTACCAAATTCGGATTGGTCGCCTTTGAAAACCCAACTACCCCGATGTGAACATGATATATTCAACCTTTTTAAAATTAAATCAATTTTCCGAAAAATTTGTTTCACTTTCAACAACCTGTATCAGTCAATAACTAACATTTACCAACACATTTATTGACTAAATCATCTTGTTTTGATCTCTACTATCATCAGTTGTTCTATGGTGGTTAAATTATGAGACCCCTTGTATATTTACTTTTAGTTTGAATTTTATTAAGCATATTACTAACTGTAACTAATAGGTATTATAATAATATAAATTTTATTGTGAAGATTGTTCTAGTACAAATGATTTTGAAGTCGACCATTAAAATGTTATTAATGTATAAATGTGAAATGTGCGGACATTTGCATAGTGGTTCGTATCTAATGTTGTCTAGTCATTTTATAGTTTAAAGGTTGGCAATGAACTATGCGGGTGTTCCCCTTATTACTCTGCAGGTAGAGTTGAAATATTATTATAATAATTGGTTGTTTTTAAGTTAAATTTAACGAACGTAAAACGTAACGTATAACGTAACAGTAACGAAATAAGTAAATAACTTAGATATTAAATATAAAGAATATATGTAAATGTCCAAACGTTTTATTAAAACAAAGTATTTATTAACAATATAAAACTACACTTATTCCTAATATTCTTCTTGAAACAGTGACTTATTCAACTTTATCAATAACACTATCCAAAGTCAACCGCACTCCTGCTATTTTCTAAAATTGCTAAACGCGGCAACAGCGAACAGCGACAAGACTACGGCCATTTTTTTTCTATTCATTAGTTTCTATAAGAGAAATTATTTGTTTCGTTTAAAAGCGAGAACGCGGCAACAGCGACTACGAAACTCCAAATAATATTAACAGTGTACCTGTTATTTCTTCATATCGATAAAAGTTGTTTAATGTTAATATGAAATAATTGGTAAAAAAATTCAAGGGTCAGCTAGAGACCCCCAAAAACTAAAAAGTGCCCACCTCTGGGTCGTAAATTCATTGTAAACTAGTAGGAGCCTCCGGGCTAACTAAAAAACCTGGCTAAGTCGAGTAGTAGTTAAAAAATAACAGACCATTAAATAACGACCCGCCTCTAGTTTGGACTGTTGTTAGGGATTATTTTTGTGTACCTCTCCTTTAACAAGAAAAGAAGTCTAATTGTATCAAATAGCAGAATATGAATGGCTATTTATTATCCCTCTTTGAGAGGAGGCGTTCTAAAAATTTCGATGCAGTGATGCGCCAGTTTATTAAACCACACACCACAGTCACATTGGTGATTCTTTTGGATCAAATATCACACTAAATAGTGCCTTTTTCAGGAACTAGTGGTAATTCAATAATAATATCAAATATGAAATAATTCTGTTAATAATTATGTCAATAATTTTGCCGATAATTCTGTCAATAATTCTGTCAATAATTCTGTCAATAATTCTGTCAAAATTCTATCAACATTCTGTCAATAATTATTTTAATAATTCTGTTAATAAATCTGTCAATTATTTTATCAATAATTCTGTCAATGATTCTGCCAATAATTCTATCAAATAGCAGTCAAATATGAAACGCTATGAAAAATATGTTTTATCGGGCTAATTTGGAAGTTTTTTATTCTGTTTTGTGTGTAAAAAATTAAGAAATCATTCCTTGTTTGAGGAAAATATATAAATAATCTCACTCTATAAATTCTCTATAAATCTTCGAGGAATCTGTTTACTACAGTACACTTATTCCAATGTTTTATCCAGGCTTTTGAATAGTTTTTCACCCGATTTTTGATATTTCCTTCAAAGCGGTTTCTTTGACGAATGGAATAGGAAAAATTGCACGGTGTCATATCTGGTGAATATGGTGCTTGTATTTGTAGTTGCTTGCTTTTTAACGAAAAATTGACGTATAATTATTGCGATGTCCGATGATGCTTTATAATGAGATGAAGAAACTATGATTTGTTTAGCCATAGTAATATCTACAAAGCCTCTAATACCAATGGTCAATACGGGCACGTGGGCACGTGCCCTACCTAAAAAAATAAAAATGTTATATTAATTTATTCTCTGTTCTGTCTACGATTACGCTTCTTGCGAATTCTATAGTCTAACATCCATAATGTCAAACAGATCGTGGGTTGTCGAAGCGCACCGATTAAAGGACACGTGCTTTGGGCACAGACAAGTTTGCGCCCATATTGTTTTCTTTACTATCGTGTGCGAAAAACAAGGACAGCAATGCATCGCTTCGCTAGTAATCCAGAGATTAAACGCATTTATAACGTCATATCTTGGGCGCTACCCCATTCTTAATAGTCAGGTGTTTTTCGCCATCGCGCTTTTCCACGTTTCGAGTGGTTGCAAAGTAAATGTTGAATAGTAATAGTGAAGAGGAATTCAGTGAAATATATGAATAGAAATAATGTCACATTAACATTTGAGGACCGAGCTGTCATCAAATGTTAATGTCAAATCTTGGACGGCCGACAAAAATTAAAAAATGAACTCTCGGTAATGTACGCAGGGGACGATTTTATGAAACACTGTGAGGCTGTGCCTCTGTTATAACTAAAAAATAATAAAAAAATGTTTACTTTGTTATCTATCACTTTTATTTTGAAACAAAATTTGTGTTTGGACGATTTTATGAAACACAGTGGGGCTGTGCCGCTGTTACGCATGTTTATCCAAAACAATTTAACATCAACATTTAGTGAATCTGTGGAATTGCTGACTGTTTTGTACTCCGTTCCTATGACGATTGTGGAAAGCGAAAGATGTTTCCCTACCCTCAAACGAATCAAAACATTTCTAAGAAACTCTATGAGCCAGGAACGGTTGTTCGCGTTAGCAATGCTATCTATTAAAAAAAAAAACTTGTGAAGTCAATTTCAAATTGTAATGATCAAGTTATCGACCACTTTGCTGCTCAGAAATTTAGGCGGATGGACTTCAACTACAAACAGATTTAATGGTCGGGGTCCTATGGCGAGTTTAGCAAAATTTTATTATCTATTTGAAAATTTGATGTCTGACAGTTACAATCGTATTTCTACACAGCAAAGTGTGTGTATGATACTAAGAAATGTAATATATTTGTGACGCATTTTCCTATCCCCATTCCAAAATTTTGTTATACGTGCCCCACCTGTTTTTCCCCCAAGAACCGCCATTGTCTAATACTTACTCGATGATTACTCACTACAAAATCCTTGGCTTTGGTTATGTTTCCTTCATTGCTTGAGAGGAAGGTCTTTTTGATCTTCAGCTGGCTCTTTACTGTCACTAAAACCCTTGTACCACTTGTAAACATTATGTCTGTACATAAATTTTAATGCATTTTACATCATTTTGAATGCGGCACCACAAGAAATGTCTTTTTTTTTGATAAAATTTGATGTAATTTCTTGATTCAATAAATTTATTTAATTTTTTTTAACAATTGCAAAAGAGTCTTTGTTATAATTTCTAACTTAACAAATGAAATCATATGAAATTTCTCCCAGAGATCAAAAAAAGTCATGCCAACTGAAAAAATAAACGGTTGTTATCGATACGTAAAGTGCGTTAATTTTTAAATTAAAAGTGGTATTATATTTTCCTGTGGCTAACAAAAAACAAATACTTATCATTGAAAATGATTTTATTGTTTTTTAAAATATTCTCCTCGACAAGCTTTTGCATACGTTTAAACACATTTGTGTACCATTCATAATTGACCATTCTACGACTCTCTAGTGGTACTGTAGCCACATGCCCCCTTAACCCGAAAAAAACAGGCGACCATTTGCTTCGAAGTGCTTCTTGGGGAAAATTTTTTTGTAGGTTTTGATTCATTTTGAAAGATTCATACATTCGACTGTTGTTTACTTTCGTGCTCATGCGTATAAATCCAAGATTCGTCACCTGTGTAAATGTTGTACATGACTTTTGATGCACCACGATTTTATTTTTTAAACCTTTCTTTGCACCAATCAACAACTTTTTTTGAGCTATTGTGAAATTATACGGAATTCAACGCATACAAATCTTTTTCACCGCTAAATGTTTATGTAAAATCTTGTGTATACTTGTCATATTAATGCCCGTGGATGCCTTAATCTTACGGTATGTCACATAACTATCTTGCTTTATTAGTTCGTGCATAGTATTGATGTTTTCTGGCACAACAACCGATTTTGGACGACTTTCTTTAAATTTGTCCGTGAGCGAACGACGGTCACGATTGAATTCACTTAGCCAGTGATACACAATGGTTTTAGATGATGCTTCACTGCCAATATTTAACGTGAGTTGATCGAGGCACTGTTGTTGAGATAATCCACGTCGAAAGGCGTAGTAAATTATCGCACGACAATTCTCCCGAGCTAAATCTATTTTTTGACTGAGATGAAATTTTCAAGTCACTAAAGAACTCAAATAGCGACCGTATGACAAAACGTATACAATCAACAATGTCAAACTTTACGATTTATATGTCAGATGGCGCCTAGTAATACTATTGTTGCTAATTCCGGATAAATAAATATCAACCAATAGCAACCCTCGTTTCAAGTTCACAATTTGTTTGATGATTTCTTTTTCAAATTATTATTTTTGCGAATTAATTATTTAGCGAATAGATTTATTTTATTTCTTCCAGTTTCAGAATCTTAGCTATAATCCGAATTAAACAAATTCAATCTTCTTTAGAAAATGTGATAAATAATCCTTTCTTAGTAACCCCGAGTTCATCAAAGTTGAACGAAAGTTTAGATGTCGGTCTACCTTTCAGACAGGAGCATTTTAACGTATTTAATTCGATCTCATCAAGGTTAAGATCCTTGTCGACAATCGCCGAATCACATTGGGATTATTTGCCAGTTAATTTTTAATTAGGGGACGATTATTTGGAGAAGGAAAATGTAGTGGCTGTAGGATGTATTGTCGGCATTTCGTAAATTCACTACGAATTTGTAATCTAAAAGTTGATAGGATTGAGACGGTGTTATTTTATGACCGGGTTGTTTTTTAGAGGACTGTTCAAATGGAATTAGTGTTAAATGGATTTAGAAAAAGAATGTTTACTGATGTTAGGGCAGAATTAACTGGTAATCAAAATGGTTTATAACGTAAGAACTTGAAATGTCATGAAATATTCTTTGAGTCTTTGGTGACAAGGGTTCAGGGTTGTACTATCTAAAGGCGTCTGTTATTATCTTTGGTTTTGTACTTTTGTCGGCTCTTAAAATAACATCGGTAAGCCTGTTTTGTTTCAAAATAATTATTGTGTGATTCTATTAGATGTATTTTTTAGAAAAATGTGGAATAATTTCAATTTTCTTGTCGACGATGATATTACTTATATAGATTTTGTAGTATCACCAGACCCTGATTACGTGACCGTCGAAGATGAGGCTCACGATGATGAAACAGGAATAACAGAAGTAAAAGATATACCAGGTCAGTTGGAATTATAAACAAGTGGTGAAGATGAAACTATTGAAGAACATCGAAGAACCAGCTCTACTTTTTCTGAGAACTACGCTAAAAAACAAAGACTTGCTGCATCTTTGTCAAAATGGAAAAAGTGTGGTATAGTTTGTTTCAAGATATTTCGGTGCCCTTCGGCAAAATGTAAATTGTCCCAATAAATCTCAATAAAAATATTCCTAGTTTCTTAAAAAGCGCCAGTGCCGGAGTGGTTTAATTTCTGAATAATTTTGGGAAAAATAAAATATTGTTAAATTATGATTATATTATCACAAACTTGATTCATTGATCATCTTAGTCTAGGCTGGTCGGGTTCCCAATGCCAAGATGAGAAAACAGTTTAGCTCCTCACATTCAGCCCTAAGAACAATGTGGCAAGTTTGTAAGAGAACTACTCGTTGTCCTATTGCGGTAATTGATTTTGAAACATCAATAATTTCCAGGTTTTTGGAAAACGTTTTACTTACTAGGCGTTCGGCCGATATAACAAAAAGTAATAGCTCCACTTTCTGGAGTTTCCATTGATTTTTCAGATCAAATGCGATATTTTCGTACTTCGTGACCTTTTCCATTTCAGTTTTTCTGATGTTGTGAGAGAGTGGTCTCACAATGTTAATTATGAAAGCTCTCCTTTGCTTTTTGATAATTAGAACAATATCGGACCTATTATAGTCAACCGTCCAATCTGTTGTAATTGGTCTATCCCAGTAAATAATGGCATCGGCTGACTCAAGTACGGGGAAGGCATATACTTGTAATATGGTGGAGGTATCCTATCAAATAGCGAGTGCTTTAAAGCGATTTGCTTAGTTTTGGTTTGGTAAAGGTGTATAATTTTCGCCAGCTGATTATGGCTGACTGCTAGATAAGCATTAGGGGCAAGGACTGGACACCCTCCAATAAGGTGTTCAATTGTTTTTCCCACACCACCGCACTTCCTGATTTCTTCTTCCATAATTTTTTGCCCTTGTGCCCTCCAATGTAAGGGATGGGTGGGGCTTCCTCCAGGTCAAGCAACTAACCATTGCTCATATATATATATAAAAAAATTTAACGTTTTGACTCTTTTACAACTTGTGGAAATATATTTTTCGAATGATTTATTAGAACACATAAAAGAAGAAACATTAGGATATGCACAACGGGTAAAAAATTATGCGGCGTCATTTTCTTTAGATACTGACGAATTGAAATGTTTTATTAGCATACTCTTATTTTCTGGATACCACCAAGTTCCATCAGATAGAATGTACTAGTTTACTGGCGCAGAATTAAATGTTTCAATTATACAAGCTGCAATGTCCAGAAATAGATATTCAAAGATAAAGTCAATCTTACATACCAATAATGACAATTTCGATAAAGATGATATAGTTTATAAACTTCGACCCCTAATTGATATGATAAATTTCAACCCAACAAATATACCCCCAATGTGAAATTTCAACAATTCGGAGTGTTTACGATATATTTATCAATCGACGAAATGATAGTCAGGTATTAAGGATACCATGGCTTGAAACAGTTTATACGAAGCAAACCCATTAGATTCGGGTACAAGTTATAGACACTATGTACATTGAACGGATATTGCTATAAATTTATATTTTATGCCGGCAAAGAAACTCAAAAATAGACAGGTTTGACTCTGGGATCAAGAGTTGTTACAAAATTACTGTAGCTTGTATCAAATTCAGATGAGCTTGTCTTTTTTAACATTTTTTTACGAATCTAGACTCGCTCATCCATCTTAAGCATACATCCATTCATGTCGAGACACGCCATACATCTCGTGACACAATCGGTTTATTGAGAGAAAAGTTCAATTAAAGTTTTTCTCTGGGGTTATATGAAATCATTAGTTTTGGTTTGGTTTGGTGGGAGGAGATAATAAAAAATAGCTCTTTAATATTTGTCCAAAAAGTCGGTGATATAAACGTCTAAAATATGGTTGATAAAATAACTACCATCATGCGTCGTATGGATGACATAGGCCAGGATGTTAGCACACAAATTGTCTCTGGACTACAATATTGCAAATACTTTTCATGAATTTTTGATGAAAGCTGTGACATTATAGACAATGCACAGTTAAGCATATTTGTGCGCTACACGAACGATAATTTTGATATTGTGGAAGAACTTCTTGATTTGCGACAATTAATTTGAACTACAAGCGAGGACATTTTTTAAAAAAACTTAAAAATGTAATTAAAGTTAACAAAGTAGAGTGGACAAAATTAGATAGTGTTTGCACATATGGAGTGCCTTGCATGGTTGGTACGATAAAAGGTTTTGTTATCTTGCCTGGCGATTATTTTGAAAAAAAAGTTTTTAAGTATCATTGTGTTATCCATCTCTTTGTACCAAGAACTTAAACCTGCCTTCTGTTGTTGACCCTGTAGTGTTCTGTATCAATAAAATTCGAGCTCGAGCTCTGAATCGACGACGATTTAGTGAGCTTTTCTCACAACAAACGGAAGAGGATGACGAGTTACTTCTTAATTGTAGTGTGTGCTGGCTTTCCAAAGGAAGTGCATTTACGATATTTAGGAATTTGAGGGAGTGGGTTTTAAAATATCTGGAAGAAATCAATGAACTGCCCAGTGAGTGCTTGCTACTCAAGAATGTAGATTGGTTATGCGATTTAGCTCTTCTCACCGATGTTTTGGGACATTGATAATTTTACAAATCCTTTTTTAATTTCTCTGCAAGACGTTGATTGTTACCCACTTGAAATTCAAATCGAAATTATTGACCTCTAGCACCATACAACACGGAAAAGCAAATATAAGGTACTTATTTCAATTACATATGATCCAAATTATATTGAATTTTGATAATTTCTACCAACAGGCAATTTTCAAGTTTACACAATTTGGCTGTCAGATATTGTTGTAGGGTAGGATCAGCATATGTTTGTGAACAAATATTTTCTATTATAAACATAATAAAATCAAAGTATTATTCAAGATTAACTGATATGCACCTAAAACGCCTAATTTTGTGAGCATCTTCAAGAACTAATCCTAATATAGATGACATATTAAATAAAAAGTACAAATTCAAAAGTCACATTAATTAAGTACTGATTGTTTAATAATTATTTAGAATTAAATGTTTAAAATTATCCATTTTTATGGTATACATAACCTAACTGACTGAACCTTTAAAAATGTTTATTAACAATAAAACCTAAATTTGTACTTTTGTTTTATTTAGTATATTATTTGGTAAATCTCCGTTACTCAGACTTACATGAAAAAAAAGGTGCTATTTGCGCAAAAATCCCATAATCAGTCTATAAATATCATTTTTTTTACCTTTTTATATTTTATAATATGTTGGCACGCATAATTTTTTTTTTATATAGTGCCACTCTTTCTAAAAAGGTTGGCCATCCTTAGTTTACACCAATGAATCACAAATATTCACCTTAAACCCAACATTATTCGTATCACTCGTGAAATAAATGCTAATTTATGTGGCAAAGTCATGAGAAATGCGTACTCTAGAATAGATTTTTTTTTGTAAAATCTAAAGGTGGTTATTTACAAGAAATTGTTTTGAAGTGAAAGTGCCATGAACCAATCTCTAAATTTAAGAAAAAAATCACATTGATATCTTATACCGTTTACATTTACCGTTTTGTTTTTATTTCAAATTAATAAAATATAGCTCTTATTTTTGATAACCCTTTATATTCTTCTCTAAACAAATGTAAATAATTTATTTTATGTTTTTAACTGAGAACCTCTACTATACCTAGACATAAAGGAATTCTGCAGTCGCTTCTAGAAGAAAGAAAAATGATCAAAAATATATTCACACTAACGCAAAATTCTTATAATTTAATTAAAGCTCGGCCTTCGCCTGTCTTTCAGCAACGAGCACTCCGGCGTATTTAATATAATTTTATGAAGGTTAATGCCCTTGTCGACAAGAGACGAATCAAATCGGGAGTATTTACCAGTTAATTTTTAATTACAAGACGTTTATTTAGAGAAGGGCGCTGTAGTGGCGTATGGCGTATGTAACGCTGGCAGTTTGTTAATTTTAAGACGTATTCGTAATCCAAAAGCTCGAAGTGGAATTATTATATTATGAAGGTGGTGAAGTTAATTTTTTCAAGTATTATTTCAAGATATTCCAGAAAGACGTGTTGCGGCTGATGAAGCTAATACAGATAAACTTATTTTTGTAATAATTTTTCTAAACCCGAAGGGATTTACTACTAAACATCAAATCAAATTTTTAAAAATCTTTGACGCGCGTTTTTGTCAACCAGTCGTCATGATTTAATCATCACGAGATGATTTAATCTAATCTAATTTAATATTCTTTTGATACATTCCTTTGACTTAACACATCGGTAAATACTTATTGAGTCGGTGTGACAATAAAACACTTTTTAATGAAAATTTTGACTTTATTCATTAATATATTCTCTTTGAAGAGCAATACAATTATTTCAATGCTTTTCTAACATTTCTACACCTTTTTATAGAACGATTTTTCTCTGCCTTCAAAATATTCTTCAATATCGGCAATTTACCTCTTCGTTGCAGCGAAATTCATTTCCAGCGATACTTTTTTTTGAGGTCTGAGAACAGGAAATAGTTGCTGGAGGGCAGATCTGGAAAATACGGTGGATGAGGAAGCAATTCGAAGTGCAATTCATGCAATTTAGTCATCGTTGCTAACGATTTGTGACACGGTGCATTGTCTTGGTGAAACAGCACTTTTATGTTCATTTGGAGCCTTATTTGCGATCTCATCTATCAAAGGCACCAATAACGCTATGTAATATTTGCTACTGATGGTTTTACCCTTCTCGAGGTAATCGATGAACAATATTTCAGGCGCTGTCCATAGTTGTGTTTTTAGTCGCTTTGAGGCTTTCACCGGCTGCTGTCCACTAAGTTGACTGCCTATTTGACTCCGGAGTATAGCGATGGATTCATGTTTCATTCATTTTTACATACCGCATGAAAAAAGCCTTTTTATTTCGCTTAAACGGCTCCAAACATTGCTCAGAATCATCAAGACGTTGTTATTTTTGAGCGTTTGTGAGCAAACGCGGTACCGATTTCGATAGCAATTTACGCATTTACAAATGTTCACGCAAAATTGTGTAAACACTTCCTTTCCATATCGTCATGATATCAGCTATCTACTGCAGCTTTATTTTACGGTTTTGTGAATTTTTCTGATGATGTCTGGTGTAACCACCTCATTTGGACATTCAGAGCGTTCAGCATTATTGGTGCTTGTACGGTTACGTTTGAATTCAGCATATCAATCAATTATGATTGATTTTCCTGGGACAGAGTCCGGGTAATGTTTATCAAGTTATTGTTTTGCTTCAACGGTATTTCTCTTCATCAAAGAGCAATGCTTAATCAGCACATGAAATTCTTCTTTATTCCATTGTTTTGATAACAAAAGTAGCGCCACTTAAAGCACTGCAACTCAAAAACTAGTAGACAAATTGTCATGATATTTTAACACATGATGTTTGAAGGTTGGTACAATCTACCACTGGAAAGGATTTTTCGTAAGTGACACCATCTATATGTCAGACCGGGGATTTATTGATCGATGTGTTAGATATGCATTTATATATATGAACGTGAATCAAATATAAACCGGAATTTTTAAATTTTTTTGCTTAACTAAGCCCCCACGAGCAGGCTGTCAGTGTAGGTCGTTGAAGTCCAATGTATTAGGAGTGGGGGAAACGCTCGGTGAATTGTTTCCCTCGGTTCTTTTGTCAGTACAGCCATGAGCGAGCAATATTTTCCGCCGTCCCTTACGCAACTGGTTATAATAAAGTGTTTAACGAAGGAAGGCATTAAACCAGGTTAAACTCGCTTGAAGGTTCAGTAAGAGGACGTTACCCTGTCTAAGATCCAAGTATTTGATTGGGCCAAGAAATGTAAGAGTGGACGAGAAAGTGTGGTAAATGTAAGTTATAATCGACGTCTCAGGTCAAGTGTTGTAATGTTGCAACATTGGTGCAATCGTCGTCTCACTATTAATGAAATCGCTTTAAAGGTGGATATTAGCTTTGGAAGAGCTCAAGCAATCATCAGAAATCATTTTGGTTTTAATAAAATCTGTGCCCGATAGGTTCCGAAGTTGTTGATCGAAGAACAAAAAACATCCGATTGCAAATCAGTAAGAGACTTCTGAATCGATGTCAGCGGGAAGGAAAGACTTTTTTGAAGCATTTTTTGACATGTGATGAAATGTGGGTGCCTTATTACACTCCAGAATTAAAAATGGCGAGTAAGGAATAGCGAAGGATAGACAAACTCTAACCTGTAAAGGCCAAAACCCGACTCTCAGCTGGTAAGGTTCTCACGACCATTTTTTTCGACTGGGACTTTTTTTGATGACTGATTTTCTACATGATCTGCGTAAGCTGGTGGAGGCAACAAAATCCGCTTACAGGAGAAAAAGAGGCGGTGTCCCCATCAAGAGGGGAAACCTTTGAACACCCCCCATACAGCTTGATGTCACCTTGTGTTTATTTTTTGTATGCTCCCTTGAAAGGTGCCCTTGGAGGGATTCGATTTGACAACGATCAAGATGTTGAGGACTTGCAATTGGAGTGTGCAATTGGAGTGTGCAATTGGTTGATGACCCAAACTACGAGCAAGGAATTCGCAAGCTTCCAACCCGCTGGGATAAATGTGTAGAGCGTGGAGAAGACTACGTCGAAAAATAATCAATAGTTCTTTAATTTTATTTTATAAATAATAAATATGTATAAAAAAATGAAGATTGGAAGAGTAAATTGTAAATTAGTACCATATTAGACATATGATATGTTTTATGAGTTTCGAGATTATAAAAATGCAACAAAGGTTATTAATGCCGTTTATCCTGGTATCTTGGATAGTAAAACATCTCAGAGTTGATTTAAAACATTTAAGCATGATTATTTCAATCTTTTCGACGATATAAAATCCGAAAACCTGTTGTTGTTGGCTGAAATTGAATGATCCGAAACAAACCATTCCGGAATTAGCCAAAGAGCTTAATATTTCACGATCCACAATACAAGGGTATTAAAACAACCAAATAACGTGTAAAGAGAAGAAATGTGAGAGCGTATCAACTTTGAGTTGAAAACAAAATTCAACTTTTAACCATCTGCAGTGCACTTTTGTTTAGATTAAGTAGAGATCCTTTCCTTGAACAAATTATTGCTGAGGTGAAAAGTGATTCTACAACCAAAGCCCAGTCCAAACCAGATATTCACCTTAGAAAAGCGTTACTGTCAATATTATGCGGTTTTACAAAAATTATTTAATAGAAAGTTCTAAATCCTAATGAAGCCATTAGTGCTGAATATTATTATGCTCAGCTTGATAGACTAAACATGGCTTTTATTTAAGAACGTTTAAGGCTGATTAATTAAAAAGGTGTTGTTGATAATGCAAGACCTCACTGCCAGAATCACCCAAGAAAAAAACCAAAGAGTTAGGCTGGGAAGTTCTTCCTCAATCACCGTATTTTCCTGAAACTGTAACATCAAATTTGCAAATATCTTTTTAGATATATGGATCATTTTCTTCGTGGAAAAAATGTTATTAAATGCTACCAATATTATCAAGCTATCACCTAGAAGAATATTTTATTTCAAAATAACTGTTTATCACCCAAAGTTAGTTGAAGAGATCGGCGTCATATATAGGCGAGAAGATACAGAGACGAAGATTACAATGTAGAGGAAGGACGTATTGGAGGTGCAGTTGGAGGCAAATGTACTGAAAATTATAAATTTAAGAATACATTTGCTCTACAAAACATAGAAAAGAAAAATTAATAAAGATAATGCTAAAAAATAATGTATAATTAAAAAAGAAAGAGCAAATTTCACATATAGTCTAGAATTAAATTAATAATAACAAATAAAACGAAAATATTTTAATTAACTTTTGGTAGAGAATATGCATTGGTTTCAATTTTTTAGCAAAGACTTTTTGATTTAAATCTTCAAAACTACTAACATAAATTTTTAATAATACTTAAATATTAATTAAAACTTCTAAATATTATTTATTTTTGATAATCATCAATGATAAATGTTTTAAACTTTAAGGATGTATAGGAGGTATATCAAAATGCTACAAAATATTTAAAACTCACTGTCAAACGTTTGATAGGATATTCTTTACTCAATCCTTAAGCCACTATGAAAATTTTAAATTGATTGACTAAGCCGTTCAAAAGTTATATCAATTTAATATTATCATGATTTTATAGGTGATCTTATGGAGATTCACTAACAAAATAAGTTAAACACCTTACAAATATACAATGAAACGCTATTAAACATTTCAAGATTGTGCAGCTTAAACTGTTTGGAACCAATTTTGCACTTTTATTAATATTTATTTTCGGTACTTATGCCTCCGATACATCCTTAAAACTGTATTAATTTTTAAATAAAGCAAAATTTTGTTCAGAAACGTCATATCAAATATGTTACTTACAGGTATACTTAATAAAAACCTATAAATGGAAATTATCTATCCTAAGGGAGAGTCTTAATAAAAATACACCAAATTATCTGCCTTGTTTCGACTATCAAAAAACGTTCTATCTAAATGGTTTTGTCACGAAACGCAATTTATGATGAACCAAAATATCTGGCAAGTAAATGGAAAGACTAGTGAAATAGAACAAAAAATAAATGTGGAAAAATATAACGGGGATGGGGGTTAAAAAGCGAACAACCGTGAAGAATGATGAAATGGCTGTTTTAGAGGAAAAAACTGCCGTGCTCAGCTTGAGACCTGACACAATGATATTAGATTGAATAAATTTATCTTTTGAGAGAATGCCTAAAAGGTTTGATACGACGAAGGGTCTATTTCTAATTGGATAGCCGGCAGTTAATAACAATCAGTTTAGGCGAAACATGCTACAATATTAATTAAGTGCTGGATTAGGACCTTTAAGGTATTTTTAGAATAATACCTATATATATATATATATATATATATATATATATATATATATATATATATATATATATATATATATATATATCATCATTCAGCCATTGTCGATCGACAGCAGGATGAAGGCCTCCCCTGCATGCCTCCAATTCGCACGGTCCTGAGCTTTCCTCTGCCATTCGGGTCTAATATACTTGATGATATCATCCGTCCATCGTGTTTTCAGCTTTCTTCGCGGGCGTTTATGATCAAGCGGTATCCATTCCAGAATTGCTTTGGTCCATCTGTCGTCGCATTGTCTCGCTATATGACTTGCCCACTTCCATTTCAATTCTTTCGCCTTTCCAATGAGGTCATACACCTTCGTTTGTTCTCTGATCCATATGCAGGTCTTTCTGTCCTACTTTGTTAATGCCAAGCATACACCTTTCCATTCCCCTATGGGCCACCCGAAGCTTTTGAACTGATTGTGATGTGAGTGTCCATGTTTCACTTCCATATGTCAAAATCACTTCACTTCCTATAATAGAAATTCTTATGTTGACAGCAATTTTGTTAAACATAACCTGACTCTTTTTTAGGTTTATTTTCAAACCAAATGGTTCTCCCACCCTTTGCAACTTTCGTATGTGTTCTTGTAGCTCATCTGGGTCTTGTGAAAGGAGAACGATATCATCCGCGAATCTAAGATGGCTTAGATATGCACAATTGATTTTTATTCCCTGCTGTTCCCAATCCAGATTACTAAATACCTCTTCAAGGCTGGCTGAGAAAAAAACAGGCGATATTGAGTCACCCTGCCATACACCACGTTCTACGTTGAATTTAAGTTCAAAGTTGTCCATGTAAACTGTAGCTGTAGCCTCCTCATACATGGATCTCAGTAGGTTCACATAGGTTCTGTCTATCCCTTGGTTAAGCAATGCATCCATTATGGCGTGCGTTGATATTAAATCAAATGCCTTTTCATAGTCAATAAAAGCCAAGCACAGTGGCATGGTGTATTCATTGTGCCTTTCTATGATCTATGCCACCAATGCTTTCCAGAGAATAGTCATTGACATATTTCGCTATCTTAATCATATCTGTTTCTAATTTCCCATTAAAAAGAGTACCTGGATTCTGAGTTTTTGGATTAATATTAAGAAAATTCTTCCACATTTCTTGATGTGTCAAGTTATGTTTATAGTTCAGCACTTTCTGACCACTATTCACAAATTATTAACATCAAAGAAGTTAATAACAGCGAACAGTTGAAATATGTATATAAAACATTTTTCTAAAGAGTAAGACAGAAGAGTGTTAAGTATAAAATTGCAGCTCTCGATTGGTCCACTGTATATGGATCTAATTCGGTAAATGAAGCATATAGGGCGTTTATTGTTAGCCAAATTTCTAAAGAGTTTTATGTCACCTACTGTGAGATCTTGAAATAGGTAATCAAAGAAGCAAAAAAATCTCCAATTGAGATTTTCTAAATAAGGCTGAAAATAAAATTGCGACTACATGAACGTTGGTCAAAAAAATATAATACACCAGAGTAATTATTGTGGGAACACGATAGACAATTTTTCTTCAAAATATAACGACCCTTTTAATGCTGTAAATCTTCTGAATAACTATTTTATAAAATCATGCCTTAAAGTTAATTCGACTGTATGAAACCAGACTTTTTCGGCATCCCGTGCTAATGAAATCATCTATCTGAGACCGACCGACTGGCAAAAAGTATGCAAAATGATAAATGGATTAAATAATAAAAAAATCAGTCGGTGATAACAATCTGTCAAGCAATTAATTAAAGATATTTTAAATATATATCTAAGCCATTATCTTTTATTGTGAATCTCTGTTTTTCAACTGGTGCAGATCCGGAATTACTAGAGAATGCACTTATAAAGCCAATTTATAAAAAGGGTTGTATTAGCAATTACATATATCACAAATCACAAATTCCCTAAATTATAAAAAAATAACTTTAACCATGTGTATAGATTTGTCCAAAGCTTTTGACAGCGTTAACCATAAGATTTTATGTACAAAATTGGACAGTTATGGTGTAAGAGGTAATGCCGTACATTTAATAAAATCATACTTGGAAAATCGTACTCAACAAGTTGTAGAGAAGAATGCTTGTGGCAGGGTTATTTCATTAAAAAAAGCTATTAAAAGGGTGTTTAACAGGGATCTATTCGGGGGCCGATATTGTATATTCTCTAAACTAATGATTTATCTAGTGTAATGGATGAATGCACAGTTATGTATGCCGATGATACAGCCCTGATATTTAGTGAGGAGAATTCTGATAGAATGTTAGCGAGTGTACATGGGGCTTGTGATACTCTCAATCGATACTTTCGTGCTCACGTCCTTCTCTTATATGTGTCAAAGACACAGTGCCTTGTGTTTGGAAAACACCCGAATGATCTTATCTTTTTCATACAACAATTGAAACGTCAGAAGATTTCTTGGAGTGACAATTAACAGAACATTGGTTTGGAAGGCCCATACTGAGAGAGTTGAAGTAAACATTGTTAAATATTGTTATGCTTTAAGAGTAATTTCTAACAATATTGGTACTAATGCAGCAATATCGGCGTATCATATTTTTGTTGGGTATAAGATAAGCTATGGTTTAGTTTTTTGGGGAAATTTATCTAAAATACGGATAATTTTTTTGCTTCAGAAAATATGCCTTAGGGAAAATAGGCGTAAAAATTAAAGTTTTTGTGATGCAGCTTTAATTATATAAAAAAAAATGATATTACACATGTACGTACTAGTTTTATAAATTCAAGTAGGACATTTTTGAAAATCGTCCTTGGTGGTGGATATGATTCCTCTCTAAGGCATTGTGTGAAATCAAAAAAAATATCTATTACTGGGGAAGGTAACAGCTATCGCGCAACGTAGGGGATAAGGATATTTTTTTTTGTAGAAATGGCAAAAAAATTTATAACTTTTGAACAAAGCACTCAATAAAAAAAATGTACGTAGCGAGATGTATAATATTCGAAAGAAATTGTGTTATAAATTTGAACAAGATCTATCCACCAGTTTGAAAAAAGGAGTATGGAGAAAAACGCAAAAAAAGTATGGCATCAGAGTCTAAAACCAAATACTTGCCAAACCAAAAACAAAATCCAAATACTTTTAATATAGGGAAGGAGTGAATAAAAGAAAGCCTTTGTCAACGCTTTATGGTTTCGTGAAGGTTCGACCATTACCTGAGTTTCAGGTTTACTCTCGGACGCGTTTTCTTCTGATGACTATAATTTCGGATATAATTGAAATTTCGAAATAATTCAAACTTTAAAATATTCTTAAAAGTATTGACAATTTATTTGTCAAAAAAAAAATCGATTTTTTGAAAATTTCAAGGTGGAATAACCGCTTAGATCAATTATCAATATGAGATATACTGAGAGTTGTAGACAGGTTTTTTAGAAAAAAAGAATATTGACCTTGATCGGTATGTATATGCTGAGCTCTTTGATATTTGCTTATAATAACAAAGAACTTGTTGTCTCTTCGAAGTACGGACTTACTTAGTTATATTCAAAAAAATGCGAATTTTAGGATTATGAAGATATATAATAGTTTTCCGAAGAGTGTCTGCACTCTACCCAAAGTAAGTAAAATGCATTTTACTTATTGAATGTGCTATCTTAGTGTTTTTCTATATAGTAATGGTAATAATTTGTGAATTGTCATAATTACATGTATCATAGGTATTTTTTCCCCTTTTTTGTATAGTGTTTTTTAGTTCATTTGCTTTTTGGTTTTGTTTTCTTTTTGTAATCTTTTGTTTTTATTTTAGTATATTTTAGTTTGTTAGTTTGTGTTAATTTAGATTAAGTTTAATTTAATTATTTTACAATGTTCCGTACCTTTTGGTTCTGTGATTTGGTTTTGATACTGATTGGAATAAATAAAAATAAAGAAAGAAAGAAAGAAAGAAAGAAAGAAAGTAACAAAGAATATGACCGTAGGCTTTTTATTCATAAAGAACTAGAAACTAATTTAGAAATGTACCCTGACCACGAAAATAGGTTAGAAACGTTTAAAACGTATTGTGGTATGAACAATTATTGTCAAAATGTTGTGCAAGTTTTCCCTCTTTTTTTTAGGAAAAAAATAAACCAAATGCTTGCGAAAATGTATAGAATATATGGCTAAAAATATTACATTTTATTTTCAAATAATATTCTAAGAGAACAATGAAGCAACAGATTAAATTTTCCTAGCGAATTGTTAGGAAAATTTAATCTTTTGCGCCATTCGCGATGTTGTCGGTTGTAAAAAAATGAAAATGGTTGCATTTTGGATGTTTTAACGAGAGTTTTTATTCAAAAATTCATAAAATTTTTATTCATAAAAATTTTATGAATGTTTTTATTCATAAAAATAATGTTAAATGATTACATATTGATGTAAAATAATTTAGTTCCAGAAAGTCACCAACAAATTCATCATATTCATGTTATCTCTTATACAACTTCTTAAATAGTCGATTTTTAGAAGGAAAAATACATACAGTTTTGATTTACCACACCGTGATTTTTTTGGTTCAAATATCAAAAATAAAATCCATGGTTATTATTTATTTTTTTAATTTTTATTAAGCCATTAAAGCGTAGATAAATAAGATTGATATTATAGCCACTTTTTATTGCCATGTTTTGAAAGCTTCAATCGAATGAAAAAAAATGTATTGATCCAAAAGAGGAATATTTAGAATAACAATACAGTCGTTCCTACTCCTGACACTTTTGCAATATCCTACCTAGATTGCTTATTATCATGCTTTGATTCTGATGCACATATTTTGTTCAAACGAACTTGTAATTTTAGTTATTCCACTCTGAAAATGCAATTTACAACAAAGGCATCTGGGTGTTTGAGTGTAAGATAATGAACTGGCTATTATAACTTTGAAAATTGCTGAGGTATTAATGTTGAATAATTTGTTTTGTAACTTGGAAATTTCAAAAAACTCCACTACAAATTCGAACTATGCCAGGAGAGTTTTTAATGAACAGGAATTTTCTTACGATCTCGGAGTTGTCTTGAGATAGTTGCGGTGAGGCAGCTGTGTAATTGTCAATTTTGTTTAACATATAAAGGGTACGTGTTTCTCCGGTAAGTAAAGGTAAAGCGACTACCTTCACAGTGTTGGCATCATTACATTATAGTATAGCAATGCTATCAAAATATGGGTTACAAATCTTTCGAAAAACTGATTCCGTACTCTAGAAGAAGAAGCCTCCAGGTAGAAAAATAAGTGTACGTATACCTGCCAATATAGGTAATGTAAAAGCCGCTGTTCAAATGTGATTTATGGAGTTCTGTTGCGTGCAATGAGAGATCAAGAATACTTTAACCCCATATATTCTTGTCGTTACCGAAATGAAATTGAATGAAACGAAATGAAATGAAATGAAATTTTAAGGTAATATGCAAAGAAAAATAAAAGCAAAAAAAATCTACGTAATTGTAACAAAAGAAAATAAAATAAAAAGCCAATAATTTGCACAGCACTCTTTATGTGGACAGGCAAAGCATTGAAGAGGGAAACACCTATTACAGTTCAATAGTCCAAGCGTAGCCTTATTTTATTTTATTTGGAGTCTACCAATACTGTCCTTATTACATGATATCAGCACAGACATACAGTAAGTAAAATAGGGCAAAACATTAGTTTTATGTACAAGCCTCTTCGACCAAGGTGATAAATTTGACGATGTACGAACCTATTAAGAAACCTAAAGGAACCTATTTTTTCCAATGTTTTTACATAGATAACTGACATGATTACAGAATGCTAGCTGAGGGTCAAAGAGTATTCTCAAGTATTTAATTTCATTTAAAATTTTAATATCACAATAGTTTATATTTATTTTGAAGCCTAACTCATTAAGTCTATTGTAGTTTGCTATAGATCCTTGTTTTCGGTTCATTTAGTTTAAGATTATTTCTATATAACCATTTAAATAGTACTGCCAATTCATTATTCAATGTTTCCATTATTTTAGGCAAATTATATTCACAACAGATATGAGAGTATCATTCGAAAAAGAACTAACAATACACTACTCTGAGGAACTCCACAAATACTTTTCTTTATTGCCAACACTTTTTTTTATATGATGTCTATCTGTTAAATAACTTTGGTCCATTTCAAGGCTTTTCATCTTACACCATAAGTTAATTTTTTCACATTACATCCTGGACAATATGTTCGAATACTCGCTTTAAATCTATAAACACACTAAGCACAGTTTCTCACTCATTAATATCGTTTCCCCATGTTGTGCCTGCATGCTGAATAGCTGTTTCACAAGAATGTTTTGTCCTAAATCCTGATCGAGCAGGAAATAGCAACTGATTGGTTTCAAAATAAGTTCTCAATTCTGCACATACAACAGTCTCGATGATTCTATCAACAACAGGTTGGTATAACGTCACTTGGCACACTACGCTTTATAAGTCATAAAGTTCATTGATTTTTGTTTACATTTTCTTTCGATAAATTTGCAGGCTTTTATCCTCCTCGGCCTCTGTAAAATCTGATTGATAATATTCTCAAATTAATTTTTGGTTCTTTATGTTACTTTGATGTTTAAACTGAACTTTTTTATTTTAACTCAGTTTTTCTCTACATACGCAGTCTTTTTTGCATTCTGCAATAATTTTTCCATCAGAGCATTATTGGAAATATCTTAAATTATGTTGCCCTTGTTAACCCTGCATGACTAAAAATATGCAGCATCACACACGACATCTAACGAGTGAATAAATAGAGAAATCAAAAATTTGCCTTTTAGATAAGGAAATTATTCTTTGCAATTTTATTAGCTCTTAGATTAGAATATTGGAATATTTTTAAAACTGCCAGGTTGGTAAATATTTTTCTTCGTCTATTTTAAAGTGAGGTTAAATATATAATATTTAATATTAATAATATAGTCCCCTGTTTAAAATAATTAAACTGCTTAAAAAACCTATCGAATCTTCTTTACCAGTAAATGTTACCTTGCATTATCGCCAAGTATTAAACCTAGCTGAAATCGAGATTGAAATAAGAAATTTTCTCTTATATCTTTAGAGTTTTCTTATATCCTTAGAATTGTATTAGTTATATATAACATTAAATAATTTTTTTTGGCGAGAAGGGATCTGGAAGACTAGTATTTATTTTTAAACAAAAAAACACCGATGCAATCCAATTTCAAACTTTGGACCAAAATTGTAAAATACGAAAGCAAAACTTTGAAAAGGTCTGATATTTTTTGCAAGAAAATGCGGCCACCCACCTCGTAAGGCCCGTTCAAAAAATCAGTTAAATAAAAAAAATGAATTAAGATTTAGCCCCATCTAATAACACAGGTCAACAAATTAAAACTTTTTTGTGGTAACTGATGAAAATAGGTGTATATGAAGTATTTTGTAGTCCTAAATCCGAAATTTAACAATGAAAATTTTAAAAATAATTGAAGGATCTAAAATTAATGACAAATAAGATGACGATTGTGTTGGATGACGATGTTATGGAGTTGTTGTTTGCAAATCTAGATATATTTTTTTTAGTTATAAGGCTGATTTTTTTCCTTGAAGTCTTAAGAGTTACAAATTTATGCAAAATACAAAAACCGAACTCGAAGAGATTTACCCCCAAATCACTTTTTTTTTTAATTTCTCGACGCGCGTTTTGCTAACCATGTTAGCATCATCAGGAGATAAATTAATCTAATTCTAAATCTAAAACTACGTATAGAAAACTATGTACCTAATGAAGCGTGTAAAAATCATGAATCGTGAAGTTTACTGACCGTTACATTAATGATAGAAAAAGTTGATTAAACGGAATAGGTCCTTTATCCAGGATCATGGTTCTCTTACATTTTTCTATTTGACTGTTTTCATACGCATCTAAAGCCCTATTATTACTTTAACAACTATTAACTACTATTAACAAGACTTAAATTACTAATATCTATGAGGCTGTATTAAATATAAACCGAAATTGTTTTATACATATTTATTATTTATATAATAATACAACAAAATATTGATCATTATCGACATAGCCTCCTTCACGCTTTACACATTTTTCCCATTGATTAGGAAGCTTGTGAATTTCTTGCTCGTAGAGACTTTGAGTCAACCAATTGCGCACAAAGTCATCAACTCCTTGATTGTTGTCAAATCAACCCCTCCAAGTGCGTCTTTCAAGGGCGCAAACAAAAAATAATCACAGGTTGACAAATCTGGTCTATATGGAGGGTAGTCAAGAGTTTGCCAATGCATATTCTCCAGTTATTCTCAAGTTATGTGTAATTATTATGTGCATATTTTCAAGTTCAAGTTCACCTCTAAAATTACATGAATACAATAAAGCCAACTTAATAGCATTCAGCATTTTTACCTAGACAAAAGATCAACGAAAATAACCTTATTTGACTTCACAAATGAAATAATGAGGTCGTTAAAGAACAATGACCTTCCTTTGGGACTATTCCTTGATTTCTTAAAAGCATATGACACGTTAAATTATAGTATTCTTTATGACAAATTGGATCTTTTTAGAGGACAAACTTATAAATGGATGCAATCATATCCTGAGAATCGAAAATATAAAGTCAGAATTCAAAATTCGAACGATTTTGCTGTCAAATGAGGACACCGTTCATCTTGAAATTCCACAGGGAAGCGTACTAGGGCCAAAATTATTCATTATCTATGTAAAGGACATAGTTAATGTAAATGATAACATAAACTGAAGGTAAAAAACAATGTATGCTTATGATACAAATATGTTGGTGAGAAGTAAAAATGTGCAACAACTAATTGATAGAACTGCTGATTAGTTATAAATTATTGATAAATAGTTTACAAAAAACAAATTAATACTGAATGAAGAAAAAACAAATGTAATATAATTCAGTACAAAACAATCTAGAATTAGACAATTTGATAATTTAATATTGAATAATACTACTTTAAAAACGCAACAACAATGTAAAATTTCCGAGAGTAATCCGAAATTGCAATATGTCCTGATTTTCTCACATAGCACATTTAAAAAAAATGTGCAAAACTGTTTACAGTATTTTTGAAAGTCATATTAGATATGTAGTGATCTTTTTTGAGAGTAGCTATGAAATGGAGAAACTTTTGAATATGAAGTCACAGGAATCGCACAAGGGAACATTTAAAAACAATGGTTTGTCCACCCTTTTGGCCATTTTTATTCAGGAATGTATATTGTTCTGCAAGAATCCAGAGTTATTTACGAGTAGTAAAGGCCGGACGATATTTAGCTCTATATTTACAACCCTACAATGTTGCTGATTATATAGGATATCAGAACTGTATATAATATCAATGTAAATTTATCCATTTCATGGTTCCGAAAATGCAGCCCTGTATTTTGACAACTGCCAAATTTAAATGTGATCCAAAGTGTGATTTGTTTTGTTTAAGGTTTGCCATTTTACAATATGGATCGTTTAACCACTGAACAACTCATTAGAATTGTTAAAAGTTTTTACAAAAATGGCGATTCTGGCCTAGCCACGTGTGATTGTAATTGTTTATTGAAATTCTTAATTTTTTTTATTGTATTCTTTAGAATCGCGAACCATATTGAATTTAAATCTATCGAAGGCATAGCAATACATTTATTTTTAATTAAATTAATTATAGCGGTTTCTGTATTTTATTACCGATTCTTTTTATACCATTTTGGAAATATTCCAATTGATTTTATGACCCGATTCCCATGTATATTGACAAATCCTAAATGTATTTAAATCGCCCTTTTTAAGAAGGTTTTTATGCTCTTTTACTCTAACATCTAACGGTCTAGATGTCTCACCTATATAGAATTTGCCACGGAATTTTATAAACCACATTTTTGGTATTTTGTTGTGTGTTGTTTGGTTTAGTTTTTCTTCTAAAAAATTTCTTTCTAAAAAAATATATTTACTTTCAATCTTTTCATAATTTATAGAAATTAATATACTTTATTTTTAAATTCGTTTTGAAAACGGAAGGAGAATACTTCCCGAAACGTTAAAGTTAAAAGTTTGTATATTTTTTTAGAACATTTTTATTTTTTTTTTAATTTTGTTCGTTAGGCAAATTTATTACAAAAAAAGAATCACTGAGAAATTTGTCTCCGTTTGGTTTTTTGTTTTTACCCAGTGATTCTTTGTTTACATAAGAACAGATATTTTTGATATTTTTTGAGTTTTAGATCGTGGCGAAAAGCCCAAATAACGAAAAATATATATGATCACGCCACAATCATTCAGATATTAATTACGTCACTGCTGTTAATGAAAGTGTGACTGAAGACCCAAATTTATTGATTCCTCAGCGTTCACAGTGTGTGGGCTTTACAAAGTTCAGCTTATGCAAAAATTGAAGCGCCTGGAACATGGAATGTGCCGAGCATACGCCGATTGGGTGCTTGAACATTCGCCGGATTTTTCAATAAAAATCTTCATCAGCGATGAAGCTTATTTCTCGCACGGCGGATACGTAAATAAGCAAAATTTCTGTATATGGGGTTTTGAAAATCCACAAGTAATTGTGGAGGGTCTATTGCATCCGCAAAATGTGATTGTTTGGCGCGCGTTATGGTCTTGTGGTGCCATTGGCCCGTACTTCTTAGAAAACGAAGAAGGAGTGACTGTTAACATCAATTCTGAGCGCTATACTCGTATGGTTACCGGTTATTTTTGGCCAGAAATTAAAGATTTTGATCTGAGCAATATGTGGTTCTAGCAAGACGGTGCCATAAGCCACATAATACTGCTAACTTTGGCTTTATTGTGCGAGAAGTTCCTAGGCCGCGGAATTTCGAGATCTAGTAATGTCAATTGACCTCCGAGATTTTGTGAGGTTACGCGAAAGATCGTGTTTACGTAGGCAATCACAAAGTCTTGTGCAGTTGAAAATCAACATTCGTCAAGTCATCGCCGAGATACCGGTCGAAATGTGTGGAAAAGTCATCGAAAATTACCTCAAAAGGATTGTGTCGTGTAAGCCGTGAACATTTAAATTTTGTATTCCACACTTAATGGCAAAGTCCAAGCAATAAAATGAGAAGAAATTAAAATTTTAATAATTTTACTTTTCAAAACCCTAAATGGATAACCCTTTATATTTAAAATACTTCAAACAAAGATAATTATTAGAATTATCATTATTATAACTCCCACTCATTCAAATTAGAAGTTTTATATCAGAAATGTTTTTCCATTGGCTATAATTAATTATTAGTTATTAACATGACAATATGGTCATATTAATTAAACAATTAATCAATTTATTTAGTATATCTAATCAAGGATTATACGAAACCTTTAAGTAAACACTTGATTGAAGAAAAAAATCTTACGATATTGTCGTCAGAATTATAATGTTGATAACATATTAGTAATTGATGTAATTAGGAAGATGAATGGTTAAAATATATTGAGCAGAATTGTATAGATAATATGGGTAATATTATAGATGTATTAAAATATTATTAAATGTATATACAGGGTATCCCAAAACTCAATGTCAAGCGGTTGCCGGACGAAAGACCAGATTATACAAGTCCTGGTAAAAATAAGAACCGTGTTAAGTGATAATAGGCATATTTTTAAAAATCTTGACCTGTCACTATCAGACTATCTCTAGGTACCTCAGACCTCAGACTATCTCTTTAGGTACTGTGATCATAAATGTTCCAATATTTCAGTGTTATTTCTTATAACGTTATCGTAACCGTTAGCATAACCAAATCATGCTATTAATCTTAGTTACAAATCAAACAATGAACGTTGTTAATTTAGTAAAAAAAAGTTTAATTTAGTCGTAGTTCAAAAAGTAAAAAAAAATATGTTGCCTAACTTTGACACTTTATCTTTAAAAAAATGTATTACACTACCCTGGGCATACCCTTATTTCAAAAGATGGCCCATTTAGTAAAGATTTCAACAATTGGCACTTTTTTTTCCACAAAAAATATTGTTGCTTATTTTTTTGCAGACCACATTTCAAAAAACTCTTACCAAGTTAAAAAATACTTTTGTGTGCTCAAAAATGGACTTCACCAGTGTAGGTGAGATGGACATGTAATAGAGGGAAATAGATAGTGACGCTGTTCGACGACGAATTAGAGAGGGACAGATTGACATTCAACTTTGGATTTGGTGTCGAAAAGATAAATTGTTTTTGAATATGCTCGTTATGTTGGTTCTGACATTACATACATTTTTTGAAATGTAGAGTAATTTTCCAGATATGATAAGTATCGAAGTAATCAACCATCATGTGTTTATCCCATCGACTCTGGTACTCTTTCTTCCATATTTTTTAGATCCTGATGAAATCGCTTTTCTCGTTCCTCATTGTAAGAGTCAAGATTATCCGGAAATTTGTCCAAATTATTGCAAAGGTAGTGAACTTTGATGTTTCTGTTACGTCTAAGCCTTCTGAAATTTTCCTGCATGTTTTGCAACAATTCGCAATAATTTTCAGACTTATAATTGAAGTCGACGAAAGAAAATTAGGCTAATGATTTTGTCATTTACCCAATGCTCGAAATTGTTCTTTCATCGCGGTTCAAATTCGCGGTCCATCGAAAATGTCACTCTTAAATTTCTCCTTGCTCAAACCAGGAACTTTCCTCGACATATAATTAAAACTGGAATAATTTTTATCCAATACTATCCCATACTGTTTCATTAGTCCCAATTTTATGTGCAATGGAGACAAAATTATTTTCTCTCTAATAACTAAAGCTGTATTTATGATATTTTGTTTCCCCAAACTGTAAAGTTTTATTTTAGGCCAGTTTGTTTTAATCCAATGCTCGCTTTTAGCTCTGCTATCCCACAAACAGAGAATACATGGAAATTTTGTGTAGCCGCCTTGTTAACTCAACAACAAGTTTACCATTTTTAAATCAATGCATATAATCCACTTAGGATAATGGTACTTGAGCTTTACCAATACTGTAGATATGGTTTCATACTCCACCTTTACTTTAGTGGAATGAGCAATGGGAACCGCACCATGCTTATTGCCATTATGTAGCAAAACTCCATTTCAAACTCCGCTTGGTCACGACTTACTGTCTATAAAAATCTTGATTAATTTGCAGTTTTATTTCTCGAGTACTATAATATGCAATTCTAGTACCCGAAGAAAGAAAATTCCTCTCTTTGAGTCTGGATGCCAACAGTTCTGATCTTTCTTTTCGAGGTCGAGGTCTCTGATAAGGTCACATAAAACGTCTTGAGTAAAAAGTAGCTTCAAAATTATCATTTTCTTTACCAGTACAGCTTGCCTATCTTCGGATGTACTACATTGTGTCTTCTGAATGAAAAACAGGTCTTTTTTCATTTAATACTATGTACCTTGGCTAAGCAAAGATAACAGTCATTGTAGTGATTTTTTGATTCCCTCGAAATCATAGACACGTCAAACTTTTTTTACCATTCATCCATTGCCTTATACTTCACTACACATTTTGCAAACATTGTTTAGTATCCATGGTTTATCAACATCTTTGACATTTTCAGGTTAAATTAAGCGAAATACGCATTTTGCATAAACGTACATATAGATTTTCGAAATTTTTTCACAGTATACTCGTCACAAACGCAACAAAAAGTTCGAGTCATTTAAACACAATTGTTTTGACGATTACATTTTTCAGGTTTTACACTATATCTTAAAATTCTGTTTAAGTCTCGGGGACACCAATTTTTTTTTTATTTTCTATACCTGCATTATAGCTATTGTACTGGCACCAATATTGTGTCAGCTAGATGATATAATGATTAATAAAATTAATACTAAAGAATATGTTCGCGTAAATAGTAAGGAAATGAGAAATAGAATAGTGAAAATTATGAATTTAGGGGATCAGAAATGGGGTATTATTTGCATTAAGGTTTACCTCGAAGGCATATCAAGCTAGATTCGATATAATTCGAAGTTGTTGCTTAGAAAATTACTTCAAAACACCTGAGTCTACGAATTTCGACATAAACTTTGTCTTAGTTTCTCTTGTTTGTTGAAAATGTTTAATTAATCAAAGGTAAAATAAACAATATAGGCTTTCTTAAGAAACTTTGTCTAAGATGTCTATTATTCGAATTTTTATCAATAGTCTGTAGTTTTTAGACAAATTTTATAAAATGTCATGAAATTGTCACATATTTTGGCAAAGACCATGCATTCCAATCTGAATACTGTTGTTTTTGAGTTTATCAAAAATTAGAAGCAAATAGAAAATCGAAATAAACTTATATTTATTCTTCATTTCTTGTCTCACTCATTCTTTTAATATGTTTGTTCCAAAATTATTTTTTCATGATGTTTCTGATGTTTTGTTAATTCTGACCTTAACTTACGATTTGATGTATTTGTTTTTCCATATTTTCTCCATATTACATGTCTCAAACAGCCTATTATTGGTAAAGCTTATATTAGTTGGTTTTGTGTTTCATTTTGTATGTTTCCATTGCTAGTAATGTCTGCATGAATATATTTAGAGATAATCATTATTATTTCTTAGATAATAACATCTCTTAACAATTTAGATTTTTTATATATATTTTTCAATATTTATATATTTATATATATGTTCCTAAATCATTCTGGGTGTCGATCCGCTTGTTCTGTGAAGAGTCACGACGTTTCACCAAAATCGCATTTGGTATTTTCAAGTATTGTTTGCTTCGAATGAAGAGTCCAACTCCTCAGTGAACAGTTGGACTCTTCACTCGAAGCGAACGGTACCTGAAAATGCCAAAAGAGATTTCGGCGAAACGTCGTGACCCTCCACAGTACGAACGGATCGACACCCGGAATGATTTAGGGACATTATCTACCATCCGTGATGTTTATATGGATGCCGTTGGGTTATGTGGATGATGCGTCTCCGCAATTTGCGCCTCCGCCTTAATGTGCATTTTTGTTGGTTGTTTAACTGGAGACGAGCCCCACCCATCCCTTCAACTGGAGAGCATATGTTTCGTCTCTTGATGTTTAGGGTCTTCAGGATACCCACACATGCTCCCCCATCAAGAATAAGGAGACCTTATCCACAGCCAACAACCAATGTTTTCACCGACTTCCCGTATATACGCAGTATCAGATTTCCTTGGACTTTGTCCAATGAGACCACAGTAGCTGAGTGTCATCATACACCCAAGCGTTGTGTTTCACAATTTCATCCGAAACACACAACAACCTGCGTCTCCGCATTAATGAGCATTTTTTATGGTTGCTTAACTGGAGAAGAGCTCCACCCATCCCTTCAACTGGAGGGCATATGTTTCGTCTCTTGATGTTTAGACTCTTCAGGGTACCTATACATACTACACTCGAAAGGTTACCTCTTTTCGTGTTTCGCTAATCATGCTAGCATCTTCAGGACAGTATTCAATCTCCAATTGAATTGGCAAACAGATTGAATCTCTTGATGATACTAACAAGTTTATATATATATATATATATATATATATATATATATATATATATATATATATATATATATATATATATATATTTTTATATATATATATATATATATATATATATATATATATATATATATATATTTTTTTTTTTTTTGTTGGTTACTTGACCGGGAAGGAGCCTCACCTCTCAGTTCTACTGGATGACATATATTGCGCCTCTCGAGGTTCAGACTCATCAGGGCGCCAACGTATACCATACCATCAAGAATAGGGAGACTCATGACTCAATAGAACAACCCATGTTGTAGCCGACTTCCCGTCGGATGACGTATATATGTATTGTTAGATTATCTTGGACTGCGTCCAATGAGACAGCAGTAGCTGAGTGTCATCACACACCCAACGGTTGGGTTCCACAATCTCATGTGGAACACACAACAACCTGCGTCTCCGCCTAAATGAACATTTTTGTTCATTGAAAAACAGGCTCAAAAGATGACTAGAAAGTACATGGATTCACGAAAGAATTGACAAAGAATAGAGGATCGAACTGTGGAGAAAAAAATAAATATACCATCTAAAATATACAACACATTATGAGAGACCAATAAGAACCTAAAAAATAGCTTATATTTATTTTATTTATTAGTGCTGTCAGTTTAATAAAACTGAAATACGACATAAGATTAGCATTAATAAACGTGTGGTTTGCTTTGGAATCAAGCAAATATCTGTTTTGTTTATCTTAATGTCGTGCGCAGACCATTTCTCAAGAAACTGCTTAGAATTATGTTAAATTTATTTATTTACCTCAGGGTCTGGCATGAAGCAAACACGAAATTTGTGTATTCAAATTTATTGTATTATATTATATTGTATTGTATTATTTGTGCGTAGGGTAAAAAGTAAGATGGACAGAAGAATTAAAGAAAAACACCCATCCGAATGCTGGAATCGAACCAGCTACCTTTGGATTGCCAGGCAGGCGACTAACCCACCAGACCACGGCGGACGGCAATGTAAAGATAGGAAGTAAATATTTTTTTGTGTATGTCAATGATACTTACATTGACAATTAGTTTTTAATAACAGTGACATACTACCAAAAAAAACAAATATATATATATATATATATATATATATATATATATATATATATATATATATATATATATATATATATATATATATAGGTGAGGTTTACTGTACTGATTGTGTGTTGAAATACTTAAATGTTTTTAATTGTATTCTTTAGAATCGGGAACCCTATTGAATTTAAATCTATCGAAGACATAGCAATACAGTTATTTTTATTTAAATTAATTATAACGGTTTCTTTGAATCTTCTGTATTTTGTTACCGATTCTTTTAATACCGTTTTGGAATCAATTGGAATTATTACAATTAATTTTATGACCCATTTCCCATGCGTGTTGACAAATCCTAGATTTATTAAAATTGCCCTTTCTAAGAAGGGTTTTATGTTTTTTTATTCTAACATCTAACGGTCTAGATGGCTCACGTATATAAAATTTGCCACATTGGCAGGGAATTTTATAAACCACATTTTTGGTGTTCTGTAGTGTGTTGTTTGGTTTAGTTTTCTTTAATATAGATCTAAGAGTATTTTTTGCTTCAAATGTCGTTCTTATGTTGTATTTATTTCCTACTCTTTTAATTGTGTCAGAAATACCGCGGATGTAAGGAATTGTGAGGTTAATTGTTTGAGAGTTATTATTATTGTTATTAATAACTTGTCTGTTTTGTCTGGTATCAAAAGTTTTAAATGATTTTTCTATGGAATTTTTTGGGTAATGGTTTTTAATAAAATGTATTTGATGTGATTTGTTTCTTTTTGTAGTGTATCACTGTCGGTACAAACAAGTTTTGCTCTGTCATATAAACTTTTAATTATTCTTATTTTGACTGATTTTTAGTGATTAGAAAAGAAAATGAGATACCAGTCTTTGTTTGTCAGTTTTCTGTAAACTGTAGTTTTTAATGTGTTGTTTTGTTTTAACATTAAAGTCTCGATGAATGGCAATTTATTCTCCCTCTGCATCTCTAATTGTTTAAATTGTGTAAAATTGTATAAAAGTAAACCTAATTGAGTAAACCTCTTGAGAATGTATGTCTTCTAAAAAATATTTATCATGCATCAATGCTATGTTGCCATATAGCAAAAATATTCAACATATCTAAGCCATATTATTGGCTTTTTAAGAGATTTACTTAATATGTCATTCTCAAGTTTCTCTATAAAGATATTACTCATCAAAGGAGAAAGAGAAAAACCCATGATCATTTCGAAATTTGGTGATAATAATCATTTTCTAATTGAAAATATGTGGCACAGAGTTAATAATTCGAAAATTGTATATATGTTTAGTTTATTGCGGTCTTTTAATGTTGTGCCATGTTCTAATCTCTTTCTAATTATTAAAAGTGATTTATCAACTGGACACAATTAAGAGTAGCAAATAAATACAACATAAAAACGACATTTAAAACAAATATATTCTTAGATCTATATTAACAAAAACTAAACCAAACACACTACAGATTACCAAAACGGTGGTTTATAAAATACCCTGCAAATATGGCAAATTTTATATAGGTGAGACATCTATAATAATAATAATAATAATAATGTTTATTGTCTAACAGGAACATGTCCCAATAACAAGACAAATTAACTAAATAATTATGTTTTACAAAACTAAAAAAAAGGAAAAAATTAAATTGAGAATTGATTACAAATTAAGCATGAAATTATACTAATACATTAAACTGGTGTCTATATATAATCATAACTATATCTATGTAAACCACTATTGCTAGAACAAGATAATCTATATTATTTGACAAGGTAACAAGTACATAACATAAGTATAAGTATAAGATTAGAAGTCGAAAAGATAGTATATCAATATTAAAAAACAACAAATATCATTCATTTATCAGATGTATAGCGTCCTGCAGGGCCCGCACTAGTGAACAAGGGGAAACTGAGTACAGATCCACATCAGAATGAACACTCAAAAAATTGCAATATCTGCAAGCACGAAATAGTGGCGCCCTGCTCTCAAAATTAGTCAGGGCACGGGGCACTCTAAAGGTGTTAGACCTCCTAGCAAAGAATTGAGGTACAAGAAATGGCTATTGCTCCAATAGTTCAGGGCAATCGATAAGCCCGTTGATCAACTTGTAGAGGAATATTTGAGACATACAAATCCCCCAATGTGAGAGGGATTGCATCCGAAATCTGTCAAGGAGCACCCGCTGGTCAATTCCTCTAGCCGGATAGTGACCATCAACCCTATATGCTAGGTATTTGAGGAATCTACTCTGCACACTCTCTAGTTTATTGACATGAATCCGGTAAATTGGCGACCATATCAACGAAGCATACTCCAATCTTGAGCGAACTAATGAATTGAAAAGTGTAGTTAAACATGAGACACTTCTAAAATCACCTGTAGATCGGATTATAAATCCCAGGGTTCGTAATGCTGTCCGTGTCACCATCTGTTCATGCTGATTAAAACTCAACTCTGCATCCACCAACTCTGCATACCCCAAGATCCTTCACCAAGTCACAGTTTTCCAACACTACACCATCAATAATATAGTCAAATTGAATCGGGTTGCGGCTTCTGCAGAATGTTAAGCGCTTACACTTCCGAGTATTTAGTGGGAGTCCATTTTGGTCACACCAGGCGCTCAGCAAGTGCAGGTCATGTTGAAGTTCAACACAATCTTGCTGAGAATTAATAGGTCTGAAGATCTTCAGATCGTCAGCAAAGATTGACTTGTTATATTCTGAGTGATGTCATTAATGTAAATCGCGAAGATAAGTGGAGCCAGGTTGCTACCCTGGGGCGCACCACTGGTTGCGACAAACTCATCCGATTTGAAGCCATTATTCTCAACAAACTGCCTGCGTTGAGCAAGATAGGAGATGAAGAACTTTATCAACTCATCATGGAAGCCCACACTATCTATCTTACTTGCCAAAATGGAGTGATCAAGCCTATCAAAAGCCTTGGAGAAATCGGTATACACAGTATCAACCTGCGCTTTTGACCCAAGAGCTCTAAAACTACTCTGAAAGAAACAAGACAAGTTGGTAACTGTGGATCTCTTATGGAAAAATCCATGCTGACTAGACACTATCCTATTTTTGACTTGGCTGAATATTTTTTCGTGTAATACGGACTCGAACACCTTCGAAAAATTTGAGAGTATGGATACAGGTCGATAGTTGGACACATCAGAGGCATCCCCAG
This sequence comes from Cosmopolites sordidus, assembly GCA_031761425.1. Classification (NCBI taxonomy): domain Eukaryota; kingdom Metazoa; phylum Arthropoda; class Insecta; order Coleoptera; family Curculionidae; genus Cosmopolites; species Cosmopolites sordidus. The sequence goes on along the minus strand of JARFXV010001791.1, from coordinate 326,483 downwards.
ACTTGAAGACGGCGACATATTCGAGCGATCTTCCAAATGTCTGGTAACTTTAACGTTCTTTAAAGCTCTGAGGACATCTTTCTCCTCCAAACTACCAACTGATATAGGGTCAACCGAACCAAAGGTCCTGACATAATTCATATCCCCGGAAGGTATAAATACACTACCAAAAAAGGAAGCAAAGGCATTCACTATGTCCTGAGGCTCATTCAGTTCGCTACCATTAGCTTTCATGGTGCCTAGTATTCGAGACGTACGTTTTTTTTTTATGAATAAACCCCCATAATTCCTTAGGGTCAGATTCAACATTATTCTGAACCTGCTCAATATAGTTACGGTAAGCAAACTCAACTTTTATTTTAATTATTCTTCTGAGGTTAGAAAAGTGAGCATAATCATCGGGTAGTTTAAATGACTTCCATCTACGGAAACAGTGCTCCTTCGTCTTAATATCAGCAATGATATCTTGGGTAAACTATTCTGGGTATGAAAATTTTCGACGCTTCATGGAAATGACAGGAACACACATATCAAATATAACTGTCAATCTGTTATAAAATTGTGACACGGCTTCATTAATATTCATAATTTGGGCAAGGAATGCCCAATCCTGCAACAGAATCTGTTCATACAGCATAGGAAAGTTGGCTCTACGAAAATTGTACCTTCTGGTAAGTGTATTAATTGGGAAATTACTTCTGCATGGTGCAGCGTTATACTGAAAATGGATGGAAAGAGTAGGATGGTAACCATCTTCGCGCACCATAGGCGAGCAGTTCGGCAACACCTCACAACCAATATTCGACAGTACCAAATCCAAGATACATTTTCGGGTGTTGAGAACCAGGTTATGCTGACTGAGATCGAACTACGCCATAAAGTCAAAAAGTAGAGACAATCGAGGACATCGGACAAATGATCCAGTCTCAAAGTGTAAGTTGAAATCGCTAACAATCACCAACCTGGCACCGTACAACCCAGTCAACCCTTCAAAACAATCAAATAATGCCAGATACAGATCTGCACTGGCACCCGGCTGAATGTAGATGCAAAAAATGTAGGTGATAATATTATTGAGAGATAACTTACAACCAACAATATCAATTGAAGGCACCAATTCAGCAAATGAATTCAAATTAATTTGTTCTGATTTTATGTCAGACCTTATAGCTAGAAGAACTCTGCCTCCCCTCGAAACATCCATCAGTTCCAACTGTCTATCCGCTCGGTACACTACATAGTTATCACTAAACAACTCAGCACTGTGTACGTCCGGCTGCAACCACGTCTCAGAGAGCCCCACAATGTGATGTTCCGCCACACTAATTGATTTGCTAAATTCGCAAGTCTTCCTATTGAGACCTCTAACATTCTGATAAGCCATGCAGACATCAGCACAGATCCCGCCAGACAGACTCATTAGTTTAAAGGCCGCATACCAATCGAAACAATCTTAGGAACACCCCTAATATACTTAATCCTCAAATCCTTCTCGCCGGCGTTAAGACGTTCCATCAACCTAGATCTAACTGCTCGGTACTCCTGAACCTGCCTTGGGGTCTTGTCGGTGGTAATAGATAGATGACGGAGATTTTGGTCTGCCTTAATTCGATATGTTTTTTTTATAATCTCCGAGACCGTGATGGAGTCCCCGAAGATAACCAAAACCAAAACGACCAAGACGGATGACCTTCACCACTCCACTCACGTCGATTTCAGGATACAGTGATCCAAGCACACTGAGAATGGCATCCCTATCCTTCTGACCGCTATCCGGTGAGACATCCTCTGGTTGGCCAAATATCATAACATTTTTCTTTCGCTGCTCCCTGTCATAATATTCCTGAAAAAGGTCATTGCCAACGTCAGCAGGGGCCTCGGGCTGCGGGGATGGGCCATCATGAGCATTTACGCCATGTTGCAATTTATCTTCGATGATGTTTAGGCGTGAACAAATATTAGAAATATCAGCTTGCAGTGATTGATTGATTTCAGTCTGATCTTTAAGCCTTTGAAGTATTTCTCTATATTGGAGGTCCATAGTTTCCAGTTTTGACATGATGTCCTCCAAGGTCACTGGACTATGTGCTGTGCCATAGGGTGGAGAGAGCGAAAACATCGATTTTCGCGCGTTGTGAGATTTCATTACGGATTGCTTTATACAAGTAGGACAGTTCCAGCGGTCACCATCATCTTTCTTCAGCTCACGACTTTAAGCATTGAGCTGGTTTATGCTCAAGTCTGCGCATTTAATGTGTATCACAGGTGAAACATAGAATTGCATATGACTTCTTTGCTATAGGGCCTCTACACGAATTACAAGTTTGTGACATTTTGGAATGCTGTTGAACAATCCTTGTATATACTGAGTAAATGATCTGCAAGATTAGTCCGCGTACAACCTCCTACAATGCAGGGCAGCGGCCGCACTCAAATAAACAGCTAATTTTTTTTTTCGGAATTCTTTAAATTCTACACTTTGGCACATAATTCCACATTTTTATGACACTCGCCCGCTACTTACGATATCAAAACGCGCTCCGAACCGAACGAACCGTCGAGTCGAACGTCTAGCCTACTACCTACCTATCTAGACCGTTAGATGTTAGAAAAAAAGCATAAATCCCTACTTATAAAGGGCGATTTTAATAATTCTAGAATTTGTCAACACGCATGAGAAACGGGTCATAAAATCAATTGGAATAAATCCAAAACGGTATTAAAAGAATCGGTAACAAAATACAGAAGATTAAAAGAAACCGCTGTAATTAATTTAAATAAAATTAACTGTAGTGCTATGCCTTCGGTAGATTTAAATTCAATATGATTCCCGATTCTGAAGAATACTATTAAAAATATTTAAGTATTTCAATACATAATCAGTACTGTAAATAATCACACAGTAAACCTCACCTATATATTTTTTGGTAGTATGTCACTGTCATTAAAAATTAATTGTCAATGTAAGTATTATTAATATACCCAAAAATATATTTACTTTCTATCTTTGCATTATATATACAAATTAATATAATTGATTTTTTAGATTCGTTTTGAAAACTGGAGGAGAATACTTCCCGAAACGTTCACGTTCAAAAGTTTGTATTTATTTTAGAATATTGTTATTTTTTAAAAATTTTGTTCGTTAGGCAAATCTATTACAAAAAAGAATGACTGAGAAACGTATCTCCGTTTGGTTTTTTGTTTTTAGAACAGATATTTTGATATTTTTTGAGTTTTAGATCGTGGCGAAAAACCTAAAAAAAAGAAAAAAATATATGAACACGCCACTATCATTCAGACATTACTTAGATTACAGGTATGGGCCTGAGATATGTTTTTTATTTAGAAATTTAGAAAGTAAATATATTAAACTACAATATTCTGAAAATAGCTTAACATTTCGTTATAAATGTAAAGATTGTGACATAATACCAAAATGTTTACGTTTACATATACGATATAGCACAAACATAAGCATATATATTTTGTATATGGCTAGTTTAGCACTTTTAAGTGCATTCAACATCACATATACACTAAACAATTAAAGACTGACATTGATAATGCATTACATCAAATATACCAAAACGTAATTGAAGTAAATTTTAATCATATTTATAATAGCGTATATTCCAGTTACATATATCACTTCAATATCTAAAAAAATACTCACATTATGAAGTTTAAAATTTTAATTATTGAAAAACATGGAATAAATACATAACACATTAATACACATACAGACAAAAATTTCATTAATAAAACTGCAGTTAACCTTTCAAGTAAAATATCTGATTCTGAAAAGTATGTACTTTCTAAAGGACTAAATTTTAGTATTACATCGAAAGATGTTCCTATATTAGACATTATTTTGGCAGAAGAGTCTGTTGCTCAAAAATTACCCTTGAAAAGTGCAAATGAATAGAGAATCAAATTAAAACTTATCTTAGCAAAACAATTTAAAATTATATCAAATATATACCATGAGAAAATGTTAGAAACATTAAAAAAAGACACATCTATTAAAATATTGCCATCAGATAAAGGCAACGCTACAACAAAATTAAAACTTTAATTGATGAAGCGAAATTACACTAAAATATCTACAGATCCAACATTAAAAATAGAGAAACAAATTTACAATACATTATATAAACACAAACGTGAATTAACAGATGTAGACAGATCACAACTTACACCACATTATAGTAAACCACCTCATTTCTATGGTCTACCAAAAATTCACAAAACTAATATACCACTTCGCCCTATAGTTAGTAGTATAGATTCTCGATGTTATAAACTGTTGGAAAAACTGAAAAAAAGTAAAAAAATATATGAACACGCCACTATGATTCAGATATTACGAAATTTGTGATAAGATCTGTGACAGCTTGGGGGCTCTGTATTGAATTAACGCTAAGAAAAATCAACAACGAACATTTTATGATGTAACCTAATGAAACGAGGATGGTTTTTGTAGAACTTGTATGAAAACGAAAAATATATTTTATAGTTATCCTGTAATTTTACGCGTATAAATATAGTATAGGTTGGGTTATAGGTTTAAATTCAAATTAAACTCCGGAAATTGGGCCATTTACCGTTACAATTAGGAGTATATAGTTAAATTGATAGGGAACTGGATTTAACATTAATTAACTTTAGGGATATCTAATTTGGCACATTGTTCTTATAATTTTGTATATAATGAAATTATTTGGTTATCGTAATACTTTAGTAACAGATACTGAAGTATTATATGAAAGTAATTGTATTATTAGTAATAAGAAACAAAAATAGAAACAGAAAGCTAATTAAACTATAGCAAAATGTGATCATACACATACTATATTTAAAACGGAATAAAATCTATATATTTTTACCTTATATTTCTATTCAACTTTATAAAAAATATATCAATTTTCAGTGAATATTGTGTTATTTGTTTTTAAAAACGTAGATTACCTTTCAGAAACATGAGCATTAACAGGAAAATACTAGAGCAAAACTGATGTTTAAATTAAAAATAGACTAACTAGACAAAAAACAGACTGTTGTATTATTATCATTATATCTCTACATTTACTGTTAAAATTAGCATTATATCGGTTAATAATAATCTATAGTCTTAATGTTGGTGTTGGTTATGTAAAATTCTAATAATTTTGCATGTCGTTTATATTAGGTATGACAGCATACCTTATCAGAATATTTTTCACTGTTGTATTGAGTTAGTTCCCTGTAGTACTCTGTCTTGGCAATTGGAACTATGCCTCCATGTGTCACCTATTGCGTTCTTTGGGCTGCAAATACTACGTGTTGTTGCGATGTGAACAACAAACAGATGTATTGCTGGATAAACAACAAACGCATGTCATCATAATCATATTCTTTTGGCGATTCCAAAACAAACCTGGAAGTCTTGACGGCTAGTCCAGTACGACTATCGCAATTTTTCTAAAAACTGTACTGGTTGATCTGGCGTTCTCTTGCTGAAATATGAAATTGGGATCGGCTGCAGTATTTCAGAGACCTAAGGGGCTATTATTAAGGGGTTATAAGCAGTCAGGAGGCCGAAAAAAGCGATTTTTCAAGAATTTTTCCTGGAAAGAAATTTTGATTTATTAACGCAAAAATGTATATACATATTGTAGTAACTTTCAACTTTGTATTGATATGTTTTTCTTTTTTTAAAAGCTGCTGTAGACGATTTCCGGGAGATCCTCTAAAAAAGGCATTTTACGGTGAGCCTGATATCTTTTGATCGAATAATCTAAAATGAAAAAATAAAAAAGATTTCGTTAATATAAGGTATTATATAGTATTTAATCGAATGAATAAGCAAAGTATTAATTTTTAACAAAATTTCTCGATTTTGATAATATCCTGATGATGCTTAACTTGGTTATCGAATCGCTACTGAAAAATAGTTGTTTGCGTTGTTAACATGTTCTTTAAGTGTACTTTTAAGTTAAATTACGCCAAGGGTTCCGGTATAAAAAATGTCTACAGCTTTTCTTCTAATTAGACAAGTCTTTGTAATTTGGGCTTCTCTAATTACAGCTCGTGTATCAACTCTTAAGTTGAATAATGTTAGAATAAGTAAAGTGAATGACGGCATATAATTCCCCTAGTTAAACCTGTGGTTGTCTCGAAATCAGGCAAATTCCTGCTTTGTTTGCCTTCGGTCTGTTAACAAAGCATTCCTCGACGAGCTGTATAGAGTCCAATAATGTTTATTTATTGACCTCACGCTTTGGCGTGAAACAATAGCGAAATGCTAGCAATAGTAGTGATGTATATTGGCTCAAAATCGAATTAACGTTAAAAGACTAGTTTGACAATGTTTCCTTAAATCAACTTTTGATTAAACTTAAATATTATATTTCAAACTTAAGGTGCACCGTTTTCACTCTTTTTTTTTTAACTACATTTGTCATTTATTTATGAAAAAAATAACACAAACTTTATGTTTTAAATAGACTCCCTCACTTTTAATACACTTTCGCCATCTTTCAGACGGATGTCGAATCTCACGTGAAAAAAAGTCGTGGTTTTGATATGATAATGTGAACGAGGCTTTTTTCAACTTCCTATCAAACGGCTATCAACTAAATTATGTTGCGGGAATTGGAAGAGAGAAATCTGTAAAATATCCAAGTCTGTAAAATATCTGGTTATCGTTTTCAGAGTAATTTTTGCTGTATGTGGTCGTGCTTTGTCCTGAAACAAAATGATTCATGGATTAATCAGACAAAAATTCTTACGGTATTTTAGACAGAAACTTTTTGCCAACGTAGTGGTCAGTTTATGTACCATTTTTTGTCAACAATTAGCATCTTTATTGTAAAAAAATTAACTGGTTAATTTTTACCAGTAGATTGATTGAAAATAGCCAGGCCTATTCATATGTCTTTTGACTTTAGATATGGTATTCTTATCGAGCATCTAGCTCGCGATGAAACCACTGCCTCACGAGGCCTTCGCCAAGAAGGGCCACTAGCTAATACTAGTGGGGCTCCCGTTCCCCGTGGTACTCATGTTAAATCAGGTTCCTAAAGAACATTCGATGAGTACCCGTTCAATTCATTGTAGCAATATGTACTTTACTAGTTTCTGATACCAACACCTGTTGCCTAAAGGTGTGAATATATATATATATATATATATATATATATATATATATATATATATATATATATATATATATATATATATATATATATATATGAATAACAGAAATCATTCATCCGTACGTCCATGTACCTCTGTTCGTTTCAAATCAGCTATCACCATCACGTCGAGACAAGTACCTCCCAGAACCGGTTTCTGGCCTCACAGCCGTCGTCAGCTGGGACCCCGTCTAACGCAAGAAGACAGCTGAGTAGAAACGAACAGAGCAAGACCAAGACAACTTGCCATATTGATGGCGGGTTACAATTTCAATGCAACTCGCGAGATTGCGACCGATGAATAGAGGTACATGGAGGTACTGATGAGGGATTTATGTTATTCAAATATCTCTCTCCACGGTCCCACTACGCTATCTTTTGAGTATATATATATATATATATATATATATATATATATATATATATATATATATATATATATATATATATATATATATATATATATATATTATTATCATTCATTCTGAATTCAGTATCTTAGCCTAAGCTGGTCGATATTGTAATGACAAAATGAGAAAGCAGACTGATACACTTCCACAAATGGAATTCAACGGTCTCGAAGCGATTGACATTTGCACTGCCCTCAAGAAAACTCAAAACTGGAAGACGCTTTGGCCAAATGGACTATTAAACTTCTGGATTAAAAACTTTACAGCTGTTTACCAGGTACTGGCTGATGCTTTTAAAGAAATAGTGATGAATCCTGATACATTCCCCGACTTTCCGATGGAGACCAATACATATTTGTTATATAAAAAGGGTGAAGTTGACTAACCCAGTAACTATAGATTGATAACATGTTTATCCGTGTTGTAAAAATTATTCACAGCCCTGCTTAACGAAAAAATGTATCGACATTGAAACTATAATAACATATTTGAAGATGAGCAGAAGGGGTGTATTAGGGTATGGGATGCAAGGAACAACTTACGATTGATGCTGTAGTTCTTGCGCAAACGCGGAAAAAAGCACAACTTGAATATGTGCTATATAGATTACAAGAAGGCTTTCGATAATGTCTCACATGATTGGTTATTAGACGTTTTGAACATCTACAAAATATCTCCGCAGATTACAAATTCTTTAAGGTATCTCATGAGTAAATGGAGGACTAATTTATTTGTTCACCAACAGTACATTGGAACAACAAATATCGAGAGAGGAATATTTCTGGGAGATTCATTTTCCCCTGTTTGGTTTTGTCTAGCCTTGAATCCGATGTCCACATTACTTAACAATAGCAATATTGGCTACAAACTTGACATCGAGACCGTTGAATTCCATTGTGGAAGTGTGGAAGTTGTGGAAGTGTATTAGTCTGTTTTCGAATTGTTGCAAACCACGGGGCCATTATTTCATAACCATCAGATCTTTTCATAACATTCACATTTTCAAGTTTTGACTAGTTACCCTGGGCTTCTGGTTCTTTATAAAATTTCTTCTGTTTTAAAATATTGTATTTTGGAGTTTCTGTTTTTTTATTTCATTATATCTGGCTAGTCTGACTCCTTTCCTTTTAGCTTTCTGTCTAAATCGATCTTTCAGGTCTAATAATTTCTCGCGAAAGTTTGAATCTTCAAATCCAATGCTTTTTTCGTTACTTTACTAGATGTATTTCCAGCAAGATACTCAAAAATAATGTCAACTTTCGTACGAAACTCATTAATCTCATATTCAAAGCGCTTTTTTCAGGTAGGTGTATCTGGATATTACGCCTTGTTGGACTGAGAGTGTAAGTTTTTTGACGATTAAAGTTACTGCTGCACAATACAGCGCAAGATGTATGTTACCTAAGATTCATTATCCTCGATAAATGAGATTTCAAAAGATTATTCACCTGCATTATAGTTATGCGGGATTTGCAATATTGCGCAATATCGATATTTTTGGCTTATTTAGTGGATTTGAGCCAGTAAATTGGGCCAAGAGATTGTAAAACCTTTCTCGTATTTTAGAAAAGTTTCCATACTTGGCTGTTTCTTCATTTTGAGTTGATGATATTTGAGTTGATGTTGTTAGAATTGGAGTTTGTACTGCCAGTTGGTTCTCTGTGTTCAAGTTAAAGACATCCATGTCATGTTCTTGAAGTGGTTTTGGTGTAATTTATTACCGACTTCTCTCTTGATGTTTATTAATTCCGCTTCGCTAAGAATTTTTTTTCTTAATATAAGATTTTTAGGGTCTGCTAAGTTTTGTTCCGATAAATCTGTTTCAGCAAACCTCTTCTTATATTCTTGGTGATGTGCTCTTCTCCATCCAGGTAGCGGTTTATCTGCGCACTGATTCACGTAATAATAGACACTCATTACTTCAATATTCATTTCACGTATCCATCTAATACGTGGAGTGCGCTTGGTCCTACTGACAGGCCTTCTTATGTTGGGTTGGTATTGGAGTCTCTGGTGTTGATTGACTTTTATATACTAATTGTGGATGGATATTTTCAGTAACCTTGTTTATTGTCATTCTTGTGGTGCCATAGAGTTGGGAATTGCCACTCGCTCCAGACTCACCAACCCCGGACAAATCCTCCCAAGGGTTTCGAAGGGTTCTGGTTCCACAAAAAAAATAGGTTCAAGTAAAAAACGGTCACCCAAGGCAGAGCCCCGATTTACCATAGGAAAGCTATTTACTACCGGAGGGCGCTAGGTATCCTGAGACATCGTTAGAGACACTTTAACCCTGTGCCATTCAGCTCCTCGGCACGATGGATTTTCACCTTAAGCTTGGGGATTTTTTTTTCAGAGGTTTACTCCTCTCAGCTCGGAAAGGTGTGGCGCCACTCACCAAGTGGCAATCGTCAAAATCGTGTCAAAATCTCCATCCCTGAACCAACCAAACTACTTTAGCACCGTGATCTCCCGAACAAAACCCTCTCCGTAAGCGGCACAAAACTTGTTTTTTGTTCGGACAGCATTTTTGTCTTTTTGGAAGTAAAAAAGCAGCTAATGAAAAAAGAGTAAAATTTGTGTAATATTTTTCTCTCTATGTACAGGCTACTCAGCATTTAAATCATCTGAATGAACATTATTTCTAATAGTAACATCCCTGTGTAAGATTTATTTATACATTATATAGAAATAAGTCACCGTTATGTCTCTAAAATAAAATTGTACGCCGATCTTACACAATTCGGTCTATCTTCTTGTTTTTTCTGGATGCAGTCGAAGAATGGTTCACACCAATTATCCCACATTTTGTGTACTATATTCCCATACACAGTATGACGGAAAAATAACGGAACTTTTTAAATTTAAAGACAACTTATTGAAATAATGAATGCTGTATATCTGCTCTACAAAGCGAGACCGCCAAGATTACAATCGATCAATGGATTTTCCAGTTATAGCTCTTAATGTGACCCTACCTTTTTTCACCACATCACAAAACATTGAGGAAAAAAGTTTATGATGGTGATTGCTTATCCCGTACACATGTGTTCAAGTGGTATAAGTAATTCCATGACGGGCATGATGCTTTAGAAGACGACATAAAGCCAGGTCGGCAAAAGAAAACAAAAATCGCGATGAGTTGGTGGAAAAAAATGCGTGAAATGATCATTTTCGATATAACTTCGACTGTGAGATGAATAGAGGAAGGATTAAATTCGACCAAAGACGTTATTTTGATGAATAATTTAAACAACGAAAAGTCTGTTCCCTCTCACTTTAGATGAAGACCATCGCTATTCGTCAATTTTTGACAAAAAAACAAGCATGTGTGCTTTAACAGCCTCCATACACGACTGATTAATATCCGTGTCACTATTTTCTGTTTCCGAAATTCAATATATTTCAAATTATAATCGATTTTCTTCTATACCTATCGTGTACTTATTTTTCCTCTTTTGGATTACACAATAAAATTTCTTATTATTATTATTAAAAACAACAGTATTACGAGAATCAATTTTTGATTACATTAATACAAATGTATTTTACCAACACACAAAAACCAATATTTATATTAATTAAAGCAGGAATATTGAAGTTGAAGAATACAGAATAACCGTTATCTAAGGCTACTTGGCAAATTGACCTATAACTTTACAACCACGGTCATCATTACTGAAGAACCCCGGTCGGCATTCCCACCAGCTTTGTACTAAACATTACAACCCGTGAAAAGGCTGTCGACTGGGGAATGACCAACGCTGAAGACCTTTTACCCATCATGATTACTGGAGTAAAGGATGATTGCTTTTCAGATTTCATTGCTGCCTGGCGCCCTTCTCGGGACTACTTCCAGTATTAGTAACCATCCCTGCTTAAATTAAACAAACATCCACTCCATAATCGAAAGTTATAATTAAAATAATCGAGGTTATTGCGGCACCAACCACAACAAGATATTCGATTTTATTAAATTGAGATATCAGAAAATGAAATATTATTGTATTGTAAATGAATCTGTGTAATTTAAGGTTTTTGTTTCAGGTATGACTTTAAATTCCCAACGGTATTTTATCGGACCGTCCGGAAAATACAATCAGAATTCAGAAATAAATGGGTTTAATTGAAATTTTATCTGTTTCGTTTTCGGAATATCAAAGCGTTATTATTGTTTGATAGATGGTGCTGCGCTTCCAATTTAGTAACATTATTCTGTTCTTTAATACTGCGTCGCTTCAAAAAAAAGTAAAATGAACCCCGACTTTTCTTTGTTGTTTCTTCAAAAGTAAAAGCGTTATGGACTCACGTAATTTTAGGTGGTTTTTCTGTTCAAGATGTTGCAGTATTCATTTTCCCAAAATATGGGGAGTAAGACATTTTACCAAGTTTAGTGAATTTGACTTGAGACTGTTATTTTAACATGCAAAGCCCATATACAAGTTATTAAAATACTGTTCAGTTTGGCTTTAGGAATACCGTGAGAGGCATGTTAGGGGTTAAGGGGGCCATAGAAGAACGCTAACCCAAGAACAGTTGTGAATTAATGCGTAACAAAACATGGAAGGCAGTCAAAAAGTAAACTGGATACTGTGGCAAAGACATTTACAAGAGCTGTAAAGGGCTGGAGAACCATTTGGCTTAAAAATAAACCAGAAGAAAAGTCACACCCTGTTCAATAAATTTGCTCAGGACAAGAATATATATTTTAGGAACGGATTTGACGTTGTGGATCATTATTTATATCTTGGGCAGATAATTTCAATGAAAGGGGATACCGTCCGGGAGATGAAACGACGCGTTAAATGTGGCTGGCAGGCATTTGGCAGGCTCAACACAGTGTAAGAGCAAACTACCACTTTACTTGAAAAGAAAAGTCTTTGATCAGTGTGTTCTGTCCGTTATGACATACGGAAGTGAGATCTGGACACTCACATCAGTCACTTCAAAAACTTCGAGTAGCACAGATGGGAATACAAATATGTATGCTTGGCATTACTAGACGGGATAGAAAGACCTGCACATGGATCAAGGTACAAACGAAAATAAATGACATCATTAGACGATGGGACAAAAGATGGACCAAGAAGATCCTGGACTATATACCGCTTGACCGGCAAACGCCCACGGAGAAAACGGAAAACACGATGGGCTGATGACATCATTAAACATATTGGACCTGAATGGCAGAGGAAAACTCAGGACCGCGAGAGTTGGAAGCATGCTGAAGAAGCCTTCATCTTGCAGTGGATTGACATGGGTTGATGATGATGATGACGATATATAAGTTACCAACATATCATAATATTCGGACACTGAACACAATTTTGATTTTAAATGGAATATAAATACACACATTGAAATCATTTTGATCATCTCAATTAGTTAAAGCGACGTTATCATTTTAACTTTTTGACTGATGTATGGCTTGTAATAAAAATAGCTTAATTAAATAAGATTTTTTTCGCAATGTTCATTAGTTTATTGTTTAAATAATACCCATTATTATAACCATTATTTACCAAATATGCTTTTACACATATTGCCGTATGTTTTTGACACTTGTTTTGAGGAACTTTTTTTCTTTCAAATGACAATGAAGATGTGACGATTAAATTAAAAAGTTAAATAAAAATTAAATTAAAATTGATTGATTAAATTAAAATTATAGGAGATTTACCACTAAACTTCAAATCGCTTTATTTCACTTCTCGACGCGTGTTTCGTTTTAAAGTGAATTATCTCCTGATGATGTCAACATGTTCAGCGAAAGGCACATTGAGAAGTTAAACAAAGAGATTTGGTATTTAGCTGTAAATTTGTTTGGGTTTAGGTTTTACACCGAAGGTTCCAATAGAAAACTTGATTCACTAACCGTGTTTAATAATTTTTTTGTTTCTCTCTAATTTCGTCATTGATAACATCTTGTAAGTGTATATTTGACGTTAAAGCAACATTCTCGCCCCTTTTAGACACAGATGACAAAATCTTCTCGTATTTTTTTTTTCGAAGAACTGTTGAATTAACCATGAGAAGCTTGAAATTGACTGGTTGTTATTTGCTAGATCTTATTTGCTTTTTTGAATTTTAGAACTAGGTAATGTGAGTCTACTTTGATATTTAGCTTCAATCCGCTAACTTAAAGTTGTTTTCAGTTTTTTAATATCCCAAACTCTTACAACTTTAAAAGGACGTTTCAGACGTTACAGAACTTTTTTTGAGTCTGAATTATCAGTCAATCTGACTGTAGACTTGTTTACTCCGTAAGCATGAGCAAAATAAGCAAAAGAACACCTTTCATCGTGTAAGTTGTTAAGAACTTCTAAAAATATTTTCAGCTTTGTTTATCTTTTCTGTTTTTATAATATATTTCATAATTTGCACACATATAACTTTCACCTTATCGACTAAAATTATTCCATTGATGTCCTTTAGATTGTTTTAATCATTATGTTACTCCACTCACGCACTATGCTCTGCCTTTGCACACAACACACTACACGAGGTCACGAGGTTTAGTTCTCTTCAGTCTTTGGACATGATTTTGGTTATCCAGCAGTTGAAGAGCTTCTGCATGAACATGAAGGCGTAGCCTGGCTTCGTGCCAAACCAAACCTTCCAATTTCCTTCTTGACCGTTGGAATTCCAAGATCTCAATAAAGATCGGAGTTATGAATATATCAAGGTGCATTAACTATATTTCTCAACACCTTGTTTTGAAATATTTGTATATTTTTAATATTACTATCGCTGGCACATCCCCACAACTGAATATCATATAGTCACACTGGTTTTAGGATTTGATTATAAATCAATATCTTATTATTTATGGTCATCTTGGAATTTCTTCCTATAAGCTAATAGTATTTTCTATATTTAAGATCAACCTCAGCTTTTTCTTTTTTACCTGTTCTTTCCACCTTAGTTTGGCATCAAGAATCATACCGATGTATTTGGCATTTAACACATATGGAACGGTTGTATCATTTATATCTAGAGGAAGCTGCTCTGCTATTTTCTTGTTGGTAAAGTTGACATGGTTTTTCCATTTTTTGGTCCAATTTACAATTTCATCGCTTGCTGATTGTAGTTTTCTAGTTGAGGTTTCTATGTTGTCGTCCACTGTTAGTAGAACAGTATCGTCAGCAAATGTAGCTATTGCAGTGTGTTTCAAAGCTGGTAGATCGCTAATATATAATCGATAAAGGATGAGCCCAAGAACGCTTCCTTGAGGAACTCCCGCTCTTATTTCTTTCAAGTCAGAGTATTCGTCTTCTTGTTTTATTCTGAAAAGTCTGTCCGATAGATATGATGTCAGTATCTCTACCTATTCTTTAGACAGCATTTTGTTTAACTTGTATATTAGGCTTTCGTGCCACACCTTATCAAGGGCCTGTACAATTAATATATTAAAAAAAAATTGTACATTTTCTTTGTGTGAAATTTCTTGATGATAATTAAACGTGGGGCTGTTTTGTAAGAGCATATTCTTTCTCTATTTGACTTTATTTCACCCTCAAAACATTTCTTAATGATCCACCTCAAGTTCTACAAAGTTATTTATTGACCATCGGCTTTAATGGAGTAATATAACCACAAAATCCGTCATCGTAGTAATATTAGTGATGACATACGAGATTGAATGGGATTAGCTTTATAAGACAACGAGTATTTGATGATACATTCTAGGGGAAGATGGCCAGTCCTTTTGAAAATTATACTGAAACGAGAAGTTATTCTATGCAAGTTTAATGGAATAAATTTTCAATGTAAACGAAATAAGCTAGAAAATCAGTGAATATACTATTCCCAATAGTGTATTAAATTTATTAGATTTTTCATCAAATAATTTTTGATGTATTTTAACATACTGTTTATTAATTACTCGAACTAGATTTGCTTTAAATGTGCGAAGATTAATATAAATGTGGCTAGTTTAGCAATAAAATTCCGTATTTCAATTTTTAAAGCTTTTTCATTTTTCAACATTCCAATAGAATCGTTAATAGTTAGTTTGAAGAATTTATGATTGGACGTATAATGGATGTTGTGAATGTTCATGAACATCTAATGATGCAAGAAACATCGGTATTGTTAGTGAAATTATATATATATATATATATATATATATATATATATATATATATATATATATATATATATATATATATATATATATATATATATATCCTTTTGAGAAAATATTTTAAGAAACAAATTTGAGAAATATTTTGGGATACCATTATGTATTCCACGTGGGTGTGTTGTTGGTCCCTAGAGATTTTTGAGACATTTTCAGACAATATTTTTAGAAAATATTTTGAGAAACTATCTTGAGAAAATATTTTGAGAAAATATGCTGAGAAAATATCTTGAGAAAATATCTTGAGAAAATATTTTGAGAAAATATTTTGAGAAAATATTTTGTGAAAATATCTTTAGAAAATATTTTGGGAAACTTATGTATTTTACGTGGGTGCCTTGTTGGTTCCTAGTATCGTCCGAAACCGGTTTTTGCTTCAGAATAGAGATAGAAGAGAATATTTTACTCACGCTTCCATGTGAGGGCTTTATTAGTTGACAGCAGAAGATAGGCCTAAAAACAACTGAAGGAACCAACAGAGCTTGTGATCGATATTTTAACTTTTTAGAACGAGGCGGTAGGAAAATATTTACATACAGAAAATTTTGTAGAGAGTTTGATAGCGAATATTTGGGGCACTATTTTACACACAGTTGGTAATTTTTTTTATGCAAATTACGATTCCGTTAGTGAAATTAGCCTAGCATTACTTGGAAATACCTTGAGATTTAGGGCCTTTCCACTGATAATTAGCATAAGAACTTGGGGATTTTTCTTTTCTTTTTATATATTCTGTGATTTAATTACGAAGAGTATTTTAAAACAGTTTCTTAATTAATTTGTTAAAAATTAATCAAATCACTTTTATTTATTTGAAAAACTCTGTAAAATCTTTACATTTGATATGCATATCGGCTATATTTGAAAGAATAAAAGATGGTTAAATATCTGAGTTTATATTTTGATTTTATTATATGTTCATTCTGTAAATCATATAAACGTAGTGTGGGTGATGTTGAGGATAATCAAAGAGACGAGCGACATATAATTTGTCTAATTAAGGGTTGTTTTGATATACAGTATCCTGCTTTGTCTGCCTTAATCTCATCCACAAAATATTTCTCAATATACCGCCTGATTGTATTACTATAAAGGTGGTGGTTGATAGTTTATATTACTATAAAGTGATGGTATGTGTCTTAGAATAGAATAGCGGCCTTTGATGATTATATATAACTAATATATTATTTATTAGTTATAATACAATTCTTTATTAAATGCATTAAAGTGTCTTACTTTAAGGTAATGGTTTCAACTCATCTGGCATTAGTTCGTTTCTTCGTTTTCAATTTTGTTTTCTTGTGAAATAACTAAAACTATTATAAATAAAACAAACTAGGATTTATATCTAAATGTTTACTATATTAAAAAATATATATAATGGTTGTTTCGAGTACACAGTGCCTTTTTGAAATACGAAAACTATATTAAATTTGTGGGTAAGAAAAATAGTGATTTTTTTTGTGATTTTTTTGCCACTATCTAAAACTCAAAAAATATCAAAAATATCTGTTCTTATGTAAATAAAGATTCACTGGGTAAAAAACAAAAAACAAAACAGAGACAAATTTCTCAGTGATTATTTTTCTGTAATAAATTTGCCCAACGAACAAAATTTTAAAAAATACATAAATTTTCTACATTGACATGATACTTACATTGACAATAATAGATTTTACAGTGACATACTATCGAAAAAATAAATATGTGTATAGGTTTACTTTGTGGTCATCGTGTATTGAAATACTTAAACGTTTTTAATTGTATTCTTTAGAACCCGGAACCATATTGAATTTGAATATACCGAAGGCATAGCAATACAATTATTTTTATATAAATTAATTATAGCGGTTTCTTTTAATCTTCTATATTTTGTTACCGATTCTTTTAATACCATTTTGGAATTATTCCAATTGATTTTATGTCCCGATTCCCATGCGTCTTGACAAATTCTAGATTTATTAAAATTGCCCTTTCTAAGAAGGTGTTTATGTTGTTTTATTATAACATCCAACGGTCTAGATGGCTCACCTATATAAATTTTGCCACATTTGCAGGGAATTTTATAAACCGTATTTTTGGTATTCTGTTGTGTGTTGTTTGGTTTGGTTTTTGTTAATATAGATCTAATAGTATTTTTTGTTTTAAATGTCTAATCATTGTAAATAATTTTTTTAAGTGTTGGAAAAAGAAAAAAAGACAAAAATGATAATTATATAAAGGTCCAACGACCTAATAATAACAGAGTGGATTTTTGCCCGAGTTCGGGCAAGTTTATTGCTTATTAGCCTGTTTATTCATAACCGTACACTTTAGATATTTAATGTCTCCAAAAAATTGGGCAGTTGCTTCAGTTAAATGAAAGTACGGTTGGAGATATCGTGCAACGCTACAAAAATGAGGACATAATTTTTTCGAAGAAGCAAACAGGCCATCCGAAAGTATTAAATGAAAGAGACCAATGGTTTAGTATAAAAGAAGTACATAAAAACCCTAAAACTAAGGCACCTAAGCTCAAATCATTGGTGGAAAACTATTCGCAAAAAGTAGCCAGCACCCAAACAATACGTCGTTATATAACAATACATCATCATACGTTGTATAACAATACATCATTTGGTCATAGCAAATACTAATTATTAGCTAAGTTTGTATACAATTAATGTTTTTGTTGATACTAATTAATGTCCGAACATTTTTGTGACTTTAAATTACTAAAATTGATCATTTTTATTGACGTATTTATTAATATTCACGTATGGGCCCTGGTGGACCACGCGAAGTACTGTTATAGACGTTTGTTGTTGTTAGCCTTCCTTTGCGCCCATACTGATTTCATTCTTTCACTATGAACTCCCAAACGTTAACCTTGTGTCTGAAACAGATTTAGTCCTGAATTTCACTGTAATATTTGCTGATCTTAGGTCCTCTTTAACTGCAGTAATCCATTTAATTGTTTCTATTTTAGCTCTACTCCTATTTTCATAAAATTCAACTATTTGTCTAGTTAGCCTACTCTGATTCAGCCGTTTTATATGTCCGTAAAACTTAAGTCTTCTTTTTTTCATATCGCTATATAGATCTGTGTATTGTTTGATTTCTGGGTTTTCTCGAAGTCGGTATGTTGTGCTATTTATTTGTTTGCGGCCTAAGATTATTCTTTTTTTATTTTCAATCTCCTCGATGTCTTTTTTTCTATTCAAAATGAACCATATAAACATTCTTTCTTAATTACTGTGTTGTAATGTCTCAGTTTTGTGCTTTTAGATATGGAATTTTTTTGTAAATATTTTGTGTAAGTCTCAATGCAGTTTCCATTTTTTCACATCTATCCTTATTGGCCGTTTTTTCCAACCCGTTTTATATGATTATTTCACCCAAATATCTCAATTTAGAGATTCGTCTGATGTTACCATATTTTGTTTTTAGAAAACGTGTTAGTCTGTTGCAGGTCATGTATTGCGTCTTTTCAAAGGAAATTTGGAATCCTACCTTTTCTGATGTTTCTTTTAGGATTTCAATTCGTTTTTGTGCTATTAATATATCTTGAGCTAAAATTGCTAGATCATCAGTAAACATCAGAAAAATTATTTTGATGTTGGTTCTCCCCAGTTTAATGGGCTGGTCAATATTCAAGGCCGATTTTTTTACACGCCACTCCTGTATTAAATTTTCTAGAACACAGTTAAATATGAGTGGAGAGAGTCCATCCCCTTGTCTCACTCCAGTTTTAATTTCAAAAGGCTCTGAAATGTCACCCATGAATTTAACTTTTGATCTTGTGTTAGTTAGTGTTGCTTTAATAATTTGCCAGAGTTTTCAGATCTAGTCCCTGTTTTTTCAAGATGTGGAATAAAGATTCGCGGTAAATAGAATCATATGCTTTTTGAAATCCACAAATGTAGAGACATTTTGATGATACAGATGATTTTCATTGTATAGTTTTTGATGTCTTACGATCAACTTTAGATTCAGGATGTGTTCCGGGCAGGATCTGTCCGATCGAAAACCTGCTTGATATTCACCAATTTTAGGTTCTAACTATCCCTGTGCTCTGTCTAGTAGACATTGAGATAAAATTTTGTAACAAACTGGGAGAAGAGATTTCCTTCTATAGTTATTTACATCCATTTTATCGCCTTTCTTATGCAGTGGATGGGTAAGAGCATCTTTTCAATCTTCCGGAATCCGTTCGGTTCGCCAAACTTTAGTAGAATTTTGGATATTTCCTTGATTATACCTGGACCCGCAGATTTCAAAAGTTCAATAGTGATTCCATCTTCACCAGAAGCTTTGTTATTTTTAACCTTGTTATAGAATTTTGGATATTTTCTTTATTATACCTGGACCTGCGTATTGTAAAAATTCAGAAGTGATTCCATCTTCACTAGAGGCCTTGTTATTTTTAAGTCGCTTGATTTGTTTAATTATTTCATCTTCATTCGGTGGTAATGAATCTAGGTTTGTTTGTTTAGGGTTTAGTGTTGGTAATCTGTTTAAGGGCTCAGTACAGTTGAGTAGTTGTTTAAAATATTTGGCAAGTTCTTTGCAATTGTCTTGGAGAGAGAGACAGAGCTAATGGTCCATTTTTCTTTCGGAAGCACTTGGATTTCGGAGGACTTTGGGATTGATAACCTGTAAATTTAGATTTAAATGTTTTGTACGAATTTTGGGTGATATTTTTTTAGAAATCTTTTTCATATTTTCTTTTAGTTTGTCTAATTAGCTTCGATGTTTATTTTCTTACTTCCAAAAATATGTTATAGCTTATTTCTGTTTTTGTTTGCTTTTTGTCTGTTCCACCCTCTGAATCATTTATTTCGGCTTAATACTGCTTGCTCGCAAACTTCATCCAACCGATGATGTTTGCCGCAACTTTTGAACTTTAGGGCTGTTTTAATAATTTTTTGTTTCAGTTCTTGCCAGTTCTGTGCCGGTTGTTTATCAAGCTCTTCTGTTAGGGTTGGTTTTATTTTCGTAGGGTCAAACTTTGGGTTTGGTAGTCTCTTTTGAATAAGATTTCGAGGTTTTAAGCTAAGTTTGATTCCAGTTAAATAGTGATCCGTGTCTATGTTAGCTCCTTTCATAACTACATTACTATTTACTATTTACTATTTACTATTTCCTATTTACTATATACTATTTACTATTACTATTTACTAACATTCAAAATCTCTTTATAATTGGGGTATGAAATGGCAACGTCAATTTGAAATTCACCCATGTACGTGTTTGGGCATCTCCAGGTCTTTTGTTTGGTCATTTCCTTCTTAAAATGACATTATATTTAGATTAAACTGCGGATATAGTCCAACCAATCTTTTGCCATTATGGTCGGTCCATTTATGAGCGGGAAAACTGTCGACTTTTTTTTATACCTTCTTTCTTTCCCTAGTTGGGCGTTAAAATCACTCAATAGGATTTTTATATGGTTAGAAGGAATGTTAGAAATAGGTTTTTCCATAATTTCCTAGGATTTATTTACTTTTTCAGGATTATATGTATTTTCTTCGTTAACCGGGGTGTGTGTAATTAATGTATAGTTTTTGTTAGCACACTTGAGGGATAGAGTCAAAAGTTGATGATTTACTGGCTGGACATTAATTATAGAACCAAGAATGGTTTTTGGGATAGCGAAAGCAACACCGAGATGTGTATTTTTGAGTATTCTTTTGTCCGTTTTACTTTTAAAAAGTCTGTAGTTGCCGAAGTCTAAGGTTTGCCTTGGTTCGGGGATGCTTATTTTGAGATATTAGCCGCTGTCCATTAATATCTAATGGAACTTTCACTATCCACTACTTTAGGCGAGGTATACTGGATTATTGACGTATTTACTATTAATATGAATTTAGAATTATTTTATACTTAAATTAGGGTTGTACGAGAATTGTTTATTAATTTTCTTAACAAATTCTTTATTATTACATTTTATTTTTATTTATTTTCATAAGCACACTTATAGCGATATATTTCTCCAAATATTTTTCCGATATCCATTGTATCTATATCTCCAGAATGATTGTAAATTCATTTCAATTATTTATGTGAGTATATTAAATTGTTTCGTTTTGTTGTGTTCTATGGTAAAAAAGTAACAGTACGAAGTAAACACAACAACTAAGCTAAAATTAGTATTAATTAATTTTTCTTTGAAATTTTTCCACGAATTGTTCGAAAATAATAAATAAATAAATTAAAATAAAACTTTTAAGAATTATTTTGGATTTTATTATAAGCATATATTTAAAATACACCTAATTAGTGTGATGCCAAAATAAACAAAGAGACGGTATATGATTTGAATATTAAAATGTTTGGTTGTTTTGACGTTTTGCTTCGTTTGCTTTAATCTCCTTTTCAAAACATTCTCCAATAAACTGTCTGATCCCTACAAATATTATTTATCAATATAAGTATATTAGGTGATGACCTAAAGCAATATGTACATTTTTGAGAATTGCTAATACAGGGTGCGGCCGTTAATCTCGCTTTTTTTGAAAAATCTGTGAAAAAATAGTATTGTAGCCTTTAAGAAACAAATTCACTTTTTAAAAATAACAATAGTTAGATGGTGTCCCTCGCGGTTGATCCATTCTTGCAAGCGCCTCCTGAAATTTTCCATGACGTCACGCAACATTCGTTGAGGATTGCTCTGAATTTCTTGCCGGATTGTTTTGGATTTGATTTTGGATTTTGAGTTATTGAAGTGAACGAGTTCGGTGTCGATACACTTTATTTTTGAGGTAACTCCACAAGAAATAATCACAAGCTGTAAGAGCTGGTTATCGAGGAGGCCAAGGAATGTATCCATTCCGTGAGATCACTCGGTTTGGGAGAACGTTCTTGAGAATGGCCATGCTTACCGGAGCGGTATGGCTTGTGGCCCCATCTTGTTAGAATAACGTTTCATCGTTGATCTCATAATGCTGAAGCTGAGGAATGAAGAACGTTCGCAACATACAGTTTAGCTCATCCACTCTCATCTTCAAAAAAGGCCTTTGATTCCTGATGAGGAAATCGCGCACGAAACCGTGACTTTGATCGCATGAAAATGTTTTTGATGGAGGTGGTAAGAGTTTTTGCAACTCCAGTACCAAAATACATAAAAAAAACGACCCTGAGCGGCTGTTTACGAACCGGTTTGATAAAATGCGTTCAGCGAACGCTCGTTGTTGTTTCGACCACTGTTCCATGGTATATATATATATATATATATATATATATATATATATATATATATATATATATATATATATATATATATATATATATATATATATATATATATATATATATATATATATATATATATATATATATATATATATATATATATATATATATATATATATATATATATATATATATATATATATATATATATATATATATATATATATATATATATATATATATATATATATATATATATATATATATATATATATATATATATATATATATATATATATATCATCATTAGCCCGTATCGATCCACTGCAGGATGAAGGCCTCTTCAGCATGCTTCCAACCTTCACGGTCCTGGGCTTTCCTCTGCCACTCGGGTCCAATATACTTAACGATGTCATCAATCCATCGTGCTTTCGGTCTTCTTCGCGGACGTTTGCGATCAAGCGGTATCCACTCCAGGATTGCCTTGGTCCATCTTTCGTCCCATCGCCTCGCTATATGGCCTCTGCCCCTCGCTATCTGCCCATCTCCATTTCAACTGTTTTACTCTTCCAATGATGTCATATATATATATATATATATATATATATATATATATATATATATATATATATATATATATATATATATATATATATATATATATATATATATATATATATATATATATATATATATATATATATATATATATATATATATATATATATATATATATATATATATATATATATATATATATATATATATATATATATATATATAGATATCAAAGCATCAAAATTATGAAAAAATGCGAAAGAGATTCTTTTAGATGAATATGGAACGTAGGTGATGGATTCAGAAGTTGATTCAATATAATGGATCACATCCAGGTTGTCCAGCAGGCAATAGAAAAGTACTACGAATACATCATCCCACTGAGTTTAGCTCTCATGGCAAGGAAAAACCATTTGTCTACAGCGACAGTTCACCTTGATCATCTTGAAGTTAAAATTAATATTGAATAATAAGCAATCGATAAGCCCTTTATCATCACAATTTGAGGCTGGATAAAACCGAATATCGTCTGATGAAGCGCGTCTTTCAATCACACCCTTAACAAAGAAATAATATAAAAGTACCTAAACAAACCAAAAAATAATCGAATTGCAGGTAACTAGCAGCACCATGTAGGAAAAATAATTCGCTTTGTGTAATGGCGCCTTTAAGCCTTCAACACCAGACATTTTGAGGTGCTAGCATCCATCGTCTATTCGTAATGTCATAAGACGCGTCAGGATTGTGTACTTATTTTATTGTGTCGTTAACATTTGCATTTCCTTTGAATTTTTCTTATTAAGAAAAGAAAAGTGAAAAGTGTTTCTAAGTGAAGAAATTCACTCATCAAACATAATGGTATTGGATGATCGTCAATTGAAAGTGCGCGAGCCAGCAGACATGGTAGGTATTTCAAAAAGTGCTATACATGGCATATTGACTGACAATTTAGACATGAAAAAGCTGTGCGCGAGATGGGTGCCGCGATTACTCACAATGGAACAAAAACAGAGTCGTGAGGATATTTCAATAGAGTGTTTGGACAAGTTTCACAGGAATAAAGCTGAGTTTTTGCATCGATTCATAATGATGGATCGATAACGATCGATAACGATGGATGGATAACATGGATCCCTTATTTCACACCTAAGATGAAGGAACAGTCAAAACAATGGAGTGAAAGGGGAGAATCAGCTCCAAAGAAATCGTAGATTCCTCTCCTGTAGACAGTTTCGTCTACAGGAGAGATCATGGCATCAGTTTTTTTGACGGGCGTGGGATAATTTTCATTGATTATCTTCAGAAAGGAAATATAATCAAAGGCGAGTATTATACGAACTTATTAGAGCGTTAAGATTAAATCTGGAACAAACGGCTGCATTTGGTGGAAAAGAAAGTTTTGTTTCATCAATACAATGTACCAGTTCATTTATCGCGATGCCCAAAATCAACGAGTTAAAGTTCAAATTACTTCTTCACATGCCCTATTTGTCAGATTTAGCCCCCTCGGATTATTTTATGTTTCCAAACTTGAAAAAATGGATCGGTGGTAAAAGATTTACCAACAATGAAGAGGTGGAGTCTGCGGTTAATTCTCACTATAAACATGGAATCGAAGCTATTGAATATCGTTGGAAGACGTTCATCGAGCTAAAACGAGACTATGTAGATAAATATAGATAGTTTTCTTACATTTATAGTGTTTTCTTTGTTAGGTCGGGTACTTCTGGGACTACCCTCGTATATGTGTATATACACACTCGCCGCTTTCAAGTGTTTAAGTCCCCTGATCGAGAGACACTTTTCGACCTTTGCATCTTCATTATTGTTTTCATCAAGAAAAATTGTAATATCTTCTTTGAATTCAAACACTTTTTATACCACTTTTGCTTGAGATAGATAATCAGCGCATTTTACAACAGTATAAAAGTAATGTACGCTACCATACCTTCTCACATCTTTGTAAACAATAAAATTTTAAAAAGACTGTTTAATATTTAGTTTATGACTTTAGTACAAATGTATTTCTATAAATAAAACAAAGTATTCTAAGTTTTACTTATATTTTTTTCTAAAACATACTCTCTACACCTCTTTCTCATTATGGACATATATCTGAAAAACTTGGAAAACTTGGACAAAAAATATCTTAACAGCATTAATATAAATATAGCCTTTAAAACAAAGAATTTTTTGGGAACAATTTTAAAAAATTATAAACAAAAAACGTCGAGAGACAGTAAATCAGACGTCTACCAAATGAATTGTGGCTCGTATAATATATTCTATATAGGACATATAGGTAGATCAAGCCCAGCTATCTAAATAACAAAATAAACTCAACACATTTAGAACATCTTATTAAAGCCAAAACCATCGACAGTTCAAAAATATTGTTAACTTCCTCTTAAAATACAAATATTCCGTTTTTTCCCCATATTGTTTTCCTCGTCTGTCTCATGCCTTTGAGACCCATTCTATTATGTATTTAGAAAGTATCCTAATAATATTCTTTGCACAGTGTGTTTGAGAGCCGGATTAAAATTGCGCGCCATTATTTTCTTTTCCAGTTGATATTTCTGATATTTTAACATATAGTTACGTATATCATTTAAATATGTCATAAGGATACATTACCAGGAGTTTCGACCCTTTCCTAATAGTGTTTGCATCATGTGAAACGAGGCGGGTATTAATCGCCGGGTTATATCCACATACATGCTAAAATCTCTTTATGTTTTAATTTGTTTTGATACAAACCCAGAGAGGGACAGTCGTGGCGCGAGCCAGTGTAGCAGTACTTTGGAATTCCGTCCGAATAGTTTCAGTGTATCTCGAAGAAATGTATTTGTGACGTTGAGCATTGTCAAACAATTTTCGACCCATTCTCACACCGGTAACCTGGCCAGATGAAGCCGGTTGCTTCCAGTTATCTATCGGTAATGGATACGATAATGGAATGCTGAATAACCGTGATCGAACGCAATAATTTTTCGAACTACCACTTGCGTGATGGTCGACCCTTCTCACTTTGATGACAGTGATAACGTTGTAAAGTGTATAACCAGTGACGAAGTTATGGCTTTAAGCCAGATTAACCTTCGTCAGTCCTAATAGGCTGGTGAATTGTCCAGTAGCCAACAAGGAAGAATAATTTTTCTTGTAACATACCTGCCTACTAAATTATGAGTTACTTTAATATGGTCAAATTCTCATTGCTGACTGTTTCGTCAGCAGCAACTAATTCGTGTTAGCGACATTCTCGAGGAAAAAACCTAATTTTGGAAAGCGAACAATGTGGAAATTATTTTGCTTCAGTTTTGACAAGGCACAGCCACATACAGCAAAAGGGACTCTGAAAAGAATCACCAATCAAATTGGACTGGAATATTTTGTCAAATCCAGCGTATTCTCCAGTTTTGGCTCCTTCAGATGTTCATCTTTTCCGATCCTGACAACATCACCTGATTGATAGCCGCTTCAAATCTTCTGAGGAAGTGAGGAATTGAGGAAGTCGTGAAAACCTCAATGACTTTATCACATCATAGTTTTCTTCGATCTGGAATTCATAGTTACCTAAAAGGTAGCGAAAGTGCTTCACAGCGCTTCACATTGGTTTTAGTTGGCTGTTCTTTCACACATCGCAAGCGGGCATCCACACATTGGCTATACTCTTGCCATATCATCAGTTCACAAGAAACTGAGGCAACTTCAACATTACTGATAAAACAAAGTAAAAACTGTCTCGACGCGTTAAAATGGCACACGGTATCGCTAATGTGTGAATGGACATGGGATATGTACCAGTGTGCGTCAGTTTATTTGATGTGTTAAAGTCCGACAATCCATCGGCAAGTGGTCAACGCAAACTCTAACCTCCGCCGGCACCATTATAAACTTCAACGTTACCATCCACACACTGGCCAAGTGACTTACACACTAGCCAGTGTAGCGCCGACTTAAAGCGAACGTCCAGCAGTACAGCTGCTAATTTTTTTCTTTATTTGGGTTTTTCGCCACGATCTAAAAATCAAAAATATCTGTTCTTATGTAAATAAAGAAAAAAAATATATGAGCACGCCACAATCATTCAGACATTACTTAGTACAGCAGTTAAGTTGTTAACGGATTTGATTTCCACTTATGTTTTGTACTTTGTTTAGTTGAACAGCGTAAGGAATTCAGACACTGATCCAACGAATCTTACTAAGTTGTCTGATTCCTAACTATTACTACTGGTCTGGCTTATTGTCAACATTAACTACAACAAGTATTTGAACAAATGTTTTAAGAACTGACTGAAGTATATTGTACCAGAAGATATGTATTTTGAAGAAAACACAATAAACTTCAATAAAAAAAATATTTTTTGGTTTATCTAAAACCTGTGAATAGCCCAGCACTAGATATAATATTCGGTTTGAAATATTAATCTCGAATACTGATGATGCTAACATGGTTATCCAAACGCGCGTCGAGAAGTTTAAAAAAGCGATTTGATGTTTAGTGGTAAATCTTTTCCAGTTTAAAACAGTGCTATATATACTTGATGATTTATAAAAAATCTAAAATACTACAATCAATAAACTAACTTTTCGGCGTAATAAACTTCGCTTTTCGAACTACTGAAGCCGGGAAATATTTGATAAGCCTAACTTGAAACGTCTCTAATTGATATAATTTCAAAGTTTTAAAGCACACTTAATTTTCTCCTAATCAAATACTCTTATTCCTTTGATACCTCATCCATTATAAGTTGGAAATTGTTGATTCAACTATATCTTACGGTAGTCTTTAAATATATATGAATTTAAATACAAATTGCCTAATAGACAAAAATTTCACCTCGTCCCATTTCCACTGAATAAGTGTACATATTAATATGTAGATTTTCACTGATGAAAGAAATTTGTTCGTTATTTTTCCTGGTGCCAATTCGTTCGTTTGAAGAGACATATACCATACCATCAAGAATAGGAAGACCCTATCCACAGCCAACAACCCATGTTATCGCCGACCTCCCGTCGGATGGCGTATATATGTATTGTTAGATTTTCTTGGACTGCGTCCAATGAGATAGCAGTTGCTGAGTGTCATCACACACCCAATCGTTGGGTTCCACAATCTCATGTGGAGCAAACAACAACCTGCGTCTCCGCCTAAATGAACACTTTTGTTGGTTGCTTGACCGGAAAGGAGCCCCACCTATCCCTTCAACTGGATGACATATGTTTCGTCCCTCGAGGTTCAGACTCTTCAGGGCGCCGACATATCCCATACCATCAAGAATATATGGTATTCAGCAAAGTCAGCTAGCATGTCACCTCTATTGTCCCGCTCACCATTTCCATATGGGCCAGTTGCATTTTCACCAGTTTTTGGTTTTCCGATTCTGACATTAAAGTCGCCCATCAGGATTTTATACCTACACTTCTCTTTATTTAAAAGTTGGGCCACATTGTCATAAAATTCCTCAATTTCCTCAATTCCTCAATTTAGTTGCTACATAAGCTTGGACGATTTGTAGCTTAAACTTTTTATTCAGCTGAATGACGCATTGGGCTAATCTGTCGGATATACTTTCAAATTTGACTACACTGTCTTTCAGTTTTCGATTGATGAGGAATCCAATTCCACCACATCGTCCATTCTCCGTACCCCGGGTGTAGAGTACGTGACCTGTTGATTCTAATTTGATTAACTCTTTGCCCTTTATTCGTATTTCACAGAGCCCAATAATATCCCAATGTATGTTGTCATGTTCGATTAACAGTTCTTGCAGTCGGGTCTCCGTTTTCATTTTGCGTACATTAAGCGTAACAATGTCAAAATTCCAATGGCAGCCTGATATAACCCGGTGATTCTTAGCACCCTCTATCTTGGGACAGATCTTTCCGCTGCCGTAGGTAGTTGCCCCTTGGCCTCCGGGGAATGAGGGCCGTGTTTGAAGTTGTATTGCCATGTAGAACGCATGGACCGTAATCTGCCACGCTGGTCCAATGCGGGTTGGCAGATTTTGGATCATGTTAGTCTGAGGCCTCTGCCTCGATCTGTCCGCCAGGGGTGACCCTCCCAGGAACTTACGCTCCAGACGGCATAGCTCAAAGCTTCATTGTCCTACTCAAACCCCTTTACCAAGTCAAGGTCTGATCCACAATATATATATATATATATATATATATATATATATATATATATATATATATATATATATATATATATATATATATATATATATATATATATATATATATATATATATATATATATATATGTCGCCTGATCGAGAGACACTTTTCCTCGATCTCTGCCTCTTCGTTATTATTTTCATCAAGCAAAATTACAATTTCTCCTTTGATTTCAAACTATATTTTACCACTTTTGCTTGGGATAACTAGCGCACTTCATTACATTATAAAAGAAGGTACACTGCCATATATTCACAAAGCTTTGCAAACAATCTAACTTTTAAAAGATTGTTTCTTATTTAGTTTAATTTCAGCAAAAATGTTAAGTTCCCCAATGACATTCTTTTTGCTGCAACAGTTACTCTTTGAAGAGTACAGTATCCATATAACTTCGGGTGCATTCTTATTAATTAATAATTGAAGATGATCCATCCGTTTCAACAAAATACATATTTTTTCCAAATAAATGTTTATGTTATATTTATATCGAAGTTACAGTTATGCGGCGATAAATGATTTAAAAAATAGGTTATGAAATGTAATGTTGTTATGAAAGTTTATTAATATGTACATATTGTTTTATTTATATACCTTTATGTTATGTTATGAAAATAACATTTCTGTTAAACTTTTCATTCCTCCTTTTGTACTAGAGTTAAATAATTCGATTCGCAAAACTAGTTATACAAACATTTATTTCACAAAAACGAAGTATAACAATCATGAAACAGCTTTAGATTTAACTAATATGACTGCGTATACAACGAAAATCAACTAGAAAGTGAGCCTGGAGGCCTGGTTACATGATTTTATATAAAATTAAAGTAAACAGTTTTAGGCGATTAAAATAATGGAAATCTAAATTGGGATTCTCAAAGGATTCTAAGAGTTCTAAACAAAATGCAAGTGATAATAAATTACAGTTTTCAAAGAGGTAGACTATACAAAAATATAAATGTTATGTTAGAGGCCTCTCTAATGTATGACATATACTTCTAGCTCGCTCCTCCCAGTTTGGAAGTAGCTAATTTATACTATTTCAAGCATAATCACTAAAGACCGGACCTGTAACATAAAATAAGTGATTAAATCCTTTCATGCAATTGCGTGCCCCATTACTTCAATTGATGAAAATATCAATGTCGCCTTAATGTTTGTTAGTTCATTGTATTATTTCGATTTTTTATTTTGTATGGTAAAAAAATAACAGTACGAAGTAAACACACCGATAAACTAAACTTGAAGAGACCACTAAACACCAAATCACTTTTTTTGTAATTTTCGACGCACGTTTCGCTAATCATGGTAACAGCATCAGGAGATGATTTAATCCGAAGATTAAATCATCTCCTCATAATGATTTAATTTTCAGATTAAATCATCTCCTGATGATGCTAACATGATTAGCGAAATGTGCGTCCAGAATTAAAAAAAAAAGATTTGATGTTTAGTGGTAAATCTCTTTAAATTTAGTGCTTCACAGCAAAGGTTCCAATAAAATAATTGACACCGATAAAGCTAAAGTTAGTATAAATTCATTTTAATCCCATGAAGTGTACGATTATAAGAAGTAACCTTGCCTGAGCTCGGGCAGAAATTCGCTCTCTAATAATTATATTGGAGCTTACGCTAAAAAGAAGATCCAGTTGCCAAATAAACTCTGATATTGATACGCCTCTAACTAAAAACCTTTATCTCTAAATTCAAACTAAATACAAACATAAAAAAGAAAGCACATTCCTTTTAAACAAAACATATTCCGTGATTCGCTCAGGGCCATTTTATTCTTTGAGAATTTCCAATTCAATTTAATTTTTAATAAACCAATTTTACATAATTCATTCGAAACATTACCCCTAATAAAGGAAAATTATTTTCCTTTAAATAAAGGAAAATTATTTTCCTTTATTTAAAAACCTCGTCAGTGATCTCATAATAACATTGTTTTTGTTTTTAAGCAACCCATATGTTTGCGTTAGTCCCATCCAATTTGCCATATTTGGCACCGGGTCAGCTTCTAACAGAGAAAAAAAAGGATTGAGAGGACAATGCTCTTTTTAGCAATTGAGTTTGATTTTTATTTGATGTTCCTGGCCGTCGAAAGGTTTTGCGAGGGAGTGACAAGTTGATATTAAAAAAATCCTGGTTTTTTCTTTCGATTTTTTTTTGCCCTAAATTGATCAAGGGTTAGTCTTTTCTTGGAGAGGATTGATCAGGTATATAAATAAGATTTGATTATTTTACTTCTAAAAAATTACATCAGAATAATAAAATGATATTGTAAATTTGAGAACAAAAAATTTCTCTCTTCCTTTTTCATAAATTGTGAAGTTAACCAAAAGTAATATTAATAATTCAAAAAGTTATTCCGGTACAGGGTTTTCTTACATTTTGCTATTTGAATACTTTCATGTGTCCAAAATCCTACTATAATTTATATATTTAACAAGTATTAAATAGTGTTTATTTTAGGTTGTTAAGAAAGTTATTGCAGTTTTTAAGCATTAAATTTAAATGCACGTATATCAGCTCAAACTAAACGTTATCAATCGAAATAAAAACCATTACAATCAATATACTTTCGCCAATGAGAAACACGTTCATTTATATCGGAAAATTAAAATTCTAGAGTCCTGGAGGCGTGGAAGTCGTTAAAGGCAGTTGTTGCATCCTTTTGATATTTAAAGCGTTTCTCATACAGGAAGTTGTTGGAAGGTTGGAGGAATTGGTCCCTTCCTGTTGACTAATGGCGGGCACATGCGCCGCAGTTTTTGGTACATTTCTGCGATTTTCTGATAGTACTTCTCCGCTGTAATCGTTTCGTCCGGGTTTAGGAAGCTGTGATGAATCAGACCGGCCGCAGACCACCAAACAGTCACCATGACTTTATTTTGGTTTATTTTCGGCTTTGGGAAGTGTTGTGGACCTTTGTCGCGGTCCAACCACTGAGCCGATCATCGCCGATTGTTGTAAGGAATTTACTTTTCATTGCACGTTACAATACGAGAAACGAATCGTTTTTATTGTGCAAAAGAAGGGTAGACGACTGTTCAAAACGACGATTTTTTGATTTTCATTCAATACGTGCGGCACTGATTTATCGAGTTTTTTTTACTTTCTAATCTCTTGCATATGAAAAATATTAGAAATCGCTACATACAATGGAGAAAAAATCGCCTAATTCAAAGGAAAGCTTCTGAACCCTGATGGCCGACCCCTCCGCTTACTGTCAATGTAAGTATCATTGACATATACACAAAATATATTTACTTCCCATTTTTTCAGTATATATTGAAATTAATATAATTTATTTTTTAAATACGTTTTGAAAACGGGAGGAGAAGACCTCCCGAAATGTTAACGTTCAAAAGTTTTTATTCTTTATTTACATAAGAACAGATATTGTTGATATTTTTTCCAGTTTTAAAAAAAACCATCATTTTTAAGGCTCTCATCACCGCCATTATTTTTTTTAAACCAGTACGAACCAGTACCATTGACCAGTACGTGCATTATTGTTTTCTGTGCCGAACGCACCATTGATTTCGCTAGATGTTTCAACAGCTTTTCGGCCTAGTTTGAACTCGAACAAGAAAATTATGTCATTTTACTTTTTATTACATTTAACGCTCCGAAAAAAATTTAAAAACCCTCTGAAAAGAATAACATTATTTTAGAACAAAACTAATACCATAGTTAGATAGAGCGAAAAACGCGTTTTAAAATGATATATAAAGTTAAAGTAATTTAATATAAATTTATTTGAAAATACAACATTTAAAATTAAAATAAAAAATCACAATAACTTTCTTAACAACCTAATATTATGATTATGCTCGAATACATGTTGGGTAATACAAGATTTCTCATTCCTCCCATATTGAATGTGAGCAACATGTTCGTTATATTTGGATAATGTACATTTTAATTTACCCAACATTCACAATAATTTGCTAATACGTTTAGCAAATTATTACTTATTTGACTTATTATCAATTTTTCTAACTAATATATCTATAATATTGAATCAGCATTGTATCATCAATTCACTTCGGCACCTGCCTTATCAATTTTAATTCCTATTATAACTATGTTAGTTGCTTTTTTGAGTGTGTATTACCATAGTTGTTCCTATTATAACTATGTTAGTTGCTTTTTTGAGTGTGTATTACCATAGTTGATGCTCTAATATTTTATAATCGTGTTAGGATTTACGATTTTTATGCTTAGGTAAGCATCGGTTTATCTATTAGGCGCTAAACCTAATAAATTAGGTCTAAATATTTTTACAAGTAATTTGAACAAGCCATTTGCTTTTTGGTAAACAAAACTAATTCAAATTATTCGATTTGAAATGAAGCACGATACGGTGGAAACATATATTGTTCTAAATAAATATTGGAATTTGTTCAGTAAAACACAAAATATCGGTTTGACCGTTCAGATTTATTTTGTTGCCTGTAAATTGGTTCCTACTTGATGCGATACAACACAAAATTTCAAGCAAATTTTTTTGTTTGATATTGTTATCCATCTTAAAAAATGTATAGCACATTTAAACTCAAGGAAAAAAATCAATAGAAGTATATAATCTAACAGACAAATAGCGCCAAAGCTCTCCGTGATAATTGGGTTCAATGGTACCAGCTTACACCAAAAAATGTTGTTTATAAAGGGTGATGTTTCTAAATCATTCCGGGTGCCGATCCGTTCATTCTGTGAAGAGTCACAACGTTTCGCCAAAATCTAATTTGGCATTTGAGTGTGTCCTCTTGTGTGTGTGGTGTTGTTCGCTTCGATTGAAGAGTCCAATTGACGTGCACGGATCGTTGCGCTCGCTCTTATAGGCAGCCGGCGACTGCGCAGATTGTATCGGGGTAGTTCGAAATTATTCGCGGCGGTCGGCAACACTGTCGGGCGTCCGTTTATTGATTTTTCTTCCTCGTCGCTGATCGGTTCGGTTTTCGGTCAATTTTACAGACTTTTCTGCTGTATCATTGACCACTTTTAGATTTGCAACAATCCTCAAGCCTCTTAGATAATTTTGATCGTCCAACCACTTAACATCAATCTGTAAAAAAATTGGATCGATCTTTCAAAAATTTTTAGAAAGTTAGAATTCATAAATTGATAAAATGTTTTTAGTTTCAAACCATTTGAAATCATTTAAATGTATAATGATCAGTGTAATCGTGTAAAATATTGTTGAGAAACTACAAAAACAATGTCCACAACGTTTTGCTGAAATATTTGATAGTATACAAATTTAGACACAATGCTTGCACTAAGCTTTATGTTCTTTAAGCTTATGTTATTTATAAAAATAGTATCGATCAGTAAGCTATAATTATGTGATTCATAAAAAAATATTTTTTTTTTTAGTATACTAGTTTTAATTTGGTGCACAAGCAGGCACATTGACCATGAACTGAACTTTGCCTATGAATAACTTTTGAATAAGTAATTTCATCGTAAATTGGGAAGAGAGCCTTTTTGTAGAGCGTTCAATTTCCTATAAAATATGTATTGGATATTGCTGTATATTTACTTGTTCAAGAGAAAAAAAAAATAGATATAAAAAGTAAAAAAAAAATGTTATTTAAATAGGAAATCTATCGTGTTTTCGGCAAGGTTTTTTATTAGTATTAAGGACTGACCTGATATTTTTGTTAATGCAAAAACTAAAAATTTAAGGGGGGCTGTTAAAAAAATTAACTTGAAAAACCCTAATATCATCATGGAACGTTTAACACATCAGAGCAACGCTTGCAAATTGTCGAAATTTATTTTGAAAATGTTCAGTCACCAAACTTATAGAGCACGTTAATTTTATGGTGCCCAACTGAGCGATGCATTCGCCAAATTATGGACAAATTCAATTAATTTTGGCAAGTAATAACATCATTGTGACTCCATGGTCGTCTCATTCAACATAATTGAAGCCTTGTGATTTTTTTCTCTTTCCCAAGATTGAACATTCACCTCAATGGATGTCATTTGGGGATATTGAAAAGGCCGTAACCGATTACAAAAATCTGGTTCACGAAAGGATCTGAAGACAAATCAGTTACTGGGCTACCCTCTCTCCAAAGGGGAAGTGAAAAGTGTTGGCAGATCAAACGTCTCATTACTTTGTTTACGTACCTTGCTTTAAACTTGAAGAGATTTACCACTAAACACCAAATAATTTTTTTTAACTTCTCGGCGCACATTTCGCTAACCATGTAAGCATCATCAGGAGATGATTTAATCTAAATCTAATATTTAATCTAATCCATATTAAATAATATCCTAATGATGCTAACATGGTTAGCGAAACGTGCGTCGAGAAGTTCAAAAAAAGTAATTTCGTGTTTGATGGTAAATCTCTTCAAGTTTAGTTTTTCACACCAAAGGTTCCAACAGAAGAATTGATCTACCTTACTTTGTTTACAAAACTCTTCATGTTTGAAGAGTTTCTTTCTCACCTTATAAATTTATATTTTATTTGTTTACCACACATCAAAATTTTATCACGTACACCATCCTTTGCTCTTATCTGAAGGTATGTCCGAACTACAACGTTGGAGGGATATACAGATTATAGAGGTGAAATGGCACGTTTCCTTTATTCAAGTCATCCCTAACCGCCGAAGTAGACGAGTTGAACCGGCACAATTGTACGTGCTCGAACCAAAGGACATTTGATAGAGCAAAGGACAAAATATATTTTCTTTTTTAAACTATAAAAAAGCACGACAGGCAGTTTTAAAAATGACAGTGTTGAACACAAAATTTCGCACATCTAACATATTTTTTGTATTATAACACGGGAAATATCGCCATTAATAATATTCAGAATCGATTTTTTTGAGGGTTAAGAGTTGTGGTAATATATTGAAGTTAATGAAGGCCAATTCAATATGTAATTTCAATCGATTTAGATTATCCCGAACCACTTGTAACTGTCTCACATTCAATTAATTTTGAAAAGGGATTTTACATTAGTGAATAACCTTTTTTTATGGAGTGGGTATAGGGGCTATGAAGGAAAAAAACAATTCTTTTAGCGAACGGATAAGGGCAATTGTTTTTTTATAAATTTTTTATAAAACATTTTTATTCAACTTATTGCTGTAAAAAAACAAATTGAAATGTAATGTTTGAAATGTAAATGTTATTCATAGACTGTAGTCGTCAGTACATTGTGATACGAGGGTTGTTATATATCTGGTATATATCCAGAATTGGCAACAATGATACTGCTAGGCGTCATCTGACATACATCGTAAAGTTTGACATTGTTGAATATATACGTACTCAGAACGTTTTGTCATATAGACGCTGTTTGTTTTGTTTAGTGACTTGAAAATTTCATGTCAGTCAAAAAATGGACTTAACTCGTGAGAACTTTCGTGCGATGATTTACTACGACTTTCCACGTGGATTATCTCAACAATAGTGCATCGATCAAATCTCTGTATAATTACTGGTTTACTGAATTCAATCATGGCCGTCATTCGTTCACGGACTAATTTAAAGTAGGTCGTCCAAAAGCAGTTTTTGAACCAGAAAACATTGATACTGTGCGCGAACTGATAAAGCAAGATCGTCATACCGTTAGATTTAAGCATCCCTAGACATTAGTATGACGAGCATACACAAGATTCTACGTGAACATTTAGCTGTGAAAAAGATTTTTACGCGTTGGATTCCACATAATTTGAGAGTTACTCAAAAAAAGGCTCGGGTCGATTGGTGCAAAAAAATGCTCAAAAATACAATCGTGCTGTATCGAAAGCTGTGTATAACATCTACACAGGTGACATATCTTGGATCTATGCTTATGAGCCCGAAAATAAACAGCAGTCTTCTGTATGAGACTAACCCAGCAAAAATTGTTCCCGTAAGAAACACTTCAAAGCAAACAAATGGGCAACAGTGTCACTAGAGCATCGTAGAATGGTCAATTCGGAATGGTACACAACTATAATGGTACGCCTCCTGACCATAATGCACACCAAATAGTGACTCGCTTAGGATGTGAAGGTTTCTTCAACTTGTGCTTTATCTGGCGTGCTGAAGACGATTTTTTGAGAAAAATCATCTATTTGTTCTTTGATCCAATTGATCCAGTCGCTTTAGTTCCTGTGTTATTTGAACCTGTGTTATTTTATATGCATCCAGAGCTAAATCCTTTCCTAAAATACGCCATGTTGTGGATTCACTGAATTCAAATTGTTGTGAACTAAAGGAAATTTTTGGGTGTTCAACAACACTTCAAAATGCTTTCACACAAATCAAAATGCTTTTATAAATGCCCACTACGACTATATATTGCTCATCTTTTATCTTCCATCGAATCAGTTTCTTGAAATTTTTGAACAATTCAATTGATAGTGCTGCCAGACGGACGATTGTGCAAACCGGAAATATCACGTAATTTTCTAAAAACATTTTTTTGAACACCCATTTTCATAAAATAATCCAACAATTTAACGGGTTGTTGTATTGTGTATGACTCCATTTTTATAAATGTCCCTTCTGAACTTCTGAAATGAGATTAGACCTAGGCAAATTCATAACTCCATCTGTGTTTTATTCAAGAATTAAAAAAAGCGCTCAATTTGAAAGACCTGTTATATTGAAGAGATACGACAATGTATTGATGATTTTATCGCCTTGATGCTGGTAACTTATCAAGAGGTTATTTTCAATTTGTCAGAAAGATGGCAAATGATCATGGATGTAAGCGGGAAATTTTGAGAAAAAAACATTTTTTGAAAACTTTAATTTTTTGACAGAAATAAATATATATATATATATATATATATATATATATATATATATATATATATATATATATATATATATATATATATATGGTATAAACACTTATATGCACATATGTCCACAAATTTCAAATATTTACAAAAAGGATATCTACGCCTATGATACTCTACACAAACTACACTACAAAATTGGGATGGATATTTATTTTAGACCATTTTTAAATGAAAACAACAAAAGCATTGTTTTGCTGATAACACACGTTTTTCGATTTTTGCCTATTCCGTTGATATTGGTATATTTACACATTATTTCAGTTCGTTTTCAATTTTCAATCAATCCGTTTAAAAATGCCTAGATATATGATATCTCATTTAAACAGATCAGGATTAATTGCTTTGTTACAACATGGCTTTAATCAAAGTGATATCGTGGAAATTGTAGGTATTTCCTAAAATGTGGTATCGAAAATTCATACAAAAATTAGAGAAGCAAATGACGTAAAGGATTGCCCCAGAAGTAGTAGAAAATGATGTACAACAGTTGCACAAGATTGGTAGATATCAATGAGAGCTCGAAGAAATCATTTAGTATCTACAAGTGGTATAGCAAGGGAGCTTCTTAGGCTTGAAGGGGTAAATGTTTCACGACAAACGATAACACGCAGACTGCAAGCGGTAAATTTGCATCGCACAAGACCTTTACCTGTTCCCATATTAACCCCTTAACAAAATAATGTAAGATTGCAATGGGCTCAATAAATGGTGGATCATAGTTCTAAGTGGAATAACATGATGTTCTCCAATGAGACGAGAATTGGCTGAATGATTGTGGTGTGTTCATATATTTTTTTCTTTTTTTTTTGGGTTGTTCACCACGATCTAAAATTCAAAAAATATGAAAATATCTGTTCTTATGTAAATAAAGAATCCCTGGGTAAAAACCAAAAACCAAAAGGAAACAAATTTCTCAGTGATTCTTTTTTGTAATAAATTTGCCTAACAAACAACATTTTAAAAATATAAAAATGTTCTAAAATAAATACAAACTTTTAAACGTTAACGTTTCGGGAGGTCTTCTCCCCCCGTTTTCAAAACTAATCTACAAAATAAATTATATTAATTTCTATATATAATGCAAAGATAGGAAGTAAATATATTTTTTCTTTATTTACATAAGAACAGATATTTTGATATTTTTTGAGTTTTAAATCGTGGCAAAAAACTCAAAAAAAAAGAAAAAAAAGAGAATTGGCTTGGTTTCTGATTCACGAAGGAAATTAGTTTGGCGAGCTCCAGGTCGACAAACCCAACTAGAAACAGCTCAACCACGTATCCCATTTGAAGGTGGGAGGGTGATATTTTGGGGTGGTATTATGAGGGGTACACGGATATCTCTACCGGTCCTGGAGAGAAGAGTCACAGGTGCTGTGTACATCGCGGAAGTTTAAAATCTTATTGTGTGTATTTCGAGGCACTACAACATTTTCTTGAAGAGGGGGGAATAACCAAGTTAGGGTGGTCAGCAAACTCCCCTGACATGAATGTCATTGAACATGCTTGGGACATACTGAAAACACGCATCAAGAAACGAAGCGATCCTCCTCTTTCTCTGCGAGAACTAAAAGATGCTGTTCGTGAAGAATGGGAGAGAATTCTTCAAACCCAAATTGATCATTTAATCGACTGTATGCCAAATCGCATACATACCCAAGGAGAAACTACTGCTTATTAGTTTTATTGAAAGTTGTTCTTTCTATTTTTAAATTACTTTTGAAGGCAATTGGTACATTGTAATTTTTTGTCTTCAAAATAATAAATTAATTTTAGGCACATTGGTCATTTGGGTTTTAGTTTTATTTGGTACCGTTAAGAGTTGTAATAAAATGATGATTACATAAACGAGTTACAGAAAATATTAATATGAATAACAAATGGAAATATTCCAAACTTTTGGACATATGTGTATATGGTGGTTCTTAAAATACTCAAAACAAAAAACAGTATTATTTTTATTGTTAGATTGGGGTCTTTGTAGTGAATGCTTAGCTCAAGGAGATTTTCCACAGAGTATCAATTCACCGTTTTGGAGTTTATCGACGCGTGTTTCGCTTATAATGTTAGCATCATCAGGATATCACTAAATGTAAATTAATTTTGACTGGAAAAGTGATTCGGCCTTTTGTAGAAAGTTTATTTAAGCTAAACAATGTTTCAATATAATATGTCTACACGATAGCGCACAATCTGAAATAAAAAACTTGAACGTGAAATTGGTGGGATAAAATCGTGTTTTAAAATTGTGGCTCGATATAAAAATTCAAAAACCGATTCTTAAGAAACTAATAATAAAATTACTGCCGTACTTAACGTTGTTATTAATTATATTATCTTAAGCGTTAAATTTAATCCGGTTAAAATTAATGGGGGTTTCCTCCATCTCGAAAATCGTAAGTGTCCAATTCCCGCAATTAAATTTTTCAGACGCGTGCTCATGGATTGTGAAATGGCACTTCCTGACGAAGGGCCTACATTCAGTCTTTTAGAGATTTTAGGCACAGCACAAAAAAAAAACGAAAACCAAATTTGATTTGATTGGACGTCATATTAAAAAAAAATATATTGGGTTGATGCGAAAATTCGTCTCGATTTTGACGCTAGATGGCATTGCATCTCAAAACTGAAGTGTTACCTATAGGGTGATTTTTTTAATTTGGCCGAACGAACTAAATTCAAATAAAACCACAACCAAATAAGATGCCTTGAATATATTTATTTTATGGAAATAACATTCAATGTTATGGTATTAATGTTTGAAAACAATTTCGGACAAATGTCCGCCACGGCTACTTCTGACAAAACGGGTTCTGTCAATCTAATTTTCGACCACTTTTTCAAGCAATTAGGGCCAATAGTTGCCTTGGATAGTTGCTATGGCATGTGAAGCCATCCTATTGGAACCACATTTGGAATAAAATAATCATTGATTCCGCTTAGTAACGATTCGGGTAACGTGTTT
This sequence comes from Cosmopolites sordidus, assembly GCA_031761425.1. NCBI lineage: Eukaryota > Metazoa > Arthropoda > Insecta > Coleoptera > Curculionidae > Cosmopolites > Cosmopolites sordidus. Next base: position 285,046 of record JARFXV010001791.1, on the reverse strand, counting down.
TCCAGTTTGATTTTTAAAGTGATGCTGTCGGCGTACAATCCGCACCATACGGTCTATTTTTCTGGATACAACTATAATTGTATCATTTTTACTACAAATGCTGCAGCAATATCGCTTATTAACGTATTCATTTTGTATGAACCCAATACAATATGGTGGGCTTATTCGTCAGCTTTGAGGAACGAACTATCCCAGTATTTTTTAAACTTTTATTTATTTCTTTAACAATTTATATTATTCTTACTATAATTTTATAAGAATATCGGGGATATTGTCTAAATAAAAATTTTCTTGTTCATTTTTTTATTATTAGATTGTAAAGAAAGTTATTGCGATATTACACCACTAAATTGAAATGCACATATTTTAGCTCTTACAAAACTTTATTAATCGAAATAAAAATCCTAATGATTTTTATTTCGATTAATCAACACTGTTTTCCCAACGAGAAATAAAGTCCTGGAGGCGACAAAGTCGTTGAAGGCAGTTTTTGCATTCTCTTGATTTTTAAAGCATTTCTCGCGCATGAAGTTGTCGAGATGTTTGTAAAAAGTGGTAGACGGTCGATGAGAGATCAGGCAAGTATGACGGATGATCTAGAGTTTCGTAGCTCAACTGGTGCGGTTTTTGTCTCGTGAACATTGAGACGTGTGGCCGAGAGTGTCATAGAGGAAAATTGGTCCTTTCCTATTGACCGAAGCCGGATACATGCGCCACACTTGTCTTCAATTTTTTTTTAATTCGTGCGGCACCCATTTATCGAGCATTTTTTGACTTTTCAATCTCCTGCATATGGTTGGAAATCATTACATGCGTTATGTCTAAATAAGTGGCAAGCTCCCGAATAGTTGTACACGGACTGGGTTCGACTAAGGCCCTCAATTGGTCGTCATCCGACGGCCGACCACCACACTTATCATCTTCAAGGCTATCATCGACGCTAAGAATTTTTTTAAACCACCATTGTGTAGTACGTTCATTAGTGATTTCTGGGCCAAATGCATTGTTCATAATGTCTGAATGATTGTGGCGTGTTCATATATTTTTTCTCCTTTATTTGGGTTTTTCGCCACTGTCTAAAACTCAAAAAATATCAAAAATACCTGTTCTTATTTAAAGAAAGAATCACTGGGTAAAAACAAAAAACCAAACGGAGGGAGACAAATTTCTCAGTGATTCTTTTTTGTAATAAATTTGCCTAACGAACAATATTTTTAAAGATATAAAAATGTTATAAAAAATGTACAAACTTTTAACGTTAACGTTTCGGAGGGTAATCTCTCCCCGTTTTCAAAACTGAACTAAAAAAAAAATTATATTAATTTGTAATATATAAAGTAACGAGTGAAAGTCAATATATTTTTTGTATGTCAACGATACTTACATTAACAACAATGGATTTTCATGACAGTGACATACTACCAAAATATATATATATAGGTAATGTTTACTGTGTGATTGTTTATTGTACTGATTGTGTATTCAAATATTTAAATGTTCTTAATTGTATTCTTTAGAATCGGGAACCATATTGAATTTAAATCTACCGAAGGCATAGCAATACAGTTATTTTTATTTAAATTAATTATAGCGGTTTCTTTTAATCTTCTGTATTTTGTTACCGATTCTTTTAATACCGTTTTGGAATTATTCCAATTGATTTTATGACCCGATTCCCATGCGTGTTGACAAATTCTAGATTTATTAAAATCGCCCTTTCTAAGAAGGTTTTTCTAACATCTAACATCTAACGGTCTAGATGTTTCACCTATATAGAATTTGCCACATTCGCGGGGAATTTTATAAACCACATTTTTGGTATTTTGTTGTATATTGTTTGGTTTAGTCTTTGTTAATAGAGATCTAAGAGTATTTTTTGTTTTAAATGTCGTTCTTATGTTGTATTTATTTCCTACTCTTTTAATTGTGTCAGAAATACCGCGGATATAAGGGATTGTGAGGTTAATTGTTTGAGAGTTATTATTATTGTTATTAATAACTTGTCTGTTTTGTCTAGTATCAAAATTTTTAAGCGATTTATCTATAACATTTTTTGGGTAATTATTTTTTATTAAAATGTCTTTTATGTGATTTGTTTCTTTTTGTAGTGTATCACTGTCGGTACAAACAAGTTTTGCTCTGTCATATAAACTTTTAATTACTCCTATTTTGACCGATTTTGAGTGATTTGAAAATAAATTGAGATACCTATCTGTGTTTGTAGGTTTTCTGTAAACTGTAGTTTTTAATTTGTTGTTTTGTTTTATTATTAAAGTATCGAGGAATGGCAATTTATTCTCCCTCTCCATCTCTAAAGTAAACTTAATTCTAGGCTCTCGAGAATTTATATCTTGTAAAAAAATATTTAGATCGTTAATACTATGTTGCCATATAGCAAAATATCATCAACGTACCTAAGCCATATTAATGGATTTTTAAGAGATTTATTTAATATGTCATTCTCGAGTTCCTCCATAAAGATATTACTCATCAAAGGAGAAAGAGAAGAACCCATTGCCATTCCGAAATTAATTAACAAATTTATTACAAAAAAGAATCACTGAGAAATTTGCCTCCGTTTGGTTTTTTGTTTTTACTCAGTGATTCTTTCTTTAAATAAGAACAGGTATTTTTGATATTTTTTGAGTTTTAGACAGTGGCGAAAAACCCAAATAAAGGAGAAAAAAATGCATTGTTCATATTGCGAGCTTTCGCAGCTTTTCGGCCTAGTTTGAACTGGAACAAGAAAATTGTACAAATTTACTTTTTGTCGCTGTTGTATTTGACGCATTGAAAAAAATAGACAAAATTATTTTTGTACACAACTAATATCTCAATTAAACCGAGCGAACAATGATATATAAAATCAAAGTATTTTGAAACAAATTTATTTTAAAATACAGCATTTAAAATTAAAATAACAATCTTAACATCAGAATAACTTTCTTCACAACCTAACACATTGAGAGCCAATGATAACTTACTATTCCTTCGTATTCTTTTACATCCAGTTGGTTCTTCGTAACAAGTACATGAGTGGGTATTCAAAAAATTTGCATATATTGAATTTCATCTAAAAGCAAAATTTTATTCGTATCGGCAACGCTGCACCACTAGTGTTTTGTAACAAGGCTTTAGCCTAATTCAAGTTTGATGTAGCTTCGCGAGTTAAATACGAAAACCGACAAACTTCGTTTTAAAAAACTTTATTTTATAATAAGGGCACTTAAACTAATGAACAATATCGTGAACAGCACGAGCTTTGACACTACAATATTGATTCTGATTATAATACAGGTTTTCCTTAAATATAAAACATATTGCTTATTCAGCGTTAGGCAAATATAACTTATAGCTTATTCGGCGTTAAGCAATGGACGTCCGTCGGTTTGGGGTCATTACTCCTCCACCCTTAGTTTTTTCAACGTCCTCGTTGACAAGTTTTTGTAAGAGTTTCATCGGAATATATTTGTTTCTTCTTTGTTTTAGCCATAGATTTATCATTATAGCTATTACAAGAAGGAAAATGAGGCACACAATTGTGAAAACGTAATGATGGACTTGTTGAGGAAACCTATCCTGAATAATTAAAGGTTCCATCAGGTCTTCTTTTATTTTCCAGGGGTTTTCCAAGTGTTTGATTTGTAAGTCCAGTGTTAAATTAGTATCTGGGATCTTATCAATCTTCGGAAGTTGTATTGAGATATTGTTAACTTCTAGGGAGTACTTATGTTGATTTATTATCACATCACAGCTACTTTGGATGAGATTGCAATGTTGGATATTAATTTTTTGAAACTGAAAACAGTTCTCGTAAATTGTTTCAGGGGATTTTGTACACAGTAGAAGGGATCTGTGATACGTTAGAGTATGCACTTGAAATTGGTTCTGAGCAACGGCATATTGGCAATCTTTTGGAAAGAGACATCCATTGGCGATAGGGTTGGAGCACATCCACTTATTATTAATTTCTACACATTGTTCATACCACAAGTCGTTACAATGATATCTACTAAGTATAATTAATATTTTACTATCGTTACTAGGTACAGGGTAAATAAATCTTAAGTTACATAATTTTCTTTCGAAAATTGGAATCTTAATAACTAGGATTGCCATTTTTGTTAATATTAAAAGTCCGGTTTTACAAATTAGTGAAAGTTCTGACAAATGTTTTATTGGCCATAGAGCATTTTTAGGATGGTGTATTTCCAAATAATTCCACATTTCTTCGATATCATTTAAATTGAATATTTCAAGATCTAATGCTTTTAAGTGCGCAAATGATATTATGCGTAACAGTTTTTCTAAGAAATCTTTTAATCTAATGATTTGTAAATGTTGATTTTCCATAATCAGCATTATATTTATCTCGGTGTTGGATTTTAAAATTGCAGAACGGATAGCTTTCGCATTCTCGTTTACGAGGTGTATGTTATTTTCTACTCGGGTGACAACGCTTCCTGCAAGAGAGCTGACGTCATTTAATTTATGCATTGCATTTATTTGGTTATATTTCAGGATTTGTAAATTTCGCATAATAGTATCTAGGTCATTATTATCGAGATTCCCTGTAACGAACTTGATACTGCTTCCTAGAAGGTTTATTAAACCGCGTTTTTTCCGGATTGGTTCGTTACCCTGGTAAACGTTTAGCTTTGAAAAAGCGTCATATGTGACGTTATACTCGGCATAAATATATTGGAATTGGGTCGTCGTTAAATTATTATTTAGTTTCTGTATCATATGACTTATAATTACTATGTTATGGAATAAGGTAGATACAGTATGTTTGATTTTTGTTATGTTAAAAGGTATATAAGTTGTATGGTAGTGACTTACAACTAAAGATGACGAAATATCCTCGGTGTAATAACCATTATTTGGCAGTTTGTGTACCCGAAGTGCTTGGCAATGGGTCGATGGGTCCTGCACTGTCAGGATCAGGAGGCTGAAAGGAAGTATTGGTCTTTCTAAGTCTTTTGAGTTTCCGTATGTGCGTAGTTACAGGTTTCTTTCTGGTTACACCTGTTATTTTATTTTTGTTTATATTAGTCACCTTAGTCGGTATGTATTGGGGATTCATTTTGTTGCGTAGTATGTTTTTTCTGTAAATGGTCTGATTAGGGATCAATTCAGGGGGTGGTTCTATATTGTTGTTCCGTTTTTGTGTGGTTTCGGACTGTTTCTTATAGGTGTTTTTGTAGGTGGTTTCGTGAAAAGGTATTAATTCACTTTTCCTTCTTTGATTATATTGTTCGAAGATGGTTAGGTCATTATTGATATTGGGCTCGTTAAGATAGGGACCATATAATATCGAAAATGGCGAATGACCTGTAGTAGAATGGATGCTTTGATTATATATTAAGATAGCAGAGGTCATTAAGTTTTGTGGAGTTTCGTCAGGGTTTTGCATTTTAAGGATTCGCAACTTCTCTAACAATGTAGAATGTAATCTTTCTACAGGACTGTTGGACGATGAATTTCCAGGGGTAGTATAATGTACTTCTACGCAAAATAGTTGGCAAAACTCTTTGAAGAGATTGTTTTTGAATTCAGCTCCATTATCAACAACAATTTTAGAAGGGGAATTATGATGAGAAAAGTAATGCCTTAGTTTTCCAACGATGGTAACTGCGTTTTTGTCTGTTACGAAATAAGCTTGGGCGTATTTCCTGGTTCATAGAAGGTGGATGTCGATAGGATTTTACATAGATTGGACGATCATTATTAGTTCGGATATAATGTTTAGTTTGACTAGTGAAAGAAAGGTCACATCCTTCGTGGTACATAATGTCTTTGAAATCGTATAGAAGGGGAATAATTTTCGATTTTTCCAAAGGTGTCAAATGATCCAATCGTAGGAATTCTGAAGGATTGAATTTCTTTTTGATAGATTCACTAGGAGGGTCTAATAATTCAAACTGATCGTGCGGAATGACTTTTATTCTTTGATGAAAATTGATATCTACTTCAGGAGCGGGATTAGGGATTTTACAATAACCATTTCGTACGTCAACTAGACTGTCGGGTATAATATGGTCTCCAACTGTAAATGAAGGCAGAATAGCAATGCCGTTTTCGTAGTTTACCGGAATGCATAGATGGTTGTTATTAAGGTTCTGAATAGGTTGAGTCAAAGGTTTATTATAAGCAAAAGAAAAAGAAACCTTAATATTCCTAAGAGTTAAAAGTTTCTTCTCGTAATCTATTAATGCATGAAGATGTTTCAAATCCTTCGTTCCTATCAGTGCGTCAAAGTCATTATGCCAATTTAAAACTCTCATATCTAAATGATCGTTAATTCCTAATTCTTTTAATAACGGTATAGTTAAATTTTTATTTTCTTTGTACGTATTTTTGCAAGCGGTTACTTCGAAAGGTTCGAAAAATATCCTTTCAGGAAATTGATTAGCAATTTTAGGAGAAATGATAGAGTCAGTAGCACCAGAGTCAATGAGGACAGTTATTTGTATTTGAGGAAGATAGAAATATGGTAATTCAATTTTCTGGGCTATGTTGTTCAGGTTGATGGGAGATGAGGGCGAAGTTCTTGAAAATTTTCAGGTGCCCTTTCTGAAATGTTTTCATTAGTCTTTTCGACGGCAGGAGGTGGTCGACAGAATTGAGGGTTGGTCATTTCGAACGAAGAATGATCCTCTTGAGGATAGTATGAAGAGGCATCTTGATAATATGAAGAATAATCATACTCCTCGGAAGGTTCTTCCACAAAATACTCTTCGTTATGCGGTTCCGTATAAGTTTCAACGTTGGTCAATTCTCTAGCGGTGAAATTTCTCGGACCGGTTTGTTGAAATGCATTAGGGAATCTATGAGGTTGTCGATTCTGATAGATTTTCGAAGGGCCTCCAGTTGAAATAGACATTGGTGTAGGGGTGTCTAATTTAAAAGGTCTATTAGTCTGTGGGGCAAATACATTTCTGGGTTTCCCAAATACTTGTGCATTTGTCGGATAATGCCTCGGCGGCATTGGTCGAGGTTGGATGTGAATTGGCTGACTCGGGAAAGCCGGTTGTCTTGGTTGAGGAAAATTCATTTGATGTTGGAAGAAAGGTTTAAATACTGGTCTATTAAATGTATTATTGTCATTAAATTGTGTATTTGTATTATTCGTAAAATTGACCTGTGACTCGATCATATTAAAATTAACGACGTGTGAAAAGGCGTCGTCAAGCGTGTTTGGATTTTGCAGCATTAGCATTGTTTTTAATGTCTGCGGAGAATTGGCCGTTAATATTAGGACAGACGTTTTTTGTACCTGACTAAATAATATTATTTTTGAAGTTTGATCCTCAACTTCGCACTGAATTTTCGAGATAATTCTTTGAACAAATGTTTTTAATCGGTCTACAAAATTTAAAATCGTTTCGTTTTTATTAATCTTTATATATTGTAGTTGTTGCATTAATACTTGATAAGTTATAGGGTAGCCAAATTTTTCTCTAAGAGCAACTTTTATCGTAAGCCAGTTAGTTAAGTCTGGTCTCGACAGGAGAAATTCTCTCGCGTTGTCTATTAATTTAGATTTTATAGCTGCCATAACTACCTTATTTAAATTCTCATTATCGTTACTTGCGTAAAGATAAAAGAATTCGTCGATGGCAATTATGAAACTCTCGAGGTGGTTTTGCGCACCGGAGAATGTGGGTAAAAGTGATGTGTGAAAACGGATGTTTTCCATTGTGTTAAATATATTTACTTGATTAAACGAACTTAAGTCTAATTCTGAGCTTAAATTAATTGATTGATTTGTTAAAATTTCTTTTGTTGAATCTGTTTCTGTGTTATTTTTTGGTTCACTTAACCCTAATTTTGCCTTATTATTCAATAAAATTTTTGTCAGACGTTTTGAAGAATCAGACATTTACATATAAATACGTAAAAATGGCAATTCAGTTTTACTTACAATATAATCAATGAAGATTCCATTTATAAGTACACAACCAAAGGGTTCCCTATAAAGGCGTGGCTGAATTGGCTTGTCTGACGTCGGTCTTCTGGAGGGTAGGTCGGACTAGGACTGCAGCTTCCTCTGACAACACGGTATATGGTGGCTGGATCCTGGCTTCGTACCTTCTTCGATAGTGCCTTAAGATTTGAGAATCACTTCTGCACAACGGTAAACCGATAAAGGGCAGAATGACACTATCCTGTTCGCAGCGCCAGTTAAATACGAAAACCGACAAACTTCGTTTTAAAAAACTTTATTTTATAATAAGGGCACTTAAACTAATGAACAATATCGTGAACAGCACGAGCTTTGACACTACAATATTGATTCTGATTATAATACAGGTTTTCCTTAAATATAAAACATATTGCTTATTCAGCGTTAGGCAAATATAACTTATAGCTTATTCGGCGTTAAGCAATGGACGTCCGTCGGTTTGGGGTCATTACTCGCGGTCCATACTGATAAAACGCGCTAACTTTCAGATGGAGCCGTTGCGCGGATATTCAGTGAATTACCGTTTCAGCATTGTTAATAAAAGAGGTCAAGTTGTTATCACCGACTCGTAAAAACGTTTTTATACGTGTATTCGTCAAAATATATCAATAAAGCTTTTATACATGGTTGAATGGCATATTTTATATAAAAATGGTCAAATATTTCGAAAACGATTTGAGTTTTCCTAATGAAATTTTGAACGCAAACGTTAGAAAATGTGCCACTTTTTGGGTATATTTGCATTTTGTTTTTCTTGTCGCATTAGAAATCCAAAGCTAACTTGATTTAAACGATAATAGTACTTGAATTTAGCATCTTTGGAAAGGGCATTTTTTCTGAACTCAGCTGTGCAAATATTGTGTTTTTTTTTCAAAATAGATTTAAGAAAATGGCTAAAAAATGTTTCGGCCTGCGCTAGGGTAAATATATTTTTCATTTATTAGGTTATGAAACTATCGATAACAGATGGAGTATTTAATTACACTTGACAACTGTTAACGGAAATTTGTGAATTTCAAATTTCTTTTAATTTTTATATGGAATTAATATGTGCCTAACGGAAGGAGAAATAATTGAAATACTAACAATTGTTGAATACGGTGACCGAAAGTACACTTACGCTGAAGTTTGTCAAGTGTTTAATGAAGAAGATCTAAATAAAAGTATTAATGAAGTACATCACTAAGTCAACAGTTTCAAAAACGGTGAAAAGATTTAATGATATCGGCAGAATTAAAATCCGTTCAAAATTAGGAAGACAAAGAACAAAAATTAATACTTTACACACTTTAATTCCTAATATATATAGACGCTCAGTCTAAAAAATAATAAAAAAAGAATTTTTAACTTTACAAAATACAATTACTACAAGAATTAAGTAAAGATGATTTCGATGGAAAAGTTTAGTTTTGCGAAGTGATGAAAAAAAATACCAATCCAAATTTTGTTTAAATATTAATTTTACGCATGAAGCAACGTTCTGTTTAAATGGTAATGTTAACAGACACAACTGTAGATACTGGGCTGATATTAATCCGCCCTAGATGGAGCGAGTTCATACACATTATCCACTAAAAGTTAAATGTTTGGATGGGGTTTAGTGGGAAGAATATTCTAGGACCGTTTTTCATTGACTGAAACTTGACAGCAGATAAGTATTTAGATCTGTTGGAAGAAAATATTATCCCTCAACTTTTGCGTCTGTTTCCAAATTTAATTAATCAAAACCAGGAAATATGGTTATAGAAAGATGATGCACCCGCATACTATGGCATTAACGTTACAAATTTTCTCAACATTAGTTTTCCAAACCGACAGATGTGTCGACGAGGAACTATAGAATGGCCGGCAAGGTTACCAGACTTGGCACCATGCAATTTTTTTGTGGGGCTATAGAAAAAGGCGGGTCTACGTTAATAGACTAGAAAATCTCGAAAATTTCAAATTACGAATTCGACAAGAAATTGCCGATCTACCTCTCATCTGGCAGGAAAACGCAATTTAAGACTTCGTCCGACGTCTCCATTACTTCTAAGAAGTTAATGGTGGACACTGAATATATTTTGTAAGTAGTAAAAAAAATAAAATTTTGATATTTTTTTTTATTCTGATATTGACTAAAGAAACCGAGACATCTTTTAACTATTTTTTAAAATCTATTTATCTATCTATATCTATCTATTTATCTATTTATCTATCTATATCTATCTTTATCTATCTTATCTATCTATTTTTCAAAATCTAACGATATCAAATTTAAGTACTCTCATCATTAAAAAAAAATCAAGTTAGGCTTGGATTTCAAATATATTCATTCTAATTGAAAAATTGAGATAATTTAAAAACGGTTGAAGATATCAGGTTTAAATTCATGGTTGTTGGGTTTTCAAAGGCGATAAATTCGAATTTGGTACTAGCTTGAGCCTAGATCTTAGAGGGCGCTTGTTACCTACTTTGTAAGGAAATAACTAGCTCATATTTTTTTAGCCTATTAAGCTGGGAATAACTAGTCTTCAAAATAGAGAATAATATAAGAATAAAGTCATAATTTCCACGTAAAAAAGTGTCCTTGGTCAATATCGATATCTCACGCTGTTTGCGAGATATTCGTGTTCGAATATTCCATTGAACATCTCGTCGATGGCTGAAAAATATGCATTTCACAAAGTGTGCCTTGAATGTTGTGTAACAAATTATTACGTCTCGATGAAAACTATTATTGTTTTTTATCTCTCCTATTAAACGTAGGTGAAAACAAGTTTCTCCAATCTGAAGGTGGTATTAAATAATTTGTAAAAAATGCCCATACCTAATCAGTTAACTAACCGTGATTTAAGGGATCTGTTCTGCGTTTATGCACAAGTATATTATAATAGTCGCACTGCAGTTAGAAGGTATGAAGAGCTCTACGCAACCTGAATCATCCCAAATCGAGAAATTTTTAAAAGAATTTTTAATAAGTTAGGCGAAATAGGTTCGTTTTATTACGGTTACAACAATGCTGGTGGACGACCGAAACGTATAACGATAGAACAAGAAGAGGGCATTTTGCATAAGCACTAGGCATTTGGAGGCATCTACAGGAATTAGCAAATCTACCGTTTCAAGAGTTTTCCATAAAGAAAAATAGTTTCCCTACCATTTTTCGTATGTTCAAATTTTATTGCCACAAGATTTGTCATCTAGGTCAAATTTTTTTTTCAAAATCTACTACATATAAAAAAACGAAAATCTCATGTCCCTGAAAAAGATAATGTTTACTGACGAGTCAACTTTTACAAGACGCAAGACGAAATTTTTAACTGGCGAAATAATCATTATCCACACCTACCAAGAGAGCGACATTTCCAGCACGAATTTTCAATTAATTATTGGTGCGGCATTACTGACAATTTTTTAATCAGCCCATTTGAGTTTCCGCAAAGACTGAATGGAGATCAGTGCAGTTTGTAGAAAATGATTCATTAGACGTTTTGGACAGTATACCTCTAAACTTAAGACAATACATGTGGTTCATGCAAGATGGGGCACCATCGTATTTTACTGTTGTAGTGCGAAATCATTAGAATCAATGTTTTCCGCATCGATGGATTGGGTGCGGTGGTGAGTTTCTTTGGCCACCTCGTAGCCCAGACATTAATCCCTTGGACTTTTATTTGTGGGGTCATATGAAGTCTTTAGTTTACCATGATGAAATCAATGCACGAGACGAACTTATACAAAAAATTCAACAAACGGCCAATGTTATTAGAAATGAAGAAAATGTATTGTCAAATGTGAGGCGTCACTTAACAAAGAGCCTGTGAAAGCGTGTTGAGGTAAACGTTGGACGCTTTCAACACCTATTGAAGTAAATTAAAAAAAAATTATTTTAAATAAAGTCCTTTGTATTTTTGACATCTTAATGATATTTTTTCCTCGTATTTAGAGCACACTTTGTGAATTGTAGATTTTTCAGCTATCTACAAGATATGCAATGGAATGAGATATCAATATTAATCAAAGGTACCTTTTTACGTGGAAATTATGACTCTTCTCTATTTTGAAGTCGAAATATTCCTAGCTTTATAGGGTAAAAAATATGAGCGAGTTAATTCCTCACAAAGTACCTCTAGGAACTAGCCTCTAGCTCGTACCAAATTCGGATTTGTCGTCTTTGGAAACCCAACTACAACGATTTTGAACCCGATATCTTCAACCGTTTTTATATTATCTCAATTTTTCGAAAATTTAGTTTCACTTTCAATACCCTGTATCTTTTTAATGACTAACATTTATCAACACATTTATTGACTAAATCTTCTTATTTTAATCTTTGCTATCACCAGTTGCTCAACGCTTGATAAGTTATGGGCACCCTGTATATTTTAAATTTGGAATAAAGATAAAACGATATATCAACGTGATTTTTTAATTTTAATTATTGGTTCTTTTTTTTATCACTTTGGCGCATAAGCCGGCATTTATTTCACCAATGAAAAGAATAATGTTGATTTAAGGTCATTGAGTGTTTGTGGTTTATTGATGTAAACCAATAATTTCACATAACCCCAGAGAAAAAAATCCACTGGAGTTATATCACACGATGTAAGGGAAGATCGATATTGCTTGAGATTACACGATCATTGAAATTTTCTCTTAATAAATTGATTGTGTTATGAGATATATAGTATGTTGCACCATCTTGTTGAAACCACATGTCGTCCAAATCAAAATCATCAAATTCGTGCCAAAAAAAAAATCAGTAATCATATTTGTATAGCGTTCTCCATTAATAGTCCGGAATTTTCATTCACAATTTAGTTCACAGCATCGATGCTTTCAGCAATACATTTAAGTTTTTGACGGAGTGGATTTAGCGTCCCAAATACTGCCATTTGATTCGATTCGAATGTTTGAATTAAATTACGAATGGTAAGCTCTATAGGTCGATTATGTTGACCATAAATTTCACGTATGACGCGAAACGTAGCCCGAATAGATTCATTATATTTATAATAAATTTGATCAATTTGTATACGTCGTAAAACTGTGTCTTTTCTCGATAATTTGCTAAATAATACTAAACACAAATGTCAATTTTGACTTGAATAAGAAAAAAATAGCTGTTATGACGTTTTACAAAAATATATAGTACAAGTCTGATCACCTCTTATAATATAATGTTCACAATAGCTGCGTAATTAGTACTATTAAAAGACTGTTGTCCATTTAATCACCGGAAAAATTAATTCCCTTATCCTTTTTGTGGACTGACCGCAGTGAAACCTTTAAATTATATTGCTTTCTAATAATGTATATTAACTAGTTAACTGGCCCTACAGTGCTTTTATACTTTTTTAAGTGACTCACATTGATTGTAAACAACATCGTTTTAATTTTGATTATTTTCATTACGTCATACGTAACTTCTACATTATTCAAACTATTTGCTTAGACGGTTTGGCAAATATTAAGTTCGCAACTCACACAAAAGTTTCTGGGACGCATCCAAACAACAACAGACTGTAGCCGATTTGATTAGCAGGCAGAAATTATTGGATTATTCGAAGGCGAATTATTTTTAAGGTTTGCCTAATTCCATGTATTTATTGCTATATATATATATATATATATATATATATATATATATATATATATATATATATATATATATATATATATATATATATATATATATATATAGAAAAAAGTAGATGATAAGTATGTCGAAAGAAAACATAAATATCTAATTTTCGAAGGTAGGTAAAGAATAACATTCATAATGTTTTATTCTTTACCTATCACTAGTATTCTAAAATATTCTAAAATACAAATACCTAGCATGATTTTTTTTCTTCTTTATTTGGGTTTTTCACCACTATCTAAAACTCAAAAAATATACAAAATATCTGTTCTTATGTAAATAAAGAATCACTGGGTAAAAAGATCGGAGAACAGAACCAAACGGAGACAAATTTCTTAGTGATTCTTTTTTGTGATAAACTTGCCTAACGAACCAGATTTTAAAAATGTAAAAATGTTCTAAAAAAATATACAAACTTTTAACGTTAACGTTTCGGGAAATATTCTCCTCCGGTTTTCAAAACGAATCTAGAAATAAAACATATTAATTTCTATAAATAAAAAAAAAGAAAAGATAAAAGTAAAGTAAAGTTTTGGGGTTAGAGGCGCATCAGCAACTGAGAAGGCTATTTAGCGACTGAACCTACAGCTTAACGTGGGTTCCGACCTACGGTCATCAGCTACCGAAAACCCCGGTCAGCACCCCCCTCGGGCTATCAACTCTTGGTTTTGTGCTTAACCGAAAGTGTCTCGAGAAACCTACCGACTGGCGAGTGACCAACGTAGCAAACCTCTCAGAAGGCATCCGGCCTTACCCAGCCTCGAACTGGCGTGATTGAGGGGTGATTCCTTGTCAGATTTTACACTCTTACCTAGAAACATTCAAAAGAATTTTAGAAAAACTTTTTTGCCTAGTACGGGATTCGAATCCGGTCCACATTTATGAAAAGATAGGAAGTAAATATATTTTTCGTGTATGTTAATGATACTTACATTAACAATTAGTTTTTAGTGACAGTGACATACTACCAAAAATATATATATACGTGAGGTTTACCGTGTGATTGTGATTGTTTATTGAAATTTTTAAATGTTTCTAATCGTATTTTTTTTAGAATCGGAAACCATATTTAATTTAAATCTTCCGAAGGCATAGCAATACATTTATTTTTATTTAAATTATTTATAGCGGTTTCTTTTAATCTTCTGTATTTTGTTACCGATTCTTTTAATACCGTTTTGGAATTATTCCAATTGATTTTATGACCCGATTCCCATGCGTGTTGACAAATTTTAGATTTATTAAAATCGCCCTTTCTAAGAAGGTTTTTATGCTTTTTTATTCTAACATCTAACGGTCAAGATGTCTCACCTATATAGAATTTGCCACATTCGCAAGGAATTTTATAAAACACGTTTTTGGTATTTTGTCGTGTGTTGTTTGGTTTAGTTTTTGTTAATAGAGATCTAAGAGTATTTTTTGTTTTAAATGTCGTTCTTATGTTGTATTTATTTCCTATTCTTTTAATTGTCAAAATACCGCGGATATAAGGAATTGTGAGGTTAATTGTTTGAGAGTTATGAATATTGTTATTAATAACTAGTCTAGTATCAAAATTTTAAACGAAAAAAATATTTAGATCGTCAATGCTATGTTGCCATCTAGTAAAAATATAATCAACATATCTAAGCCATATTATTGGCTTTTTAAGAGATTTATTTAATGTCATTCTTTAGTTCCTCCACAAAGGAGAAAGAGAAGAACCCATTGCCATTCCGAAATTTTGCCGTGAGTGCCGTTCCGAAGTGCCGTGAGTGTAGATAAATTACATTATTTTTACAAAGTAATTTCCTAAAATATGAATTTTAGTAATTAATTTAGGTATTTTTAATGGACGTCTCTCTTTTATTTATATCGCTACATGAAAAAAAAAACTTTCTTTTGGAACACCTGTTACTAGTTTTCTCTATTTCTCCAACCCAACTGCATCTCGTATGTTTTTCTGCGAACTTTCGGCATTAGATGGTGACAGACGGTGCAACTAACCTCCCGTTCCTAAGCAGGTTGGAATAAAACTATTTTAAGCATTGTAATAGTAAATATTACAAATATTTAGTGTGGGGAGTTTTGAAGTTAACGGAGTTTTTGAATTTTAATAACCTAATTTTGCAATGTTTATAACAAATATATAATGTATTGTATTTCATATTGGTTACTTTTTCTTATAGATAGATAGGTGTATAGCGAACTAAAGCAGGTTACGAAATTCTATAAAACATTAATAAGTTTTGAATGTAGTAATATGTTTATTTAATTTATAAACTGTTTTAATGTTTTATTTTTCAAAGCATTGGGGAGTCTGTTAAAAAGTTTTGTGTCTATATATTCTGGAGAGCTCTCAAATTTTGATGTTTTATATTTAACTACGGTTATTGCAGATTGATATTTTGTATAATAACATAGATTCGCCGAGGAAACCCCAATACTCTGTCCTGCGTTGCTGTGTTTATGCTCAAGAACAAAAAGAGAAGCATTCATGAAAAGATAGAAAGAAAAAGAGTTTTTCACAGAAAGTCGTTTTTTATTGTGGATGGACTACATTTTTTGTTTATCCGTTTTCTGCATAGACATAAAGATCAGACAGTTTACCGACTCTGGAGCATGCGACGTATAATTGCCCATGAGAGCAGCATTCGTTTTCTAAATTCATGAAAAGAAACGAAGAAAAAAGAGTTTTTCACATAAAATCGTTTTTTATTATGGATCGACTGCATGTTTTGTTTGTCCGTTTTCTTCATAGACATAAGATCAGATAATTTACCGACTCTAGAGCATGCGACGTATAATTGCCCATGAGAGAAGCATTCGTTTTCTAAATTCATGAAAAGAAAGGAAGAAAAAAAAGTTTTTCACAGAAAATCGTTTTTTATTGTGGATGGACTACATTTTTTGACATAAAGATCAGACAGTTTACCGACTCTACCGCGTTTTACCGTGGACGTTTACCGCGGTTAGTAGAACCATATGTTTTTTTTAAGAACCATAAGTCCACAATTGTACAGACGAGATTTTTATTGTACAGTTTTTGATATCTTAGGATCAACTTTAGATTCAGGATCTGTTCAGGGCAGGATCTGCCCGGTCGAAAACCTGCTTGATATTCACCAATTTAAGGTTCTAACTGTCCCTGTGCTCTGTCTAGTAGACATTGAGATAGAATCTTGTAACAAACTGGGAGAAGAGATATCCCTCTGTAGTTGTTTACATTCGTTGAATCTCCTTTGTCATGCAGTGGATGGATTAGAGCATCTTTCCAATCTCCCGGAATCCGTTCGGTTCGCCAAACTTCTTGTAAAATTTTGGTTATTTCCTTGATTGGACCAGTGGATTTTAAAAGTTCAGCAGTGATTCCATCTTCACCAGAAGCTTTGTTATTTTTAAGTCGCTTGATTTGCCTAATTATTTCATCTTCATTCGGTGGTAATGAATCTGGGTTTGTTTATTTAGGCTTTCGTGTTAGTAATTTGTTTAAAGGCTCAGGACAGTTTAGTAATTGTTAAAAATATTTCGCAAGTTCTTTACAATTGCCTTGGTTATTTAGAACTAATCGTCCGGATTTTCCTTTTGGAAGCAAATACTTTGGGGTTGATATTGGACTTGAGTCTGTTAATTTAGTTTTAAATGTTTTGTTAAAGTTTTGGGTGTTATTTTTATTTTGGAAATCTTTTTCTATTTTATTAAGTTGATTGTTTTCATATTTTCTTTTAGTTTGTCTAATTAGCTTCGATGTTTCTTTTCTTACTTCCATAAAGATGTTATAATTTATTGCTATTTTTGACTGTTCCAATCTTTGAATGCATTACTTCGGCTTAATACTTCTTGCCAATGGGCCAACGGGCCAATGGGCCAACTTTAAGGCTGTTTTAAGAATTTTTGGTTTCAATTCTTGCCAGTTCTGTACTGGTCGTTTATCAAGCTCCTGTGCTAGGTTTGGTTTTATTTTTGTAGACTCGAACTTTGGTATTAGCAGTTTATTTCGAATAAGTTTTCGAGGTTTTAAGCTAAGTTTGTTTCTAGTGAAGTAGTGATCCGTGTCTATGGTAGCTCCTTTCGTGACTTCATTCAAAAATCTCTTTATAACTGGGGTACGAAATGGTAACATGGTCAATTTGAAATTGACCCATGTACGTGTTTGAGCACCTCCAGGTCTTTAGTAATTTTCTTCTTAATATATATATATATATATATATATATATATATATATATATATATATATATATATATATATAAATATATATATATATATATATATATATATATATATATATATATATATATATATATATATATATATATAATATTTATATATATATATATATATATATATATATATATATATATATATATATATATATATATATATATATATATATATATAAAGTAACTTTTTTAATTGGATCATTATTTTGTATAGCACGACAAACCTCAATTAAAAGACAGGTTAATAATTATAACCCTTTCTATTTTGATCAAATATCTCAAAATTCTAAAACAAAACCGATTAACCTTCGTGACTAACTGACACCAAATATTATTAGAATAAAAGGCGGCCTCAAAATTAAGTAAGAAATATTATAAAAACACGCAAACCGTTTGAAATATCGCACCACCAAAAAAGGAAAGCACAACTCTTAATATTTAATTAACACGACATCTATAGAAAACGAAATATGATCTTTTTTTAAAAACATCTCATTGAAGTAGTCCAAATTCTGAGCGTTTGACGATTTTTTGAAATGAAACACTCCCTTTCGTAGGCCAATAATTCGGCCTCTTCACTTAATTGGCGAACTAAATATTTTTACTAAATTAAAATATTTTGCAATTAATATTTTAAAATTCAAATAAAAACCACAAAGAACAAATTTCTTTTCTTACAATCTAGCAAAATATTAATATCATTGTACCATTATACACACACACCGGGTATCAATATATATATATATATATATATATATATATATATATATATATATATATATATATATATATATATATATATATATATATATATATATATATATATATATATATATATATATATATATATATATATATATATATATATATATATATATATATATATATATATATATATATATATATATATATATATATATATATATATATATATATATATATATATATATATATATATATATATATATATATAAAAACAAAGAAAATACGCCCGCGCTCCACGTTGGTGCTTTGTCGTCGTTCCCCCATCCGCTATCCAATGCACCAGCAAGCTTTTCCCAGGACTGGTTTCTGGCCTTAAGCCATCATAAGGCGGGCTCAAGCTGAACGCCTGGTGAGCGGATGAAGGAAACGACTAAAGTCATGACCATATAAATCTACTATGTCGAATGGCGGCTGAAATTAATGCAACTATGCCATCCTGTGGTGTAAACGACCGCGACAGACAAACTCTGCGGGACCGTTCGTGGCCTATCTAACATCGAGTAAATACCAGGTCTGTTCAAAAATAATGATGAAGTGGGATCGTAGAGAGTGATATTAAAAACAAAGAAAATACACCCGCGCTCCACGTTGGTGTTTTGTCGTTCCCCTATCCGCCATCCAAAGTGCCAGCAAGCGCTCAAGCTGAACTATATATATGCGAAATTGCATGTGGGCGCTCTGTTGATGTTTCCGATTTCCGGCCCGGTCTGTGCTTTATACTGTTCGTCAGTCGAGCTCGATTCAAATGTTTAAGAGCAAATGGACATTGGAGTCATCACATACGACGAGAACTTCAAAAAAACTGTTTAGCAAAGTTCTATTGTCATTCGCTAACCCAAAAATTCTACCAATTCTTGCAGATCTTTTGAAAAATAAACTCATAGTGAGTATATATGAAAATAATAACGAATCAGAGTGAACCCGATCCATAATAAAGTCTGAACGTTGCTATCACGGTCCAAGGAATGTTGTGAAACAAAACTTTGCTGCCAGCAATCTTTAATGCTATAATTTACTTCCTGCTATTAAAATCAGATTGGAAAATACTACATGTTATATAAAAAAGGCATTAAGTTTATCTGAGCCATCTAAATTTTGATATTTACTAATTTTTTTGTTGCATTGTGTGACAGACAGGAAAATCGAATACTGATTGCGTTTCTTTTGATTAAAAGTTGGTCTGGCATTTGTTGGAACTTTCTTTTGCAGTTTTGCGGCGATTTTTGGCAAATTGGAAAAGTTTACGTGTAACTGCTGCCTAAATGGATTTAAAGAACGTGTAGCGTGGTTTATTTATTATAAAAGAAATCGTATCGTATGTAGCGCAATATGGATTTTATGTACATCTGAAAAAAAAAATACACGGTGCGGGGTCAAAATTCGGACAAATTAAACATTTTTTCAAACATAATTTTTATGCGAAAAACGGGCTTTTTAGGCTAAAAGTTTGCATTTTGTTTTATTAAGTTATTTGTAAGGTCATTAAGAACATATTTATGTAATATATCCTCTCCTTGCTTGAATGACTGCCTCCATTCTCGGTCTGGAGCAAGCTTGTTTTAATGCATCACGGTCCATATCGGCGAATACCGCTTCAATAGCGGCTTTCAGTGATGCGATGTTTGGATGTCTGAACTTGTTGGTGACTCTTTCAACCATGCTCCATACATTAGAAGCCCAAAGGATTTAAATGTAGGCTGTTGGGAGGCCACAATTCTTAGGACCAAAACATGTCAATGTTGTTCAACAACCAATTTTGAGTATTGTCTAAATGATTGTGGCGTGTTCATTTTTTATTCTTCACGATCTTAAACTCAAAAAATTATCAAAAATATCTGTTCTTGTGTAAATAAAGAATCACTGGGTAAAAAACAACAAACCGAAACCACAACCGAAAAAACAACAGCCGAACCAACAAAATTAAAAAAAAAAATAAATACAAACTTTTGAACGTTAACATTTCGGGAGGTCTTCTCCTCCCGTTTTCAAAACGAATCTAAAAATTAAATTATATTAATTGCTGTATATACTAAAAAGATAGGAAGTATATATATATATATATATATATATATATATATATATATATATATATATATATATATATATATATATATTGTGTATATGTCAATAATACATACATTGACAATAATAGTTTTTAATGACAGTGACATACTACCAAAAAAATATATAAGTGAGGTTTACTGTGTGATTATTGTGTATTGAAATACTTAAACGTTTTTAATTGTATTCTTTAGAATCGGGAACCATATTGAATTTAAATCTACCGAAGGCATAGCAATAGTTATTTTTATTTAACTTAATTATAGTGGTTTCTTTTAATCTTCTATATTTTGTTACCGATTCTTTTAATACCGTTTTGGAATTATTCCAATTGGTAAACAAATTCTAGATTTATTAAAATGGCAATTACTAAGAAGGTTTTTATGTTCTTTTATTATGTTACAACATCTAACGATCTAGATGTTGTTATATAAGATTTGCCACGAACTACACACAACAGAATACCAAAAATGTGGTTTATAAAATTCCCTGTGAATGTGGCAAATTTTATATAGATGAGACATCTAGATCGTTAGATGTTAGAATAAAAGAACATAAAGACCTTCTTAGAAAGGGCGATTTTAATAAATCTAGAATTTGTCAACACGCATCGGAATCGGGACATAAAATTCATTGGAATAATCCCAAAACTGCTTGAAATTAATTTAAAATAATTATTATGACTTTAATCCGTTTTTATAGGAAATCGGGGTGACAAGCGGCATATTTCAGGGGGACTCGCTGAGCCCTTTGTGGTTTTGCCTGGCACGGAATCCGCTCTCTAATATGATTAAAAGGACGCAAATCGGATACAAACTCCAAAATCAGAATGTATCGCACCTGCTGTATATGGATGATTTAAAATTGTATGCATAATCGCCACTGAAATTGCAACAAGTCATTCAGGTGGTAGAGAAATTTACAACTGATATTAACATGCACTTTGGATTAGATAAATGCAGAATTATTAACATAAAGAGAGGATTTAGAACAAGAATATATAGAGCCAATGTAGGAGGGCGAGGTATATAAATATCTTGGAATGCAACAGTCCAAGAGAGTTGACCATACACTCATTAAGAAAACACTAACCAAATAATTCACATCCAGACTTGACAGCATATGCAGGTCTGACCTAGATAGTAGAAATATAGTAACAACTATAAATACTTTTGCTATACCAGCATTGACATATTCGTTTGGAATTATATCTTGGTCAAATACAGATATCGAAAGGCTACAACACATAATTAAAACTACACTAAAAAAATATAGGAAACACCACCCGCACAGTAGTAAAAGTGACTTATCTTATCAAGACTCAAGGAGAGGAGAGGAATTATAATTATATGTAATCTATACGAAAAACAAATATCCAGTTTAAGGACATATTTCCATCAATGAATGATCGAATGCCCGCTATATGCCAGCGTGTGTTTAGCTGATACTAATTTTCGCCTCTGAATCTTAAACAAATGGAACTGGAACAATTATATTATTAACAAATCGGTAACAAAATATGGAATATTAAAAGAAACCACTATAATTAATTTAAATAGAAATAACTGTACTGCCATGCTTTCGGTAGATTTAAATTCAATATGGTAGATTAAATTCAAATACAATTAAAAACGTTAAGTATTTCAATACACAATAATCACACAGTAAACCTCACCTATATGTTTTTTTTGGTAGTATGTCAATGTGATTAAAAACTATTATTGTCAATGTTAGTATTATTGGCATATATACAAAATATATTTTCTTCTTTTTTTTCAGTATATATAGAAATTAATATAATTTATTTTTTAGATTCGTTTTGAAATCGGGAGGAGAAGACCTCCCAAAACTTTAACGTTCAAATTTCTTACAGGAAAGAATCATTGATAAATTTGTTCCCGTTTGGTTTTTTGTTTTTTACCCATTGATTCTTTATTTATATAAGAACAAATATTTTTTAATATTTTTTTGGGGTTTTAGATCGTGGCAAAAAACCCAAAAAAAGAAAAAAAACAATTTTATATCAAATGACTTGTGTGGGCGGGAGCACAGGCCTGCTGTAAAACATATGGCTTTCCCGGTGACACAGTTTCCACGGCTTCACTACATTTGTCAGCAAATAAATTTCTTTTGTGACATTTTTCCCTTTGTTAAAGAAATACGGTGGCATCACCTCACCCGCACTGGACACAACACTTAGTACGTGAACATTCCCCAGAAATTTTGCTCTGGAAACAATGGGAACATCTTTTAGGTCATGTGCAAGCCTTCGATTGATTTTTGCATCGAGAGTAAAATGTTTTTTGTCAGAAAAAAACCTGAGGCGTCCGACAGCATTGTTTCTTAAGGAACACAAAAGCCAGTTGCAGCGTTCAACTCGCTTTGTCCTTACAGCTTCGGAAAGCATCTGTCTTACTTTAATTGTGTTAGGCTTGTAGCGGAGGTCCTCCTCAATGATTCGACGTAATTTTTTTCACTCTTACCCACAACCCATGACAGTTTTCGGATCAACTGCCCCAGGATCCTCAAATATCGATCGATATTTTTTTATTTATTTATTTATTTGTATGACATCATGCAGCATATAAACATATAGTACAATAAGTGTATACAAGAAAAAGGATAAAAAAAAGAAAAGAAAATAAACAGTGCACACAAAACACCTAGATGAACTAAACATTAATATCTAAGTTTCCAATCCATTCCATTACTGCAACGTCGGCCCTCATGAAATCATCCCAGCTGCCCTGATAAGATCATAGGGGCACTCTCCACTAATATGTCTGATGGATTGTTTCAGTGCACCAAAGTCACAACTCGGAGATTCCGCTATACTCCATTTATAGAGTGAGTCTGCACATCGACCACATCCAGTGCGGATTCTATTAAAATGTATCCCGTAGTTTTCTATTAAGCTCGATGACCGCAGTTTCAAAGTTGTATCTCTCAAACCATTCTCGCTTTTGGTGATTTTCAATGTTTTTGCAATTTTGATTCCAGAGATCTCTTACTTTGGTGTTCCATCTGACAAGCTGTTCAGCATACAGTGGTGGCGGGTTTCTGATATTGTGATGAATCGTTAGTTCCAGGTTTTCTTGTATAATGCTGTATTCTCCGAGCAGAGCCTCAGTTCTACGAATCGAAGGTGGGTAGATATTACTTAGCAAGGGGAACCAGTAGGTAGGAATTGATCTGATTGTTCCAGTGATTATGCTCACGGTATTGTTAAGCTGCGCATCAATTAGGTTGGTATGATAATTGTTCAGCCACACTGGAGCACTGTATTCTCCAGCTGAGAAAACCAACGCGACAGATGATGTACGCAAAGTCGCCATTGAAGCTCCCCAGGTTGTACCACACATCTACTAAATCCTCCATTATATTGTCATCTCACTTCTTTTTCGGTCACCCTACCTACTTCAGTTCATTAAGGCCTCTGTAAAAGGCGCATTAATTTTGGTATTGTTTCTCCTCTTAGCCATGTGTCATATGTTTATGGATAGTGATTCATGAACAGTGTATGCTGAAGAATTTTTTCAGGTGTACGTTTGCTAGTGCATGTACAGTCGTTATTTTTTCGTATTGAAGGAACAGCCTGTATATTTATACAAGGTAATTTTTTTAAAACCTGACATAGGTCAACTTTTTTTTTTAAGTGATAGACTACTACTTCCAAATGCAAAGTTGTAGCAAATAACTTGACTAAGGAAAATTTACAAATAATGGTTTCCGGTGTTGCCAGATTTCTTCTATAACATTTTTAATGACAACACCGTATTTTTGGTAAAATGTTATGTCATATTTCTTCATTGAAGTAGCCGTTTTAGAACAATCAATTATTATTCAACAACAATACAACTTTTTTTGCTAAAAGAAACTAGTTTAAAATAATATTAAAAAATAACTCTTATAAACTAATCAATTATTAGGTTTTTAACAAATGTTAAAACTCTTACCCTCTTTGTAATCTACAATAATAAACTCTTTTAACAATATAATTACTAACATTTTTCGAATGATTGCTTCAGTTCATCAACAGAATTAGGAGCGGTTACGTATACTTTATTTTTTAAGAAAGCCCACAGGAAAAAGTCTAAGGGTGTGAAGTCAGGCGACCTAGCAGGTCCTTCAACTGAGCTCCTTTTTCCTATCCATCTTTCTGGTAGCAGTTCATGAATCTAATCTCGCACATTTTACGTAAAATGAGATGGTACCCCATACTATTGGAAGAGCAGTCTTCTTTCTGCTAACGACAGTTCATCAATAAACAACTCAAGTTCGTTTCTCAATAACTCTAAATAACATTCACCATTTAAACTTTGTTTTATAAAGATAGGTCCAATCACTTTTTATTGTAGATTCCAAAACATTATTTTGTCTTCTTCTTTCTTTAGCCTAACAAGGATTGCTGTCAGACCAATATCTGTAATTTTGTCTTTGACCATGCCATTTAAATAAAAAGTAGCTTCGTCGCCATAAAAAATGTGCTTCTCGAAATTGAGTTGCTGACGTTTTTTATCCCAAAACCAGTCGCAAAATTCCTGTCTTCTATTACAATCATCATCATGCAATTCTTATACGCTTGTCATTTTGTATGGATGATAATTTTTCCCCTTTAAAGTGGCCCACATCTTTGATTGAGAACAACCCATCTCTTGTGCAATTTTGTGCGTTGACTTGTGGATTTTCCACATTACAAAGAAGAATATTTTCTTCAGCAACAACATTTTCACGCCTTTTGCGCATCCTTGAGCACACACTACCAGTTTATAGTTTTGTTAAGTTATTTCTTAAATACTCCAAATTTGGAGGAGACTAATAGGAATATCTTGCGTTAAATTCAGCGAATATATCGCGTAGACTGAAGTTACCAACATGAAGAAAAAAAATACCATCACTTAAACAATTATTGTATTAGTAGCAACTGAAGAAATCTGGCAACGCCGGAAAGCATTGTTTGTAAATTTTTCTTAGTCGATTTATTTTCTACAACTTTGCATTTGGAAGTATCAATTTATCACAAATAAAAAAATTCTTATTCGGCATTGTAAAAATGACATTTGAAAATTTCGAATGAGCTTTTGGCGAAACGAGTGACCCTTCACAGAATGAACGCATCGATACCCGAGATGATTTAGGAACTTACTGATATTGATATTGAGTAGACAAAAATAAAAGGCTACGTTTAAAGTGGAATTTGAACCAACGTTTTAGCACCACGTCTACTGTGGCCATCGTAATTACATCGAGTTTTTTTATACCTCATATAACTTACGTCAATATAACTTACGTCGTCATATAACTTACTTAGTCAATTACGGTGTCCAATATGAGAGGGTAGACAGCTCGTTAATAATTTATATCAACCAGGAAACACTGTGCTTACTTAAGATACAATTTGTTTAAAATGTTTACCATTTGTGTTTGTTTAAGATTTATTGTATGAAGTGAAGTAACTTTTTATAACGGCAATAAATCAAAACTTTTCCCATTCCCAATATTACAGTTCTGTTGTTTTTAAACCTCAGGGCAGTAATTTTCTTTAAAGCACGATGGTTGTTTGTTCACGACCAATTTGTCAGAAAAGAAGTCATTTTGAAACAAAATATTGATATTTTATCGTACAAATAGTGGTTTATATATATATATATATATATATATATATATATATATATATATATATATATATATATATATATATATATATATATATAATGTGGCTAGCAAGTATTTAATTTACACAAATCGATGGCTTAGCAGCTTCTCTTTGTAAGTTTTCGTATTTGAAACTTAACATTGTAATGTGGTTTGTAAGTTTCAATTTGACTGAAAGATATTCTCTTGCATGTCTTTATGACTGAGGTTATTTCCAAGCGTTTTCTTTAAAAAATTAATTCTATTGTTATTCTCTATAATCTGCCAACCCGCATTGGACCAGTGTGACAGATTACGGTCCAATGGTACGAGCAAAAGTTAGAATTAACTGTCGAAGAGAGCGCGAAAGAATGGTAAGGTCAAAAAAAGCCAAAGTGGATTCTGAGAAATTGCTGGAGAGGGCGAGCGATATTGAGATTGCATTTTGTCAAACTATTTTGCTGTGTTACAAGATTCGGTGGAGATGGAAAATCAGTTCAATACGAAGAAATCACCCACAATGTATTTCAAATAGCTGCTTCAATAGCAGCAGAAAAAAAAGGTCTCAAACACACACAAATCTCCAGTGAGACCATTGATTTAATGGAGAAACGACGGACAGTGGTAACTATAGGGAGTCCTTTTGGCAGGGTCGAATATACTGGTCTCTGTAAAATTATAAGAAAACGTATCAGAGAGGACACGCGCCGGTTCAACATACAGCTAGTGCAAAAAAAACCCTCGAAGAAAATAAAGGAATTAATAAGGCCAAGCAGAAGCTGGGAAAGAAAAGAACGAAAATTTATGCCTTAATGCGTGATGATGGCACAGTGTGCATAGTGCATAGGTAAATGTTAGAGTTTGTCAGAAAATTTTATTCCCAGTTATATGAAGATCAGAACCAATCAAAGACAACAAGACCTGCGTAAGAACAAATGCCAGATATCCTAGTGGAGGAAGCAACAAATGCTATAGAATCGAAGAAAAACGGCAAGGCTCCAGGAAAGGACAGCGTAACTGTCGAAATGCTAAAAGCTGGTGGTCGGACATTACATAAAACACTGGAAAGATTATACTCAGGATGCCTCATGGAACAGGAAGTGCCTGACTTATGGAAAAATGCAGAAGTGATCCTGTTGCGTAAAAAAGGACCACAGGAACATTTAAAGAAATACTATCCAATAAGCCTCCTATCAGTTATGAACAAAGTTTTCACTAAGATAATATCTAAATTAATATTAAAAAAACTGAATAACGAACAACCACAAGGAGAAGCAGGATTCATAAGTGGATTCAGTACAATGGATCACATCCAGGTTGTACAGCAAGCCATAGAAAGGCACAACGAATACACCATGCCACTGTGCTTGGCTTTTATCGACTACGAAAAAGCATTTGACTCCATCTCAAAGCATGCCTTAATGGAGACACTGCTTAGCCAGGGGGTAGATAAAGCATATGTATCTATTAGGATTGATATATGATGGAGCTACAGTGACAATTCATCTTGATGATCTTGGAGTTGGAATTGATGTAGAACGAGGTGTACGGCAGGGCGACGCAATATCGCCTATTTTTTTATCGTCTGGCCTTGAAGAAGTATTCCGTAAACTGGATTGGGAATACGATGGTGTAAAGATCCATGGTGCAAAGTTAAACCATCTCAGATTTGCAGATGATATCGTTCACCTTTCATAAGACCCAGAGGAGCTGCAAAGACGCATTCAAGAGCTGCAAAGGATTGGTGAACCATTTGGTTTAAAAATAAACCTGAAAAGGAGTCACATTATGTTTAATAAATTCGCTCAAGACAAAAGAATTTCAGTTTTAGGAAGGGATTTGGAGATCGTGGACCACTCTATATATCTTGGGCAGAGGATTTCAGTGGAGGGGGATACCGCCCGGGAGGTGAAACGACGTGTAAAATGTGGCTGGCAGGCTCAATATAGCGTGTAAGAGCAGGGAGTTTGCTCTGAAGCCTGAGTCTGCTCTGAAAAAAAAAGTCTTCGATGCGTGTC
Source organism: Cosmopolites sordidus (assembly GCA_031761425.1). NCBI lineage: Eukaryota > Metazoa > Arthropoda > Insecta > Coleoptera > Curculionidae > Cosmopolites > Cosmopolites sordidus. The sequence goes on along the minus strand of JARFXV010001791.1, from coordinate 256,773 downwards.
TAACCCCTCACAGTTGTTGTGTTTGCGCAGTGAGCCAATGAAATAGAAACTTTCCTTTGAGACACCTTGTATGTAATGAGTTAAAAGTAGAAACTAGTATAAATAAATAAAAAGATATATATATATATATATATATATATATATATATATATATATATATATATATATATATATATATATATAAACCATCATCATCATCATCATCAGCCCGTGTCGATCCACTGCAGGATGAAGGCCTCTTCAGCATGCTTCCAAGCAGCAGCATGTTTTGCAAATTTAGAAAAAGCTTTGAAAAGTTTAGAATGAAATATAATAAATATACCTACAACAGCAATAGTAAAAAGAAATATATAGAAATCCGCAAAATATAGAATTCGAAACAAGAGAAGTTTCAAAACAAATGCCTATTCAGTCCATTATTATTCGCGACAGTGATAGATGTGGCCATTAAAAGCATAAAGCAAAAAATTAAACCACTACATCTAGTGTTATGGGGTATGGAACAAGTTAAATTATCTGAGTTTTTATTCAAGAATGACGTAGTAATAATACCTAATACAAAAACAAATTTACAACATAATTTGGTTGTATTTAAGGGCGGTTTAAATTAAATAAAGATGTCAATAAATGCAAAAAAAAACCATTATTATAACATATAAAGATGAAACATAATATTAGAGTAAACGGATAGACCATCAAACCAGTAGAAGATTTGAAAGACTTATGGTCAAAAATAGAAAGTAAAGGTAAAAATATAGGAAATTTTGACAGGATTTACAATGCCCTAAAAAGAACATTCTTTGGTCAAAGCCAAGTGACAAAGTTTTCCAAACCGAAGTAAATTCAACATTTACATATGGAAGATAATCGTATATTCTAGCAAGGAGAGATACAGGTAGAATAAATGCGGCAAAGATGAGAAGAGGAAAATAAAAACAAGACAACAAAAGATAAAAATCAAGAACGAAATATACAAGAAAAACCTAAAGATAAAGCCGGTGTAGACTGTGATCGATCACGACCCATACACATGAAATCTGAAGAAGGGCTAAACAAGAAAGTGTACAAAATAAAAGTAGAAAGAATGGGTAGAAAGGAAAACATTCTAAACATGATTTGGTGAACAGGCCACGAAAAATGGTACTTGTGCTATCGAGTGTACTTAAATTAGAAACTATAGCATCTTTTGGAATTGGGTTTTCGAATAAAAAATAAATACTGATTTTTTATTTTATTTTAAAACTTTATCATAAATAATATTGGTAATCGATACGAAAAACTAAAAAAAAAACAATTAAAATTTTTAAAATTAAAAAAAGATTACGTGCCTACGAACGCGCCACGACTGGCTGCCATGTTTGGGACGTCATTACGGTAAAGTGTTTTCACGTCAGTATTGACAGCTGTCTGAGCCTGTATATGTACTGTCAAAATTATTGTTGGTTATGTGCAAAATAAAATATTGTTGGTTACTAATTTCGTTTAATAATGTGTGACAAAAGCTTCATAAATGCTAATTCTCATATTATACCCGCTGTAGATATTTTTATGGTCACAGAAATTATATATATATATATATATATATATATATATATATATATATATATATATATATATATATATATATATATATATATATATATGTATATATATATAGCCTGTATATGTACTGTCAAAATTATTGTTGGTTATGTGCAAAATAAAATATTGTTGGTTACTAATTTCGTTTAATAATGTGTGACAAAAGCTTCATAAATGCTAATTCTCATATTATACCCGCTGAAGTTTTTTTTTTATGGTCACAGAAATTTATATATATATATATATATATATATATATATATATATATATATATATATATATATATATATATATATATATATATATATATAGCCTGTATATGTACTGTCAAAATTATTGTTGGTTATGTGCAAAATAAAATATTGTTGGTTACTAATTTCGTTTAATAATGTGTGACAAAAGCTTCATAAATGCTAATTCTCATATTATACCCGCTGTAGATATTTTTATGGTCACAGAAATTTATATATATATATATATATATATATATATATATATATATATATATATATATATATATATATATAACTTCCGAATTGTTCCAAGCCAACCCGATATTAGCTTTCGCGTTTACGTTTCTTACCATTGTGAGGTGACATGCGCTCAGATTTTTGTCGGGAACTGCCGGTGCGTCATCGGTACTAGGTTTAAAAATTAATTTTCAATTTGATATAACTTTTTAATTATAAGGAAAAAAATAAAAATAAAAATACTTTTATCATAAAAATAGTTTTATCATTTATGACAAGAAAAATGTTCAAAATCCCAATTCTTGAAAAGTTTGCTTAGTTTTTTTAAATAGATAAATTTACATTTAATTACAATTACAATATTAGTACAATATGAATACAGTTACAATGGTATCGTTATTTTATTTAAAACCATAAATCATCCTAATACTTCACAATTATTTTTCTCCTTTTATTCTACTCTAGCCATTAGCAACAAGTGCTAAGAACCGAGTTTAAGTATCTCTATAGCTAATGCTTGTAAATCTTTCGTTAGAACCTGTAAAAGGCATTTATTAAGATTATCACAGACTCCCCGACGACATTTTCCCTCATTTCCTTCATCCACGCTTTTGGCATCCCATCTCTGGCCCTTATTAAACGACTTTAAGGAACGTTTGTTTTATCTTTGGACAATATTTTGGGGAAAACCTTGCAACATTAGTAAGGAAAGATTTAGCAATGTTGTCTTTTTAATTTGGGGAATCATTACTGAAACAACGCGTTTAAATATTGGCTGGGGCTATTACAAATATTTAATGACTTTCAATTTTCACGCGATAATATAAATTATATTATTAGGTCCTCAGCTAAATTATTGTCTCCTAAAGCCCAGACAACGAAGGCCAAATTTCGACAACTGAGAATAATAAATATGAAAGTTTTGAAATTTGGTGAAAATGTTTATAATGGCTTTCGAATGAACTTGTTAAGTCCTGAACAATCGAAGGTTCGGAATCGCCGCCATCTTGCAAAAAGGGTGCTTTTTTTATGGATTTTGTCGTATAACCCGTTAATTTTCGACTGTATTAGAAAAATAGTTATTACCAAAATTGAAAAGCATTTAATTATTTTCGAAAAATGTTTAATTAATTTTTTTTTGTAAAATTAATATTTCCCGATCAAATGGACGATGAACGTGAAGTAGAAGGATAAAATGCTACAAAATAACTTTCTACGCAGTACACTTACAAATAGAATCATAACAGCGTGTGCCATGTAAAGATCGACAGTTGGGAGTCAGGTATGAAACCCTTATAGTAGAGTAAACAGGGGCACGTTTATACAAAATCTTTATTTCGATTTTTTAATCTTTTTGTATTACAGTTATTTACATGTTTTCATACTCAATTATTGCTTGAACATTTAGCGCCATTTTGACCCCTAAGAAGAGCCCCATACTATTATACTTTGTTATGTACTTAAATTATTTTTGAGTAAAGCCATCTGTGTAAACATGCCCCCTAAAAGGGGCAAGATTACACACTACTTGGGGTAAGTTTACACACTTTGTAAAATGAAGAAATTTAATGGTCATTTTTAATAAAACACGAAGAAAAAATATGTTATTGAGTTTTGTTAAAAAATTAGTATAAAATAATAATAAATTTAACTGAAGCAGCCGATACTTGATGGAAATTTGTTTTAAATAAAGAAGCAAAGATTAATATCTAAAAATTTCCACTACATTTAAAATTGTATGAATAGCAATTGTTTCGACACACTGTGTCTTTTTCAAATACAAACTATGTTGAACTAACTGTGAGAAAAGTAGTTACAACCTATTAGTTACAAGTATCCATCGACTTAATAATACCATAAAACATCATAGTGGCAGAAATGTTTATGGACAACTTAGAAAATAAGATAAATCAACATCAGTTGTTTAAATCATTACTTTACTGATACAGATATATTGATGACTTTCTAATTTGTTTTACAGGTTCTGGTAGACAATTAAATCAATTCTTAACTCACATATTTTTTTTTATAAAAACAAAATTAAATTAAATTAAATTCACAGTTGAAGAAGAGCAACATAATAGTATTCACTTTTAAAGACTTAACTATTAGTAGAAAAGACAATAAACATGATTTTGCTATTTTTTATAAACTATTACATGCAGATTTAGTTATACACGATAAATTATGCCATCCTTATTCACAAAAGATGGCAACATTTAACTCTTTTATATATAGATTATTAAATATCCCCAAGTCGATAGATAATTATAATAAAGAATTGAATGTCATCAAACAAATCGCAGTAAATAACAAATACGACCCAAACATTATAAATAAAATAATTAAAAAATAAGTTATAATAAAGTCGCTCATTTAATATATTCGGAAAATAATATAAAAAATTCAGCGTTCAAAACAATTACATATACGGAAAAAGTTACCAAATTAGTGTTGAGATATTTATCCAAGACAAACAATATAAATATTGCTTTTAAAACAGTCAATAGTCTAGGACGCTTCATTAAAAATAATAAAAGTCAAACAAATAAATTGTATAAATTAGGAATTTATTAATTGAGTGCGGGTCATGTCCAAAAGTCTATGATGGACAAACAGGAAGATATTTCTCTACTAGGCTCAACGAACATAAAAGAAGTTACACTAAACAACAAAATAATTCTCATTAGGTTAACCACTTAATGTTAGAAAAACATACTTTCAATGATAATTTTATAATGTTACATAATGAGAATAAATCCAAAAAATTAAAAGTCTAGAAATTAATAAAAGAACAAATTTGGATATTTTGCTAAATGACCAACCACACTTGAGTGGTTCACCATTATTATACTTATATTGCCCTCCTAGACGTTGACAAAAAAATGGATTTCCCCACTATCATGTTTGATGGTATTATTAGGTGGATGGACACTTTAGGTTGTAATTACTTTTCCCACTGTTAGTTTAGCATAGTTTGTGTTTGAAAAAGGCACTGTGTGTCGAAACCATTGTCATACATACAATTTTAGATATAGTTGAAATTTTTAGATATTAATGTTAATAAATAATTGTTTATTTATATAAAAGAATAAACTGAAATCTTACAAATTATAAAATAATGAAAGAATGGGCATTTTCATTATCGTTATCACTTACATTATCATTTTCGTTATCAGATCTACATCGTCATCTTTTACTTTCCTAACTTTTTCTTTTTCTGTTGTATTTGTTTTTGCAGAGCAAAACAATTTTTTAGTTGCTTTTTCTTTCCTAATCTTGGTAATATCGATTTTTCTCTGTTTTGCTTGATCCTGTTCGGCTAGTAATGCATCTTTTACAAGAGTATCAGTTAGAATAGCAGTGTGTCTCTTCTTCCTGCCTTTATTAGTTCTTTTTCTTGGACCAGGGAAAGACCTGGTACCGGATATGCCAGCAACTGGTTGCTCAGAGGAAGACAGATTCGAATGATTCGACAGCATGCCCAGAAGGAGACGGAAATGTTGCGGAAATAAATGGAGAAAAGTCAGAGGTTGGATTCGTTCAAGTTTATAAATCTGTGTTTTAATAGATAGACAGAGGAATGTTTGTAAATTGTCGAAATTTATTATCAAAATCGGTGTTCTGTGAGCCAAACTTATAGAGCACTTTATGAGTTTGAATTTCATGATGTATTCGCCAAATTATCGAGAAATTCCGAATACGGTTCGATTTTAAAACAAAAACAAGACAAATGATTGTGCGTTGCGAAGAAAATATCGCCACTGTTGCTGATAGTGTTGACGAAGATCCAAGTTTATCAATTTGTCGCCTTTCGCAGGAAGTTGGACTTTTATTATTCGACTACGTATATTATTTAATTCCGAACTTGAAGGAACTTGCCAAGGAACGGGTCTGTTAATTGGCCACCAAGGTCAGGTTATTTAACGTCTTTGGATTATTTTCTTTGGGATTATGTTAAATCTTTGATTAATGTCGATAAATCAGCAACTATTGAGCCTTGGAAGTCAACATACTCGGACAAATGTGGACGTAAGACCCCAATTGACCCCCCTTTGTCAGAAGTAGCCGCGGCGGAAATTTGTCCGAAATTGATTTCAAACACGAATACCATTGATGATTGTTATTTATTGATGAATGTTCATTTGGTTGGTGTTTTATATGAAATTAAATTCGAACGCACTGACAAAATCATCCTATAGAAGCAGATACTTGATGATACTCAAAGAAGCAGAGATTCTGCTGACACCATTTGTGCCTTCTGGATATTCTACAACTTCGTGAATACAACAGTAAACATAAAAACTATATGAAATGAAGTGAACAACCCAACTTTAAATGCTACATGGAAAAAAAATCTGGCTCAAATACTGTAAGAGTTCTTCTAAGTACAGATGCTGGGTCAGATGAGATACTTCTAACTGGTAAAATTACTGGGAATAGAAGGTTTTACAGACTTGATTTTGAAACAATTTCTTTGCGAATGGTCCAGATATTATGTCTGCTGAGCAATATCAATCAATAATTAGTGGCTCTTTATACTTAGGATTCAATCATATTGATGTGTCTTATATTTGTTTTTAACAAGTCGATGATACTTACCATTCAGCCCGAGGAAACAATATATTTTTGTGATCGAAATTCCGCCAACTTATAAATTCATATAATGCAAATTTCAATTATCTTTTACTGTAATGCGATTTAACACTGTTGGTTTTTTGTGGTTTTTTTTCAAGTTGCAAATAATTGATAGCCTAAAGAACAACATACAGGTGGTAATTAGTACGATAACTATAGTAACATGCCAAAACGTCGCTCAACATTTCTCTGTTCGAATTGATGCCTGCAGGCGCAGTTGTGATGGACATTTCGATAAAATTTTGTTCCACCTATAATTGAAATTATACGCTTTTAATAAAAAAAAAACAGTTTGAAAACATTCGTAATTGTTTGGGTTTTATTATATGAAACGTGTGGGCGTCACATTTGGATGGGCCATTATTTTTACAGACCTACCCTAAAAGAGAATGGTTTATGATTGTGTTAAAATTAGGTCGAAAATATGTAGTTTTATACGTCGATCTCGTAAAAAGTTGGCGGATTAGTTTCGTTTTATATGTGTGTACATCTTATTGTGAAGTTGTCAGCTCAATAAATATTGGAGGCACATTAACTGTGGTGTATAATGCGTCAGCCTTACAATACGGCAGTTAATGTGGAGCGGGTTTGATTCCTGTACTAAGCAAAAAAAAAATTCTAAAAAAATTCTTGTGAATGTTTCTAGGTGAGGATGTAAAATCTGACAAGGAATCACTCTTCAGTTACACCAGTTCGAGGCTGGGAAAGGGCGAATGTCTTCTGAGAGGTTTTCTACGCTGGTCACTCACCAGCCAGTAGGCTTTTCGAGATACTTTCGGTTAAGCACAAAACCAAGGGTTGATAGCCTGAGGGAGGGTGCTGATCGGGGTTTTCGATAGCTGATGACCGTGGTTCGGAACCCACGTTAAGCTATAGGTCCAGTCGCTAAATAGCCTTCTCAGTTGTTGATGCGCCTCTAACCCCAAAACTTTACTTTTTCAATCAATATTATTCAATTTCATTTTCTATTGGAACCTTCAGTGTGAAACACTAAACTCGAAGAGATTTACCACTAAACACCAAATCGCTTTTTAAACTTCTCTAATAATAATTAATAAAATAATTAGTAAAAAATGTTTAGCTCTTATATTTTTATTGTCAAATTGGAGAACACTACAAGAAAGATGAGCTCCTCATGTGTGTTGTGTAAATTGTAACGTGAATATGGTGTAGTGGATGAAAGGAAACCTTATTTCTAGATTTCTGGATTTCTGGAACCTGCATTTTGTAAAATGCAGGCTCCAGGCATTTTGTAAAATGAACGAAAACAAGTTCTTACTTACTAGCAAAGTCTCTTGACTTTGCTATATTACTTAGATTTGTCAAAACAACAAATTCAACTATTTGGGACTAGATTTCGGGAATGGAGTAACAACGATTACGAGTTTAGAAAAAGAAATAACGGATTGCTGGGTTTTTTGTAAAATAGAAAATTTTAGTTGATGTTAAAGGTTTTCTAAATGAGTTTGGTAACAAAACGTTTTCCCAGAAATTTCTTTCACCATCCCCATATCTAGTTAATATTGGTAATATTGGTATGTACAAGGAGTATAACCAATTTGTAAATGAGTCAAGAGAATAGATCGTGCTAAACACTAAGAGTTGTTTTCTGTTACGGTTTCCATTCCATGCCAAATCAATAACTTTTGAAGCCAAAAACCGGGAACAAATGGCTCTTTTTTTAAATACTCATATCTTTTCAAAAAGTAACTAATCGGGACGTTTTTTTTTTAATTTTTTGTTTTTTAATGTACTTTTCAGAAAAAAATATGTCAAGTTTTATGATATTTTTCAGTTTTTTGAGAAAAACCGAAAATGTATTTAGTTCGTCATTTTTAATTTTTTTTTCCTAAAAAAAATTCGATTTATTATGCGGATAATGCCGCGCATTTTAGAGTGGGCCAACTTTTCTTTCTATTTTTTTTTTATTTAAAATATAATTTTTTTTTATTTTCTCCCAATTGTTTAATTTTCTATTATGAAAAATTTGTATTTAGAACAAAATAAATCCAAGTAAATGGTTCTATGATATTTTATACTTAATTTATGATTTAACGTAATGATTAATGATTACGGTTAATACTATTAACGATTGATTTTTTCATATCAATTTAACAAACGATCTATTTAATTTTTTTTGGCATTTAAATAATTTACAGTTTCTATACTCTGAATTCGAAAAATTCCAGACACAAAGACAACCATCTGTGTCTGGAATTACACTGTGGAACTACTAAGTTCCCGTAATTCGTTTCGTTTTTGAAAATCGGTCACTCAAGTCGTTCACAGCTTTATTGTAGTCATCTTCTGGTGAAAACTTAACCGCTATATTCGGAAAGTTATACGGTGTAGAATGTACTCATGTATAGAGTTCGTAAGGTGTGTTTGTCTATTTGTTTATCAACCGCTGGTAAAGTTTTTAAAAATTTTTAGTTACACAGGAACCCCATCCGAAAAATAATAAACTTTGCTCACACTGTCAGAAATTCTTTTCCCAAAATCGGTTATTATTTTAGGTTATTATATTGAAATAATTACTAGACTTCTGTGATATATAAAATTATTTGAAGGTTAAAGAAAATAAAATATAATTTGTTAAATTGGCATAAAAAATTGATTGTTAATCGTATCAACCGTGAAATCCTAATCATTAATTAGGTTAAATTATAAATTAAGTATAAAATATCATAAAACCCTTTACTTGGATTTATTTTATTATAAAAACAAAGTTTTTATAATAGAAAAAATAAATGATTAGGAAAAAATAAGAATTTCCTTTTTCAATAAAAAAAAAAAATTGGAAGAAAAGTTGGCCCACTCTGGGATGCCCGGCATTATCGGTAGATTAATTCGAAGTTTTTTAGGAAAAGAAATAAAAATGACTAACTTTGAAAAATGTTTTTTTTTCAAAAAACTGAAAATTTTTGTAAAACTTGACATCTGATTTTTTTTTGGATTTTTTTCTGAAAAGTAAATTTAAAAAAAAACATTAAAAAACGTCCCATTTCTTGTGAATGTTTCTAGGTAAGAGTGTAAAATCTGACAAGGAATTACCCCTCAGTCACGCCAGTTCGAGGCTGGGTAAGGCCGGATGCCTTCTGAGAGATTTTCTACGTTGGTCACTCGCCAGTCGGTAGGCTTCTCGAGATACTTTCAGTTAAGCACAAAACCAAGGGTTGATAGCCCGAAGGGGGTGCTGACGGGGGTTTTCGGTAGCTGATGACCGTGGTTCGGAACCCCCGTTAAGCTGTAGGTCCTGTCACTAAATAGCCTTCTCAGTTGCTGATGCGCCTCTAACCCCAAAACTTTATTTTTTTTTTACGTCCCATTTAGTCAATTTTTAAAAAAGTTATGGGTATTTAAAAATAAAGAGCATTTTTTTTCAAAAATTCGTAACTTTTTTCGATTTGGTTTTTTCTCTCAAAGTATGACTTGACAATAACATGTAATATTTTTATAGTAATTTAATCCATACGTTTCAGTATACATTTGGTTTGTTTTTTTATAAAAAAAGAAAAACTTACACATTAATGTCGTTTAATTGCAAAGTTGAAATTACTAGCACTCATTTTTCAATCGTTTTAAATGATTCACGTTACATTAAGAAACATATGATTAATTGTTTTATTATTATTAAACTAATGTTCAAAATATCCACCATTTAAGTATATGGTGAATAAGTCCTAGTATATTTCTAAACTTCTCAGCATGTTATTTTCTCTATAAATAATAAGCATATCATGATATTCGTATACAGAACACAATTTTGTTTTTAAATGAAACTTAAATACACACTGAAATATCTTTTGTTGCCAACACCTTATATCGTTGTAACCAATACAGTTAATTAAAGCGACGTTACTATTTCTAGTTTGACTTATATTTAGCGTAACTCTTCATTAAAAAAAATGTTTAAACAATATTTCTATAATTTATCTGTAGTTTATTCGTTAAATAATAGCCAATTAATATTTGCCAAATATGCTTTTATATTTTTTTGTTTAAAATGATAATTCTTGTCGTAGCTTTTCGATTTGTTTTTTTTTCGCGATTGTTGATCAAAAAAAGGTCTTTTATCTTTCTTTCCATACTAAATTGGGGTGAATGATACATTTAGTCTAGGTCGTTGAAAACGGTAAAAGTTTTAAATATTTAAAGGATGGAAGGAAACCCCTAATACACAGTTTGTCCATAAGCAAACTAAGAAGCCAGACGTTATATATTAATAAACGTATTATAATTTTATTGGGAATAGATTTTTTATGAGTCAGAAAAGCTGACGATAAATATTTTGAAGTATTCTTGGTGGTATTTATTTGACGTAAAGAAGAAGAGAAATATTTTAACAGGATATTAGAATAATGGAAACGGCACATCAATCATGATGAGATCCAATCATGAAAGGTAAAAGGAAAGATTCATCGTCAAGAATGATATAAAAGCCCTTTTCGTTTAAAATATATATTTTTTCTTGTATGTTATTATAATGGAAACGAAAAAAATGTAAAATCGTGTATATACAGGGTGTCCCATAACTTATCTGCCATAGAGCAACTGGTGTTAGTAGAGATCAAAATAAGATACAGGGTGTTATTAAAAAGATATAGGGTGTTGAAAGTGAAACTGAATTTTCGAAAAATTGAGATAATTCACAAACGGTTGAAGATATCAGGTTCAAAATCGGGATAGTTGGGTTTTCAAAGGTTTGTCACCTTTGAAAATCCGAATTTGGTACTAGTTTGAGCCTAGCTCCTAGAGGGCGCTTGCTACCTACTTTGTGAGGAATTAACTTACTCATACTTTTTAAAAAGGTACCCTTGGTCAATATCGAGATCTCACGCCGTTTGCGAGATATTCGAGTTCGAATATTCCATTGCAAATATCTTGTCGATTGCTGAAAAATCTGCAATTCACAAAGTGTGCTTTAAATACGAGGAAAAAAAACATCAAGATGTCAAAAATACAACGGGCTTTATTTAAAATAAAAAATTTTTCGGCGCCGATTATTCCTCGCACTGACATACCTCGCATAACTCATACATAGACTTTAGGCGAATGTAGGAGTTTTTGATGCTTGTGTTTCGCGATGTGTGTTTCACGACGACTACAGTCGCCTAATCATTATTTTTGTAAAATTCTCGCACACATAACGCACGGTCTGCTTCCGGGTCTCCCGATCATCATCAGCCCGTATCGATACACTGTAAGATGAAGGCCTCTTCAGCAATTCCCCAATTTCACGGTCCTGGACTTTCCTCTGCCACTCTGGTCCAATATACTTAACGATGTCACCAATCCATCGTGATTTCGGATTCGTGATTCTAACACACATATATATATATATATATATATATATATATATATATATATATATATATATATATATATATATATATATATATATATATATATATATATATATATATATATATATATATATATATATATATATATATATATATATATATATATATATATATATATATATATATATATATATATATATATATAATACAGTGTTAGATTTTCTTGGACTGTGTCCAATGAGACAACAGTAGCTGAGTGTCATTACACACCCAACCGTTGGTTTCCACAATCTCAATCCTGCGTCTCCGCCTAAATGAACGTTTTTGTTTGTTGCTTGACTGAAAACGAGGCCCACCCATCCCTTCAACTGGATGACATATGTATCTAACACTATAAAAAACACCATCCGAAGGGAAGTCGGCGAAAACATGGGTTGATGACTGTGGAGAGGTTCTTCCTATTCTTGATGGTATGGTAAATGTCCGCGCCTGAATATCGAGAGACGAAACATATATCATCCAATTGAAGGGATGGGTGGGGCTCGTTCCCAGTCAAGCAACCACAATATATATATATATATATATATATATATATATATATATATATATATATATATATATATATATATATATATATATATATATATATATATAGGAGGAGGTAGAAATATCAGTTCAATATGAAGAAATCGCCAACAATATACTTAAAACGGCTGCTTCAATAGTACCAGAAGAAAAATGTCGCAAACAATGAAAAATCTCCAGTGAGACCAATGATTTAATGAAGAAACGGCGAGCAATGAGAAATGCAGGTAGTCCTTTTGGCAGGGTCGAGTATACTGAGCTTTGCAAAACTATAAGAAAACGTATCAGAGAGGACACGCGCCGATTCAATACGCAGCTAGCGCAAAAAACTCTAGAAGAAAACAAAGGAATTAACAAAGCTAAACAGAAGCTGAGAAACAAAAGAACGCAAATATATGCTTTATAGCGTGAGGATGGCAGAGTGTGCAGGGCGCGTACCCAAATGTTAGAGATTGTCGGAAAATTTTATTCCCAGTTATATGAAGATCGGAACCAGTCAAGGACAGCAATGCCCACGGAAGAACAAATTCCAGATATCCTAGTGGAGGAGGCAACAAATGCTATCGAATCGATGAGGAATGGCAAGACTCCAGGAAAGGACAGAGTAACTGTCGAAATGCTAAAAGCTGGTGGTCGGACGTTACATAAAACACTGGCAAAATTGTACTCAAAATGCCTCAAAGGACACAAAGTACTTGACTTATGGAAAAGTGCAGAAGTGATCCTTTTACATAAAAAGGAGCACAGGAAGATTTAAAGAACTACCGTCCAATAAGCCTCCTATCAGTAAAGTACAAAGTTTTCACTAAGATAATTTCTAAAAGAATATTTAAAAAACTGAATGACGCACAACCAAGAGAACAAGCAGGATTCAGAAGTGGATTCAGTACAATGGATCACATCCAGGTTGTACAGCAGGTCATAGAAAGGCACAACGAATACACCATGCCATTGTGCTTGACATTTGTCGACTACGAAAAAGCATTTAATTCCATCTCAAAGCATGCGATAATGGATGCACTGCTTAGCCAAAGTGTAGATGATGGATATGATGGAGCTACAGCCTCAATTCACCTTGATGATCTTGAAGTGGGAATTAATGTAGAACGAGGTGTACGGCATTCTTTTCTCGGCTGGCCTAGTATTCCGTAAACTGGATTGGGAACAGGATGGTGTAAAGATCAATGGTGCAAACTTAAACCATCTTAGACTTGCAGATGATATTATTCTCATTTCACAAGACCCAGACGAGCTGTAAAGACGCATACAAGAACTGCAAAGGGCTGGCGAACCATTTGGATTGAAAATAAACCTGAAAAAGTGTCAGGTTATGTTCAATAACTTCGCTCAGGACAGAAGAATTTCAGTTTTAGGAAGAGATTTGGAGATTGGGGACAGCTTTATATATCTTGGGCAGAGGATTTCAATGGAGAGGCATACCGCCCGGTAGGTGGAACTGCGTGTTAAATGTGGCTGGCAGGCATTTGGTAGGCTCAACATAGTGTTTAAGAGCAGACTCTCACTTTGCCTGAAAAGAAAAGTCTTCGATCAGTGCGTTCTATCCGTTATGGCATACAGAAGTGAAACCTGGACAGTCACATCGCAATCAATTCAAAAACTTCGGGTGGCACAGAGGGGAATGGAAAGATGTATGCTTGGCATTACAAGATGAAACAGAAAGTTCTGCGCATGGATCAGGAAACAACCAAAAGTCTGTGACATCATTGGAAGGGTAAAGCAATTGAAATGGAGATGGGCAGGCCATATAGCGAGGCGATGGGACGACAGATGGACTAAGGCAATCCTGGAGTGGATTCCGCTTGATCACAAACGTCCGCGAAGAAGACCGAAAGCACGATGGATTGATGACATCGTTAAGTATATTGGACCCGAGTGCCAGAGGAAAGCCTAGGACCGTGAAAGTTGGAAACATGCTGAAGACGCCTTCATCCTGCATTGGATCGATACAGGCTGATGATGATGATGATGATGATGATGATGATGATGATGATGGACAGGGTGAGAAAGAGTGAAATGGCCACATTTCGCCGCTTCTCTGCTTTGCATTTTACTACAGTTATATCAAGGATCAAATTAGCGTCTATTTTTTATCATGTTTGACATGAAGGAATAATATCACCTAATACATTGGTCATCTCATGAATTTCTTAGGACGATTTTTTCAAAGATACTGTATACTGTATAGCTCTAATTTCAATATTATCCAATTATGAATGAATACAAACAATACCACACATTATAATTAATAAATCTTGAATTGTTCGTATTTTCTTTATTTTATGTGTTGCTCATATATTACTAGCTTAAAGACAATACTGTATAAACCACAGTGGTAGGTGTTTTATTGAATGAAAGACAAATGTCCACCCTTAAATCTGTTTACCTCAAACAAACTTATTATATATTTATTTATTTTCTTAACGAAACTTATCAAGTTTACTACATCGTATTTTACCTTGTATCGTTATATCGTAGAGCCATTTTTAAGATAATGTTTTTTAAATGTTTAAATAATGTTTTTTAGCTTCGTTGAATAGTAGTTGGATGTTATGATATAATCAATAAGATGGAGGAAGTACGGGACAATGTTATCGGCGACCTTGTGATAAAATATATTAGTATTAGGGTGACTTAGATCATTAAGCAGCTATAGCTTCATCTATGCCTAACTGAATAGGTGTCCTTTATTATGAAAATGACGCCTTATAGAACGGAACAGGGTTTAAAACTTGTTCAATTTTGTAATGTAGAAGGTCGTTTCGTATAAAATACTTTTTATTTATAGCGATAAGGGATATTATTGTATAAATTGCTATGTATAACGCGTTTCATGTAAAACAGGACTTTTTAAAAATAGCCATTTCTAATAGCGCCTTCTTTTGACAGCGATAAGCGTTGAAAAGATGCATCGTTCACTGTAGTTTTGACAAGATTTCATGATATTCGGATCATTAGAAGCCAAGTTATCGTGCTTCAGGTGTCAGTGTGTTTATACCATTGGTCTAAGAATGTACATCGAACAAAGAACGAATATTAAGTTTTCTTTTAAACTTGGTAAACATTCACCGAAATGTTTCTATTAATGAAACAAGTGTATGGTGAGTCCACGGGTGTTTTAAACGATTTAAAGAAGGTCGTGAGGACATCAAGTACGACGAACATCCTGGTCCGAAAAATTTCATGGTTACTCAAAGCAATATTGAAATTATGCGTGAATTTATAAAAAATCATTCAAAAAGCTTTGTTGCGGTACCTAGAAATGAAATTGAACATATCCAAAGATTTATTGCATTTGGACCAATCATTTGGGACTTGGGAAGGTTTCTGCAGGCTTCGTTCCACACAAATTGACTGACGATCAAAAAATGCTCCGAATCCATCATTGCAAGGACTTGATTAAATAATCAAAAAATGGCAAAAACTTTAAGTACAGCATTGTTACTGGAGGTGACATGTAGTATTTTTAATATGATCCAGAAAATAAGCGTCAAAATGCCGAATGAAATTACCCGATCGAAGAAAAGCTGTCTGGAGAAATCAAAACAATGTTTATTTGTTTCTACGAATCGGATAGAATTGTGAACAAGGAGTTCATTCCACCTGGTCAAACAATTAATGCTGTGTTTTACCTTGGTGTTATGAAGCGTTTGTTCTTCCTTGCCTAGAAACAGCAACTTGAAAATTCCTTTAGCCACCTAGCCACCAAATCAATTTTCTATTGGAACCTTCGGTGTGAAATACTAAACTTGAAGAGATTACCATTAAATACTAAATCATATTTATAAAACTTCTCGATGCGCGTTTTGCTAATCATGTTAGCATCATCAGGAGATGATTTAATCTGAATTAATAGAGATTAAATCATATTCTGGTGATTGCTAATATAGTTAGCAATTGAGACAAATCACGATTATCCTGAAGATTCTACTTCCACTGAAGCTATCGCTTACTCTTTGAGGAAGACAACAGTAAAAATCAATAAAACACAAGCGAGCATACCACCAATCAGAAAACAGGATGGAACTTGGACAAGAACATATATTTTGATAAGGCTGAAACTTTTGCAATACACCTAGCTAACGTTTTTCATCCATTTCAAATGAGAACTTTTTGGAAATTTGTTAGAAGAGGAAGAAATAACCTCATGCCTCACAGCACCATTCCTAATGGCATGTCTTATTAAAACCATAAAAATTAGTTTGGGCTATGATTCATATGAACCTCAACACAAAGAAAAGTTCAGGATTTAACCTTATACCTGGGCAAGTCGTTAAACAACTACCGGAAAAAGCATTAGTTATCCGTACACAAATGTATAATGCAATACGCCCAATATCCGTCCCACTGGAAAGTAAGACAAATCATATTGATTTCAAAACCTGATAAACCGACGTAGGAAGCATCATCATATAGACCCATTACACTTTTAACTATCTTGTCAAAGTAGTGGCGGCTTGTGGGTTTTTAAAGTGGGTGGGTGTAGAAGAAAATAGTGCTGCTGAAGATTTTTTTTTTGCTTTTCCCTTCCTCCTTTTTCATGCTATTCAAACTCTATACAGGAGATGAACGATGATGATGAACGATGAAATGATGAAGGAGATGAAAGATGGGAAAAATGAGTAAGAAGGAAGGACCGGAACTGACCGGAAATATAATATGGTGTTTTTCTCTGAAAAATTGTTTAGTGGGATAAATGCTGGAGGGGCGGCGCCCCAACACTCTCCCTCTCGAACCGCCACTGTGTCAAAGCTTTTTAAGAAGTTGTTCCTAAAGAGATTAAAGCCATTGCTTGACGAACTAAATATCGTTCCAGAACACCAATTCGGATTTCGTGAAACACACGCAACAATCGAAAAATTGCACAGGTTAGTGAAAATTATTAATGAAGCTTTTGAAGATAAAAAGTACTGTTCGTCTGCATTCTTGGATGTTATACAAGCCTTCGATAGAGTGTGGCTAACATATAATATAATAACTAACATATATCCGATAAAATCGGGATTACCTCAAAGTAGTGTCTCGTTTCATACTTTTTCAAATCTTTACTGCTGACCTATCCGCTGCTCCAAGCACGTCTATAGCCATCTTTGAAAATGATACCACGGTTATGGCAATAAGCAAGATACCAAAATATGCATCTGAGAAGCTTCAGGAAGCTCTTGATAAAATGGAAGAATAGGTAAAAAGTGGCGTCTAAAAATGAACGCAAAATCTCAGAAAGTCACTTTCACCATAAGGAAATAATCATGCTCGAGTGTAGCACTTAATGGACATGAACTCTCCTAGGCAGACTGTGCAAGATATCTTGGAATTAGACTTGACTGAAGACTAAACTAGAAACAACACATTTTTATGAAGAGGAAGCAACTGGACTTAAAATTATCCAAACTCTACTGGTTAATTGGTAGAAAATCCAAATTATCGTTGTTTATCAAGATAACCAACTACAAAGTGATCCTCAAACCCATATGTAGTTATGGCATACAACTGTGGGGAACCACGAGTGTATCCAACATAGAAATACTTCAAAGATTCCAGTCCAAAACCCTGAGAATAATTACTGATGATCCATGGTTCGTGACAAATCAAACTTTACACCGCGATCTAAAGCCTATACTAACCGCCAAATGCTCGAGTGCGAAATCGGGGACTTAAAAAATATCGGGACTTAAAACGTATCCCAACTCCCCTGCTGTCAACCTCCAGGATAAGCTACTCTCTTAGAAATATGCTACAGAATTTAAGATAAAATTAAGATTATTCCTCTATTCTAGTTATAAACAACTTAAGTTCTTATATATATTAGCCCTTTAATGTAAGCGCCCTAACTCCTGATGCTTGGCAACTCGTTGCCCTAAATATATAATTACCTTTAGGTATATTGCAAATATATGGGATATTAAAAACAAATATATAAGAATGATTTTGAGTTTAGTAGTAATCTCTTCAAACCTAGATAAAAATGAGTTTCATTGGTCATTATTTATTTGGCATGCAAATTGTTAATTGGTGGAAGCGGTTTATGAAGGCATTACAGTATTCTAATTATTATTGTCTGTAAGCAGCAGGTCTTAAACAATTTGAATCTTATAGCAAAACTTGTACAAGCTACTTCTCAAAATTCGGTATAAACTGCATGGAGGAAGTCCTTAATTGCACATCACGTCGTCGAATCGAAGTTTTTAGACAGTTCTTCACCCTTTTTACCATAAGTGCAATTTTTTTGAGCTATCCTTAACTACTCCGAATTCGTGAAATAGCTTGAATAAGCAATACATGGTCATTTTACCAGGCACCGAACGATTAGGATATTTTCATCTAAATTCACGTTAAGTTGCAATATTTGAATTATTTTGTTTCAGTGTAAATTACAACAATTTCATTGTAATTTTAAAAAGAAAAATTAATAGAATTATTAATTAATTAATGAAAATTTTAAACTGATATCGAACTACACTATCCTAGATATCTCCACAGGCGTTGGCAGTAGAAATTCCTTAAATACAGTTTGTTACAACGATCTGAATAGTTACCCATCAAAATTAATTTGGAAGATTACCTAACATGGTTACTACGGGGACTGGGAGCTCGACTAGCTTAAACAAGCACTCCTTCTTGGCGTAGGCCTAGGTAGGCGGTAGTGGCTTCATCGTGAGTTAGAAATTCGGTATGAAGGCCACGTCTGAAGTCGAAAGGCAAATGGTCATGCCTGGCCAAACTTACATTATGTGGTTATTTAGCATAGTTTTATCTATAATAAAACTTGCGGGTCTGCACTAACAATCAAACTCAGATTATAATAAATATTACGAAAAAAAAAGGCAAATAAAATGGTAGCGTGCCCCACTCTGTGTTTTATTTTAATTTATGGTCACTCTTAAACTTACTAACGCAAAAATCTAAATCTATATATTAACTCAACTTTATGTTATTTAAAACTTTTCGTCTTCTCGTATTTTTGCTTATCTCCATTTTTTTTTATATAGATCAAAAAGCAATATTAATTATAATGTTGCGACACGAACATAATTTGCAATGTTATACGGTTTTCTTCCAAACAACGTCCGGAGATAACACAAAAGTTCTTAAAACCCATTTACTGTTAGAGTTGGAGGAAGGAATGGCTTATAAGGGAGACAAAGGGAGGGGACATTGTAGACTCATAATTTTAACGAATGTTTTTCGCGTGCTTTAAGAAAAGATTTACAGGCAGCAGTTACACAGAAATTTAAACCCAGTTCTTAGTTTACACGTGTTGCTAATGGCAGAAGGGAATTATGGGTGAAATACAACATTTTTTTGAGAGCAATAATATAAATGAGGCAATGGGCATGTATGCTTGCAAGCATAATATGAAAATGTATGCATGGGAAAGTACTTTCGTAAATTTAATCAAGGATTCTTTAAATTATTTTGGGCAACAAGTTTCCTTAAAACATGAAGCAAAAATGTCAAACAGGTCAGAACTCTATTTATTTTTTTAACAATTGACGACCTCCCATTGTTTTGTTTATTTCGATCCCACATATTTCGATATTCACACGCGGTTTCAAGGTACTTTAATAGGGTGTTCGAATAAAAGGTGGTGTTAGTATATAATATTCCAGTTCAAATATCGATAACAAATATATTTTCTTCACTCTGTCAAAAGCTGGTCGTGTCTTATTTGCAATCATGGCGTCCACGTCAGGTAAAGTGAAGTGAAGCAAAGAAACCCTTTCAAAATGGAACATGACGTAAGTTTTTTATACCAACAGATATATTAAATATTATTACTTTATTTAAAGGGTTAAGATTAAGAATTGTCGTTAGAGACGTATCAGCAACTACAGGGCTATTTGGCGACTGGACCTAGAGCTTAACATGGGTTCCGAACCACGGTCATCAGCCACTGACAACCCAGGTCAGCACTCCCCTCAGGCTATCAACCCTTGGTTATGTGCTTACCCATAAGTCTATCAGGAAGCCTACCGACTGGCGAGTGACCAGTAGATTAGTTGAAAAAGAGGCCGGCACTGGTTGAACCGTTTACCCCCGTAGAACAGTTCTCAGAAAGCATCCGGAATTACCCAGTCTTTAACTGGCGTGACTGAAGGGTAATTCGTTGTCAGATTGTACACTCTTGTCTAGAAACAATCACAGACATTTACGTGTGTATATGTTTGTGTGTGTGTGTGTGTTTATGTAAGAATATATATGTGGGTGTGTGTGGAGTAGGAAGTAACCGTCAGCGCCAACGCGACCGTCATTATTTTATTTAGTTTTATATTTAAATTTATTGTAATGAACTTTATCAATAACATTTGAGAAACAAAATATTTACATAATTTTAGAGTTATGTTTTATAGGGTAGCAAAGTCGACCGTATGAAAATTCATACGTTAGGCTTCTATGAAAATAAGAATATAAGTGTAGTGGATACTTGAAAAATGTTATTTTTTATTATTTGTGTTTTTACCTTGTTTGGAAAAATCTGATATAGAAGAGGAAGCCGCCGGTACGTAATATTTCGATATCACCTTATTTCCACCTGAAGGATGCGGAGATACAGACGTCGACGAGGTTGACAATGTTCAAAATATAGTAAATGTTGACAGTGTGAATTTATTGGGTCCTGGCCTGCTAGCTGTGCGTTCGTCAGTTGGACTGGTGTCGGGTAATAATAAAAGAAAAGTAGTTTTATTTCCGAAGTCCAATAAAAAGCCAAAGTATTTTTCAAAAGACAAATTTGGATCAAAACATATAAAGCAAAGGATTGAAAAAAAACATCTATGCGAACCTATTCAATTTGAAGTAGGGCAAGAAGAGCATTTTGATTTAGAAAGTTAAAATAAAGTTGGGGACCGGCCGTGCATCATAGAAGAAGTGGTAGAATTAGGAACACATCCTATTAACTTTTCCAAGTTGTTTCGACCACTAGAATTTGTAGAGGAGATATACAATGATTCAATAAAATACTCAAAGTAAATAGATGGAAATTAATCATATACGGTATCATCAGAAAGTTTTTACAAGTTTTTGACCATCTTGCTTTTATCTGAATATGTAAAACTGCCAAATAGAAGAATGTACTGGGAAAAATCATCGGATACTTACAATAATGCTGTTTCTAATGCCATGTCTCGAGATAAATTCCTACAAATTTTAAAATCTTCATTTTAGTGATAACAACACTTGTGATCCAGAGGATAAATGCAAAAAAGTAAGGTTACCAGTAGATCACATGTGCTCAAAATTTCAATAATATGCTGATCCTATACCTCAAATATGGTCACTGGATGAAGCTATGGATCAATATGGTCGTCATGTTTTCAAGCAGTTCATTAGAGGAAAACCGATAAGTTTCGGATTTAAGTTTTAGTGTTTGAATAATCCAAATGGCTACTGCGTGAAATTTGAGATATACGAAGGAAAAAACCAAAAAGATTTTAATATGACCTTGGGAAATTACGAAGAGAATGGCATTTGGATTTGTTCCTGAGGGAAGTGATTTTTTTTTGGATAACTATTTTAATTCTTTACCCTTGCTTGAAGAATTAAAAGCCCATAACATAACCGTTACAGAAACAATTCGAGATGATCGCAACAGGTTATTACCTCACCATAGACAAAGCCATCACTGTTACTCTGATCCGCAGGTATGATAATAGTCAAGTTACACTAGCTACCAACAGAATCGATGAACTTGTCAACAAGACTACAATACGCAAGCTTTACAGCCAGGCGCAAAAACAAAGAATAACAATTTTGTAACCTTCCTTAGTTCATGATATATCCACGGCATGGAGAGTGTCGATTTATTCGATCATGGTCGCCATAGAATAAATATAAGAAGCCGAAAATGTTATTGGCCCATCTTTCGCTTTTGCCTAAACCCATCCATCGTTAATTCGTGGATTCTGTTCGGAAATATACAACCGTGTATAAAACAAATTGATTTAATTTGGCACATTATACTGCCAATACTTTCAACTCCAAAGCTGCGGGTTCTTATGCTACAGAACCACTAATGTTCCTGAAGAATCCAGGTATGATCGCCTGGATCATTGGTCGATACAAACTCAATCGACTAAAACTCATCCCACTCAGGGACGATGTGCAAGATGTCGTAAGTGTGTGACTTCTATGTGCAGCAAATGCAATGTTGGACTTCATATTGATTATTTTAAAGTTTATCATACACGCTAAAAGAGGTTTTAATTTTGAATTTTGCTTATAATTAGTCCCTATTACTGTTCAGATACTAAACAATGTAGATTCAATAGAAGTTCTATTAGAACCTAATGTATAAATATTTAGACATGCCCTATATTCACCCTACATAAATATTTTTCGTTGCAACAACATTTTTATGTATTTTGGTATGTTCTGTAACATTGCATACAATTTTAAAAATATAAAGACCGTCAGGTTCTGAAGGTTAAATTAACTGTTCAAAATCTCCACCATCCCATTTTTCGTGAAAGAAGTTCGGTTGATAAAATATTGGACAAAAAAAACAATTCTTTTGTTTTTGACCAATAAACCATTAACAATATTCTTACCTATGTGAAAAATTAGAAAGTAAGAGTGCTTCTAACTTTTCTACATTAATGGGATAGAGTAATTGGTCTTTTAGTGTTCTATGTACAATCCATTGGGAAATACCAAGTTGTCGCACAACAGTTTGAGTACTAATAGAATCCTCTTCAAATAGATGAAAAAATGTATTCTTCAACTTCAGGACCGATTTTTCGCTGCTGCCCATAACCTTGAAGTTTTGGAACCACACTACTCAGTTCCAAAAGTCTTTGGGAAACTGGAACGAAAGTTTATCGTCTTGGAATCAATTTTTTGCTTAATTCTCTTAGGTTTATTTTTGAGAGCTTTTCCGTAAATAATATGTACTATACATCGTGATATTCGCGTACAGAAGACATTTTTTGTTATAATTGGAAGTTTAATACATAATTGATTGATGTTTCGAAAAATTGTAGTTTTTTTCGGGAACCCTTAGATTTTTGACTCTTGTTGTAAGGAACTTTTTTCCCTAAAAGATATGAAGAATCCTTTGTATAATTTTTTAAAGTTATTTCCCCTACACCCTCTTTAATATAATACGTAAAGTATACATAAAGCAAGCAAAATTTTTATTCAGGAAGATTACAACGGTTTTTAAACGGTTTATAAAAATACGAAGTTTAATATCAATAAAATGTAAAGCAGGTGAGGTTAAAATAAAAAAGAAAACTCGTTACCAACGTGTAGTTAGAAAAACCAAAATTATTTTAAAAGTTTCGCGAATCTCTTCTAAGAAATAATACCTTATCTTGCAGAAACTTGCCTAAGTCATATAGAGTGTCTCTTGTCAAGTAATGTATAGGATTTCAGGATTAGATTGAAGCGAAAAATGTATGGTATTACTGGAGCACAAAGGAAAAAGCTTATAAAAGAAAGATGGCGTTTTTGATTTGTTTGAAACATGTAGTTTCAGTAAGACAATATATTTATTATACGGGCACTAAAATTTAAAAAAAGTATACTGTTTGAAATTACGTATATTTTTCAATACAATTCTGACTCGATAAATTTGGATTCACATCATCTATGCCTTAATAAAAATCACAGTTTTCAAGTTCTTCAAAACATCTAGACATGACAGTTTTACGCCGGTTGATATTTATGTATACGGTATAATAAATGAAAACAAATATTTATCATTGAAAATGGTTTTGTTATTTTTCAAAATATTTTCCGCTATGATCGATACACTTTTACATACGTTTGAACCAATTTTCCTAGCACTTTTATTCCGATTGATCTCTAAACATGTATTTTGAATGTATCATGTATTCTGGCGTCGAAAATCACGAACAACAGAAACAAAAATAAATCCTTGGGTGCCAAATTAGGACTGTACGGAGGACGACCCATCAATTCGATGTTCTGACCGGTCAAACATTAAGTTATTTGGTTCGATGATGAGCACTTGCGATGTCATTGTGAAGAATAATCCTGCGTCGCTGGTTGTTTTTTCTTCTTTCTTTAAATACTTCTGGCAAACAAATGGTCGTACATGATTCAGAATGGACCTTCTACGATTATCTAATAACATTGAAGCCACGTGCCCTTTTATCCCAAAAAACAGGCGACCATTTGTTTCGAAGTGCTTCTTGCGCGAACAACTTTTGTTGGATTTGGCTCATTGAAAGACCCTTACAGTCGAATGCTGTTTACTTTCTGGCTCATACGAATAGACGCACCCCGATTATATTTTTTGAGAATGTCTTTGCCCCAATCGACACGAGTCTTTTTTTGAGCGATTATTCAATTATGCGAAATCGAACGCGCACAAATCATTTTGACGACTAAATGTTCATGTAAAATTTAAAGTACGCTTGTCATACTCACAGTATATCATATGACTATCTTGCTTTATCCGTTCGTGCACAGTATTGACGTTTTCTGGCATTACAACCGATTTTAGACGACTTGCTTTAAATTCGTCGGTAAGCGAACGATGGCCAGGATTGAATTTACTAAACCAGTGATATACTGTTGTTTTAGATGGTGCAGCATCGTCAAAAGTTAAAGTAAGGTGATTGATTCGGTGTTGTTGAGGTAATCCACGTCGAAACTCGTAGTAAATCATTGCACGAAAATTGTCTTTTTTTTCAGTTAATTCCATTTTTTGACTAAGATGAAATGTTTATGTCACTAAACAACACAAATAGCATTCGTATGATAAAACGTTCTGAGTACATATACAGTCAACAATGTCAACACCATTGTTGCCAATTCCGTATACATAAATAGCAACCCTAGTAACATCTTCATCTGCTCTGAATTTTTTGATTTTCAGGATGGGAAATAGGTAGTACTAATTAACCAATTGAATTAATGAATTCAGCAATCTAAAATTTCACGGCTGACGGTTTCAGTGAGAAAATTTCAGGATACCACAAAAATCGATTGAACCAATACCATCTATCGTTCATTCTACGAACTTTTTTGCTCATTCTTGTATGAATCAAAACATTCTTTATCTTTTTCTATGTGCTTACAATATTTTGGCAAAAGTTGGATGTTGCGTCGAAATCAAGTTGAATCTGATCTTTATATGCAGTTTATTCATTAATCCATTTCTGATGATTATCCTAATTAAAAAAAAACTGTTTCCAAGAGCATGCATTTGATAACATAAAATCTGGGAAATAGACTCGATTTTAAAAACCCCTGACAATCGTATCGTCACATATTGTCCCTACTTTCAGGTAACAAGTCAGGAAACAATCGTAATTAACTGGCTGGCTATTCCTCATTCATTCTCAGTCAAGATGCAGCAGGAATTGTTTCTTTTATTATTTCCTAAACAAGATAATTGATATTATATTAATATGATATATAAACGATTTATGTGTTCGACTTTCACCAACTCTCAGCTTGTGGGCAATATTAACGTTTAAGTTTCCTTCTACTTATATATTTTCCATTATATATAAACGCTTAGAAAGAACCATATGAGTAATCGCCGAATTGATTGCTTTGCCACAGTATCTTGGTTTCAGAAAAATTGGACTCACTTGGTAACCTGCTGGATTATAGATACCAGAAAAACGGACGACCCCAAAAAACGACTATCCGAAGCATGGAGCTACTTTATTTAATCTAATAAACAGTATTGCCGGTAATAAAAAGACCTGGTAAGACAACAAAATATGAACAAAGGTTGAGTTTATAATTGTTTACAACGTAATTTTTAATTTTTCCGTTTCAAATAATATAAAACAAACAAGGAATTATATTTCGTTCATTTAATTAATGTATGTTAGTAAAAATACATTTCAAAGGACGTCAAACGGTCGAAATCGCCGCTTTTTTTTTTTAATTACCACTGAAATATTATGTTTACCATAAATATGGATGGATATATATTACGCCGTAATATTTTTACCAGAATGTTATGAGATCCGACCACCTTCATTTTTATTTCGGTAAAATTACAAATATTCTGTAAGACAATTGCTCCTGTTGCTCTAAGGTTTAAGAATGTGTGCTAAATCATCATTTTCTTAAATACAACGTTTATATATTGTGTGTAAAATGTTTTCCCAGTTTGCGTCGGGATGAAAAAAGTTTTTTATCGGAGTTTCTCACTTACCTACGACAGAATTTTCATTTCCATAAGAAAAAATGATGAATCGTTTTTTTTTGTTCTATCGTACTGTTTATGTTTTCCTGTCAATTTTCCTGTCAGTTTTATTCTCCATCATTTTCATTTTTTATTATGTCGCTTCACTGGGTCGTGTTTCATTTTCTGAATTATTTATAATATTGAGGTAAATAAGTATATTCCGGAATTCCTGAAATGTCAAAATAATTTGGATAATCTGGAATCAACATATTACACGATATAATCAATTTGCACTGGAACGCTAAGCAGATTCCATAAGACTAGAAACTGGTAAGTATAGACCCTGTACGCAAGAAACGAGATTGCAATATCTAATGAGGAATTGCACTATCATCAGTGGTTGGAAAACTAAAGGAAACAATACTAGAAGTAAGATGTAACATTAGAAGAAGAAATCAAAGAAACATTACAAGAAACCCAAGCAGGCTTTAGAACAGGCCGCAGCATCCAGGATTGGATATTTAGTATAGGACAAATTATGGCAGAGTTATAGTGGCTAAATAATAGGCCTTTTCATTGAAATAATATTTAGTACGCATGCGTCAGTGCCAACGATCTTTTTCCTAAACAAGCGTGTTAAAGTACCCGAATATAAATTACAGAAATAAAAAATTGAGTATTTTAATTTTTAAAAAACGAGTCATTAATAAAATAATAAGTAGTTTAGTTGAGAAAAACGAAATTTTTAAGCCGGTATAATCATGTTATCCGTACGAAAAGGAACAACAAAACGGAGTATGCAAGAGTGCAATGGAGTATGCAAGAGTGATACGGGATATAAACCATTTAAAGATAAATAATTCTATTTTAAAAACCTTCCGAAATCTTGTCTTCAATACAGTAAAAATATGATTAAAACATCAAGCAAGATACATATTAAACCATGTCCTAGAATGTGAATTGTGGGTGAAAAAATGTGACAGAGGTTTTCGAACGATTTATCCTTACCAACGTATGTTGGTAATAATACTTATATTTGCTCACTCTATTTTTATGGAGAAAGTGGTTCAACGTATCAAAATCCAAATCTTCCCAACCATCAAGAATTAAAAAAAAAAAGATAATTTAAACAATAAAGTAGTTATTATTATTTTTATCATTTGTACAGCGAAAATAATAACATCTTCGAAAATATAACCTCTAAAAAATTTTATAGGTGGTTAAAATAAAAATTTAAAGTTTAATTAAAGTTAAAGTTAAAGTTTAATGGGACAGTATGAAAAAGTAAATGAAGCAAATGGATATCTTACAAAAAATATTCATAATATTGAAACTGTTAAAACAGGTAAAGTATAAATTTAGAAATAATAATTGCAAATAGTCATTGGTTTTAATAAAACATTTTTTTTCATTAAATAAATTTTAAAAAATATATTATGAATCATTATACATTATTCTGATATTTGTAAATACATCAATACATCGGATATATAATTAATTTCTATAAAATGTGTCTGACATCAAGTCATTAAATGATTTATTGTATCAATAATACTTGTGAATAACTTTAAATATGTTATCAAAATGTTTCTGCAAATCCTAAGAATTTATTTTTAGTTAGTTAAAATACAATTAAAATAATTATTCATTCTGTTTCT
Organism: Cosmopolites sordidus; assembly: GCA_031761425.1. Classification (NCBI taxonomy): domain Eukaryota; kingdom Metazoa; phylum Arthropoda; class Insecta; order Coleoptera; family Curculionidae; genus Cosmopolites; species Cosmopolites sordidus. The sequence goes on along the minus strand of JARFXV010001791.1, from coordinate 228,401 downwards.
ATTCAATTTCATTTCTTTATCATAGAACAAGAATACAAACTCGTTTATTTCCTTTTTGCGGACGTCCATAACATTTTAACCATCTTCTTAATTGTTCACAAATACGTATTTCTACTGAATTGTGAATCAGTAAAACACCATCAATAACTTTTTCTAATGAAGTATTTGATATCGGAGATAATACAGCGTTTCCAGTCATTATTACACAAAACAGTACAAAACTTTTGAATTTCCGCTTTTTCAATGGTGGTTGCGCTTACGCTTAATAGCTCGTGAAAATGCCTATATGTGTTTCGGTTAATAATGTTGATTTTGCTAAGAGATGGAGTTACTTATACATTTGTTGGTATCGATTTTTGAATATTAAACTACAGGAAGGGGCATATGATGAGCAGTATGAATAAAAACAAGAAACTTCTAAAAGTTTACAGATGTTTAACAATAAATTATTGTATAATTATGTTACAATTTTCAGGTTAATGTAAAATAAAACTACTTAGGTTCTGTTGAACGACCTAACTCCGTACTGTATTGTTTTTTTAGGTTATGTTACAAGATTCTCTACTTTAATTATATATGACATGACAACCGACATTATCAAAACACGGATCATATATAATGTTGGCATTTCCATTCTTTGAGATACTATCAACAAATTAGCGTCACTGTATTAAATTAATGAACACTTACTAGATACGGCAGAGAAATGTAAAAATTTTAATTAATTAAAAAAATCTAATAATTAGTTAGGTAATCAGTTTCATCTTGCACCGAGTTAATGTTCATATTTAAATAAGGTATATTCATTCGTAAATGAAATAAAAAGCCGTGATATTCACTAAATTATTTATTACACTGGGGAACAATTTGAAAAATAATTTCTGTTGAGTTCGATATTTAAGCTGTTTTATATGTAAATTGACATGCTAAGTCCAAAACTTTATTTAGTTTTTTTCTATCACGTCAAGTTTTTCCTTTACAGTTGTAGCGCATCCGACTAATATTGGCGAATCACAGAAGTCACTACTGCTCTCCTACCGGCGAACCTTCTTCGACCTATGAGTGGGGGCGTGAGTGACGTTGGGTCATCCAAAACTAATTCGGTCAGTTACGCATGAGATGCTAAAGTCGCTCTGATATAGTGAAGTCAAAGTATACATACACAACTACAGATTTTCGTTATGTCTGCCTCTAGTAGTTCTCGTCATAAGTGCTAAAACAGCCCTGATTCGTTTTGTTATATATGTGGCAGTTTTACCATCCCCTTTTAATGGACTAACATTAGTACATTTGTCAGGCAAGCCTATAGGTGACCAAGATAAATCATGGGCCCCTCATAAAGTGTGCAAGCAGTGTGTAGAGAATTTACGAATGTGGACGAAGAGAACACGTAATAAACTTTCGTTAGGTATACCAATGGTTTGGCGAGAGCCCAAAGATCACTTAAGTGATTGCTACTTTTGCATAGTGAAAACACTAGGATTCAACAAGAAAAACAAACATAAAATTGAGTACCCTAGTTTACCGTCAGCTATACGCCCTGTGCCTCATTCAGCTGAAATTCCAATGCCAGTTTTTCAAGAATTACCTTCTTTAGAAATATAATAATGTGAATCAAGTGAAGATCGAAGTGACTCCGCCGACGAAGAATTCAAAGTTTCCAATGATTCTGTTCGTAAAGGATTCAATCAACATGAATTAAACGATTTAGCACGACTAATCAAAAAAGTATCGGAATTATTAGCATCAAGACTGCACGAAAAAAATTTGTTTGACAAAGGAGCTAAAGTCACTTACTATCGATCCAGAGAAAGTGAATTTAGGCAGTACTTCAGAAATAATGACGGATTTGTATATTGCCAGAACGTAGAAGGTTTAATGAAAGAATTGGCCATTTCTAACTATAAACCAACTGAATGGCGATTGTTTATAGATAGCTCAAAGCGTAGCTTGAAGTGTGTTCACCTACATAATGGAAATTTATACGGTTCAGTCCCAATAGGTCATTCAGTTTCTTTGAGTGAAGAATATGGCGACATAAAGAAAGTCATTGACTTGTTGCCATATAGCATGCACCAATGGATCATCTGTGTTGACCTTAAAATGGTCTGTTTCCTTCTTGGCCAGCCAGAAGGAAACAGACCAAGTATCCCTGTTTTTTGTGCATGTGGGATAGCGGAGCTTGTGAGAAGCATTGGGTGCAATCGAACTGGCTGCCAAGATCTGACCTAAGACCTGGTGATCCAAACATTTTAAATCAGCCACTTGTCGACAGAAAAAACATTGTATTTCCGCCTTTGCATATAAAACTAGGTCTCATGAAGAGACTGAAGAGACTGCTTGAAGTATATCATTTCGGCATTCCCTAGCATGTCATATGAAAAGATAAAGGCTGGTGTGTTTGATGGTCCACAGATTCGGCAACTCGTTAAATATGAAAATTTCACTGAAACAATGACCGAACTTGAAAGGAATGCTTGGTTACCTTTTAAAAATATTGTTAAAGATTTTCTTGGAAATACACGAAACCCGAATTACATCGAAATTGTTCAACAACTCTTGGAGAGCCTTAAAAAGCTTGGTTTCAACATGAGCATCAAACTGCATTTTTTACATAGTCATCTTGCTAACTTCCCAAAAAATCTTGGTGCTGTTAGTGATGAACATGGCGAGCGATTCCACCAAGATCTAAAGATTATGGAAGCGCGGTATCAAGGTAGATGGGATGTCAGTATGATGGTTGACTACTGTTGGAGCATCAAGCGAGAATGTCCACAAACTGAACACTCCAGGAAAAGTTATAAGAAGAAATTTTTACCATAATATCTTTTATTTATTTTTTATATAAACACAATTTAACTTTTAATAATATGTTAACCTCTGTATGAATAAAATATTCTAATCTATTTGGTCAGATCTCGCCTTATTTTCTTTCGTAGGTACACTTTTAAGGTAAAATGAGGGATATGCTGTAGTTTAAGAACTTGACGTGATAGAGAAAAACTGTGAATATTTTTAAATTCAGAAATGAAAAATTAGTCAAAAACAAGTCACAGATCCAAGTCAACAAAATTACTGTTCCCCAGTGTTATTAAAACACATATTTAGTTGTTCAGTGTTTAATATCCCTTATACAAAATTAACTTTGTACTACAAATGTTTTCATCTTATACAGCGTGTTTGCAAATATAATTAACCTCTTCAAGGACAACGGCACATATGTGTACGTCTTTGCAAGTTAATATAATTTTGTTATTTTTGGTGGTGACAATGTGCCCATGGGCCTCAATTGTGGCCAGATACGTGTGTAGTCGCGTGGCGCAACACCTTCGTATTTCTGCCGCAATTGACGTTTGTTCGTGAATGGACGTATTTCGACTAGTGTTTTTAGTTTGTTTTTACTAAAAGGTATTAGTGTTTGGCCATCTAAAAATGGTAAGTGTTGTCTACACATATATATCCATATATATATATATATATATATATATATATATATATATATATATATATATATATATATATATATATATATATATATATAAATGTCCGTGTTTGCGTACTTTGAACAAATATATATAATTTTTACGGAAAAAATATTGCTTCTAAAAAACTTCTTCAACCATGTTTTTGTCGAACAATGGAAAATTTGCATGGAGCGTTGTAAGGATAGAGGGGGGATGTATATTGAAGGTGATAATAAGTAAATATGTATTAAATCAAAATAAAATGTTTTACAGCGTCAGTCTCGTTATTTAATAGCCAAATCTGCTATATAAGAACAGGGTTGGGAGTGGAATCGATTCCCCAAAAGATCGCAGTAAGACAACTCGGTTGGTACAGCCACTTGGATGAAGGATGAAAGATGGACAACCTGGTGTGAACGGAAAGTTATAGAACGCTGAATGGAAAGAGAAAACAAAGCAAGGTGGGCCCAAGAAATACTCATATTAAAAATAATGACATTTTTTAGATTTTTCCCTTCTTTCTTTACTTATTTTAACAGCAATGATTCTAAACGAGGAATATAAAAAACATTTACATTTACTGCTTTGTAACTACAAGATTAAGTTTATTTCCGTAGGAAAAGTTATTCACCCACCATCACGCGCGTGTATGTTAGCACAAGTCTGTAATAAACAAGTTGAAATTAGCTAAGAAAACTTTGCGACAAGTTAAATTAGCGAGGAATAGCTTTGTCGTTTCTCCTCATTAAATTTTCCGTTTCTTCGTTTTACATCTTTCCAGTTTTCAATTCGAATATTTTAGTTATGTATTATGTTATAACGAACTTTTTAAAGAGAGAAAAATACTGCGTGATTAATTCAGAAACCAATTTCATTCTATAACTGAATAAACTTGTTCCCAACGCGACTATAATTTAAAAGTACGTTTGTTAGATTCAATGGTGGTTTGTTAGATGTGGTGATGAATGACTTTTCTATAAGTGTCTACGAGTTCTAACATAATATTTGAATGATATCTAGACAACGCAGTTCAGCATTGCATTTATTGACATTATTACATGTAGTTTCAAGTGCCTTCCTTGTTTTTTTAAGATTTGTTATTTTAATGTTCTTGGTTCTTTAAGCGAAGCTAAATATTCTATGAAAAATACTATATATATATATATATATATATATATATATATATATATATATATATATATATATATATATATATATATATATATATATATTTGTGGGTATATTTTCCTGACCATTGTATATATATATATTTTTAATATTTCTTGAGTTTTCGGTCATTTAGAATAAAGAAACAATTTTTTGATTTCGTTAACGTTTCGGTTATTTTTATATCTACCATCTTCATCAACTTTTTATACAGTACAATACACCCTATTTACTTTAAATTTTAATACCACAAATATCATTTTTGATATTTTTGTTCGGTGTCTAGCTTCTATCTGTTAGAACTGTTTCTAACCGGTCAGAAACCAGATCCCGCACAAAAATATTATGTTTTTAAGTATAACTAGTAGCTTATTGAAGTGTAATGTAATCTTCCTTAAATCTCCTGATGATACTAACATGCTTAGCGAAACGCGCCTCGGGAAGTTGAAAAATAGTAATTTGGGGTTTAATAATAAATCTCTCTTAGAGTTTAACTTCTCACTTAGCAACGAAATTGATATGAAACTTCTGTTAGATGTCAAGGACAGTCGTACCAAATTAAAAACAAATAGTTGAATCTATAAATAAACGCGATCATTTTTCAAACAAAAATTACTTTACTTTTTGGCTATAAAGTACAACTCTACGTTATAGAAACAGTAGTATAACATTTTAGGATAATTCTGACTCGCCCTGTTTATTTGCACGATTCACTTTATTAAATTTTTATGGGAAATAAAACATAAAGCTGAGGCGTTCTAAGTAAGGGGCGTTTTTCTTAGAAAATTTATGATCGTGACAGCAGTTTCAGCAATCCAATTTATACATTTTCTTTCAAGTATTGCGAATGGAATAATGGCCCCACTGTTGAAATAAAAGTTTAAATGGCTTTCTGATGGAAAAAAAAGAGCATAATGAATATATTAAGCGTTGAATTTTATTTGAGAATTTGTCATCATGCTTTTTCAGTTACGTTTATGCAATTTTACATAATTTAATAACCGAATCTTTACAACTTGACATTAATTGGTAAGATTCTCGCGTTTTAAGACTTATTTGAAAAATTCAATTAAACTGGGAGAACCTTACAGTTTTGAAGGTTTATTTACTTATGCAGATCAGAAAAATGCAACGATTTCTACAAACAATAAGAATAAATACATATTAATGTGTGTAAATAACATTACACTAAACAAATAACTTTACAAGAACGAAACACTTAACTTGAAGCGATAAACTTTTTACTTGAAGCAATCACACATGTCAGTATTTGCATTTAAGTTCTATTTAAAACCAAAAATACATATTGTACACCAATGTCACCATATGCTTGCTATTTACGGAGAAGCTCTCCAAAGTTCGAAGGAACTAGGCTTATGGGTACGGGTTGACTTTTGGGCAGTGTCGTTCCACAATTTTTAGAATGTGGGAGTCAGCAAGAAACCGGTCTAGAAAAAATAAATTTGTAAATTAATATAAATTTTATATCTTGTTGAAGAGGATTCTAATGTGCGAAGTATTGCGCGAAAAGTTGGAGTTTCCTATTAGATTGTACATAGAATACTATATACAAGTTTTCACACAAGCAAACATATTGTGAATAGTTTATTGGCCAAAACCAAAAGAATCAAAATTATTTGTCCAATATTTTATCAACCGACAAACTACTTTCACCAGAAATAGATCATAATACAATATAATGAATAGTTAATTTTTGTAAAACAATTAATGTGTTTCTTAATACGAATTAAATCGTTTAAAAAGTGTTATACTGTGAAAAATTAGTGATAGTAAGTCCAACTTTGAAACTAAACGACAATAATGTGCAAGTGCAACCTTTTTTGTAACAAAACAAACCAAACTTATACTGAAGCATATGGCATAAATGATAATAAAAATATTATATTTAATTTTCAAACAACACCTTAAGAGGTTAAAGAAACAAAAAATCGAATGTTTTTATCAGTTGGAGACATTGTCAAATGTTCATTGCCAATATATATATATATGCCGTGTACCGTGGGTATGGAGATCCCGATCCTTTCTGAACACTACGTACCTGGATCGAGCTAAGCTCAGTATCAAAAACACATGGTTGCAGCCAGGTCTCCGACAGAGCAATAATGTGATAATTGTTGGATAGGATTAAATTATTATTGTTTTATTGATTTGTTTATGTTTGAGTTTAATAACAAACCATCTTCAGAACAACTCTACAATATACCTTATTTTTATAAAAAATACAAATTTCTATCTAAAAACCTACCAATATCTAATTAAACAATTAATTTCCTAAACTTTTGAAATAAAATATGACTTTTTTTTTCAATTTTCAATTGACATTTTTCAATTAACTTTGATATATTTAACAAATTTTTACACCTTTATATTTTTTGTTTTTTATTATAATCTAACAATTTTGGATTTTTCACGTGTAATGGTATTATTATTATTCTTCTCATCGACTTGGTGTCACTCTCAGCTCAAAAAGCTTAAAACCATAAACCAGCTCCTCCCTCGCAACGTTGAAGTTCGACTCGGAGCCTGAGAATAAATTTCATTATAACCCAGTATTCCGTGGGCATTAAGACAAAAATTTTTGAAGTATGTGGCAGGTTTGCAACAATATAGCTCGTTATCCCACTTTTATAATATTTCTATTTAGACCGCAATTTGTTAAACTTTTGGAGAACCAGTGGCTCACCAATCCCTCTGCGGAAATAACAAAAGATTCGATGTTGACTTTTTCAAGTTGCCAGATGTGCTTCAATTCATAAGAAAGATTCTCATACTTACAAACTTTTTCCGCCTCCGTTTTATGCATATTATGAGACAGTGGTATGGCAATATCAATAATTATTCCCCGCTTTTCTTTTTTATTTATTAAGACTTTGTCTGCTCTATTGTAGTCGATAGCCCTGTCAGTTATTATCGATCTATCTCAGTAGAGCAACACATCGCCAGACTCCAGAACTGCTTGAGGACTGTATTTATAATACGGCGAAGTAGATGTTGGTAAAAGACCATGATTAAGTGCCAGTTTTTGATGGATGATCTTACCAAGCTGATTATGCCTTCGTAAATATGCGTTTCCTGCTAAAGTATGACAAAGCAATTATGTACTCAATAGTCTCCCCTATTTTGCCACACTTTCGACATACATCTTCGGTGTTTTCTTTAAGGATATATTTCTTGTAATTGTTGGTTTTAGTTACTTTATCCTGGATAGCAATAACAAAACCCCCAGTTTCCGAATATAGTTGATTCTCGTCTAACCAGAGCAGAGAAGCTTTGAATGAATTGATTTTTGTTCCCAGAGATTTATGTTGTTTTGTATTATCCCTGTTTCGATAGTGCAGTTTGCATGGCTCAGTTTTAGTGGTGTATAATTGTGATCAAACTGAGTTGCGAGCCTCATAAATTAATCTTTCGAACTTAGAAAATATTGGCGAATCTTCTTTTCCTGACTAAGCACAATTCTTTGATGTTAATAAGCCCCCTATCTCCATATTTTTTTATGTATAATCTCAACATAGAAGAATTAGTATGCAAACAACGGAATTTTGTTAAAATTCGTCTAGTCATGCGGTCTAGCTCGTCCAGTTCTGTGTTTGACCACTTGACCACTCGACAAAATGAATATATTAACACCGGTACTGCCCATGTGTTGATTGCCTTACATACATTCCCCCCTCGGAGTTTTGTGTTAAGAAGCTTCATTATTCTTTTTTTGTATTTATCTTGGAACTGATATTTGAATGCCGTATGGTTTAACATTTGATTTTGTGCTATTCCCAGATACCGATAGGTATCATCCGGTTTCAATACGTGAATCTGACAGAATGATTTCTGATTTTGTTTAACTTGTCCTTTTTGTATATTGACGATAGAACATTTATCTAGCCCAAACGATATCTTAATATAGACGCAGAATATTTTTACGGTTTTAATGAGTGATTGGAGTTTGCTCTGGGACTCTGCGTACAGTTTTAGGTCATCCATATATAACAGATGTAATAACCTTCTGCTGTTTGTTAACTGGAACCTAAACCCGCTTGCAGACTGATTGAGAATCGTGGACATAGGATTTAAAGCCAGACAAAACTACATTGGCGACAAAGAGTATTCCTGGAAAATTCCCTTCTCAACGTTGACTCTTCCAGCACTTTCTCTCGATATCCATATATTCATTTTCCAAGATTTCATTAAGTGAGTAAGCATTGCTCTGATTTTAGGGCACATTTTGTAAATTTCTAAAACATTAACTAGCCAATCATGAGGAACAGTGTCGAATGCCTTAGTGTAGTCAATGTAACATAAATTAAGGTTATCCATTTCTTATTAAGTAAATACGTATTACCCTCAGATAAAAATTGCGGAATAGATTCGGGGTTAGTTAGTGCTTTACTGAAGCAACGTGATAAATTGTCATGTATGGCATCTAAATATTTAATCCAGAAATTCTGGATTCTATCTGGCCCTGGGGCTTTCCAGTTTTGGGTTTTTCTTATAGCGTTACGGACCTCTGCTGTTGTGAATTCAGACACATTTATTTCCCGTAAACCTTCTTGCAGGTTTTCGATATCTGAGATCCAGGCTGCTGATGTGTTGTACCCCTCCGGTACTTTCCAAATTGTTTTCCAAAATTCGTAACATGTTGTTGGGGCGATGTTTTGAGCATTAGGTATACTAGGTTCATTCGTTTCAAGATCTCGAAAAAAGTATTTTTGTTTTTTATAAAAATGTGCGTTTTGCTTCTTTCTTTTCTTACGATCATTGTATCTATGCAGCCTTGCTACTTTGGCTTTTGGTTTTTGTTTACATTGGTCTATCTATGAAATTATTTGTTGTTTGATTCGTATATCTATCCGTCCCTTTTTTGGCTATGGCTTTGACTTTTTTGGTAATTTTTTCTAGATGGCTGATCTTTCAAGTATTCTTTCATTATATCTGCCTTGCCGCGCAAATCTTCTATGTTTTTTTTTCCGATTTTCTCTTCTACTAAGGGGTTTGCTTAAGATGATCTTGTCTTACTGTGCTAGGATAATATTTACGTTGTCCGTTAAGTTCTATTACAGTAACTATACTATTACTATACTACTACAGTAACAGTAATTTATTTTAAGGAACTCCCTCAATATTATATTCATTCCCGATACAATTTCGTCGGCTTTATGAATGTTTTTCAGGACTGGAATAACAGGTCTATTGAGGGGATCAGTTCCTTCGTAAAGTGCCATATTACTGAAGAATTTTTCACTGGTATCTCTTAATGTATCCAAATTGTGGTTTAGGCTTTTATCTTGCTGTATAGTTGGTGGAGTGTTTCAGAGTGTTTCTGGTATTGTTGCTGTGCTTTTGATGTTTTCCGGGATAGTTTCAAGAACCGCCTCTGTCCCTAGTGGAGTTGTTTGATGTATGGCTTTAGCCACTTCTTTCTTCGCGTTCCGTGGTGGTTAGATAATATTTTTTAATTATAACGTTTTTTCTGTCTGCTATGTTTTGTTCAGTGATATCTAGTTCTGGGTGTCTCCGTATAAATTCCTTATAAAGGGATGATTTCACCCTGGAAGTGGATTATAGCTGCAGCGATTAACGTAATAAAATGCAGAGATTGCGTCCGTATTTAATTCTTTTGACCATTTCATAAGTTGGCCGCGAGCTCTTCTAGGAACAGTCCGCCGGACAGCGGGCGAGTCCGAAGGGAGAGTGAGGTCTTGTTCTTCGACCTCTCTTAGTGTATCCAGTTCTTCTATTACTTTTTTCGCTACCAATCTTGTGGTACCATAGAGTTGGGAGCCGCTACTTGCTCCAGACTCGCCAACCTCAGACAAATCCTCCCGAAAGGTTCTTGTCTGCAAAACCCTATTGCCTTGAAAATTACTTGTATTTGTTTCCATCTCCATAACTTTTAGTTTTGGGTCAAGAGAAAAAAGAGGTCACCCAAGGCAGAGCCCCGAATTACCATGGGAAAGCTATTTACTACCGGAGGGCGCTAGGTATCCGGAGACATCATTAGAGACACTTTAACCCTGTACCATTCAGCTAATCGGTACGATGGATTTCCATCTTGAACTTAGGGTTTCTTTTTTCAGATGTTTACTCTTCTCAGTTCGGACAGGTGGTGGCGCTACTCACCAAACGGACTCTCCACTCCTGCCTTATTATTATTATTATTATTCTCATCGACTTGGTGTCACTCTCTCAGCTCAAAAAGCTGGAAACCATAAACCGATTCCTCCCTCGCAACGTTGGAGTTCGGCTTTCAGGCTGGGGATAAATTTCATATATATATATATATATATATATATATATATATATATATATATATATATATATATATATATATATATATATATATATATATATATATATATATATATTCCTATAGTCAAATATATCGTCAAAATTTATATTTTTTATAAACTTTGATTATTTTTTTAGTCTTTGTTTTTTTATGACCATATTATTTTACCCGAAGTGTTACAAAAAAGGGTTCAAATTAATTTATCATAATATGAAATTTGTAATTTGATAAATTATGAATAAGATTTCAATTAACCTACATAAGCAATCTCACAGAAGGACATCGAGGGAGAAAATTAATACAGTGTAAACGGAATTCATAAATATAGATTCCGATTTAATATAAACAACAAGAAAAATCAATAGCATAAATACATAGACACTAAACAATTTAAGTGTAATACAAAAAGAAAGAAAAATTCCTTAGGAAAATCGTTACAGCTTGTCATATAAAACGTGATTAAGCTCACATCACAAGAATGAATTTAGAATGAAGATAATTTACTCTCACATTTGCTAGAATATCTTTTTAGCTCTACGTTATATGGCACGTCACACTTTATGAAAATGTGTATCGGAAAGTAGGTCTCGGACCTTTATTAGATTCGAGGAAAATTTCCCGGTTGCGGAGATAGGAACGAAGAACTTTTCAATTTAAGTGTTGTTTATTGTTGAATCATTTACATCTGAATACGATCCAGGAAAATTGTGTTTATTACTATTATACCATAAATGGTGAAATAATGAACGTTAGTTTATTTTTAAAGTCTTAAATAAAAATATAATACTATTTATGGTCGTATCGTATTTATGTATTTTATATTGCATAGTTATTAATACCAAAGGATTTAGCGCACTGATCATCATTTTTGCTTGAAAAAGCCACTTGTTATATAAAGGTTATATAAAGGTAAAATTTTAAATTAAACATAGTTTTCTGTAAGATGTCATCCAGGCCGCCATCACAGTGATGACGTACGAGTATTCTTCTGGGTATTTTCGATAGCGGTTTTGTATAGATGTGGCGTATTTTCGTTGATACAGCGCTCAATTTGTTCAATTTCGTCCTGCAGTGCTTGGGTGGTCGTGGGCTTGTTGGCGTACACCTGAGAGTTTAGAAAACTCCACAAAAAAGTCCTGATCCTAAATCTCTTAAATCGTAAGACTATTATGGTCCCCAAAGCAGGAGATGACATCCAGGAAAAGACTCGTGCAAGACCGTCAACGTTTCACGGGCGATATGGCAAGTGGCACCGTCCTGCTGAAACTACATGCTTTCAAGAGCAATATCTTCTAATTGTAGAACAAAGAACTTGATAATCATGTCACGATAACGTCCGCCATTAACCGTTAATGCATTACCTGCCTCGTTTTCAAAGAAAAATGGTCCAATGATTCCTCTAGACCTCGATGCACACCAAAAGGGTCACACGTTGGGAGATGCATTTATTTTTCATGAATTATTCGTGGATTTTCAGAGCCCCAAATGCAACAATTTTTTTTTCGAATGAGTTTTGACCCTTTTTTGCAAATCCAGTGCCGAGAAGACAGTCCGGCAGCTCTACGTCGTTGTTCGTTCAGTGTTAAAAGGGGACACGTGTGGCATGTTTGCCACGGACGCGAACAGCTTTACCCTCATCCACAAACACTAACATCCAAACGAAAATAGCAGGATTCCAACATTACCAAAGTCAAATATCTTATATTGAGTAATTGCTCATTAAGTATTAGAGTCTTTATGAAGGAAATGTCCAGATGGTTGCTATAATATCTGGTAATATTTCTAAGCCATAAATATAGAAACAGCTCAACAATTAAGTCAGTATCGTGCTAAAAATGAATCAAATGCGAAAAAAAATGCGTCGAATACCATGGAATTGTCCACACTTCCTTTCAACTGGTAATACTGTTAATAAAGAATAGTATTTAAGCTTTGTGCATCCTTTGCGAAAACCCATTCGAAGAAAGCATCCAGATATGTGACAACAAAGCAACCCAAGGTTTTTACATAGGATGTTACAATAATGTAACATCACACACCGCAAATTCGTCAATTTTTTACTGTAATACAAGCACTTTTTTCGCCAAATACAATACAGCGTACGTTTTTTTGTTTCCTTGATTGAATAAACCATTTCATAGATGTCGTTTTGAGTCCATAGAAGCCGTTTAAGCGAGTTCGCACTCAGTTTTGAATGAAGGAACAAGAAGTCGAGTATAAAAACTGTTTCGAAGACTGTAAAGAACGTTGTAATAAGTGTATTGCAGTGAGAGGTGATTAGTTTGAAGGAAAATAAATAAATTTGGATGAATAATTAAATACTTTTTGATCACTGTGGCATGTATGACCTCAGGCATGACTATTCATTTTGCTGATCCATGATTAAAGGTTTATCAGTTTTATAGTAGCTCAAATAACCCAGTTTAGAGCTGCATTGTCTTTTGCACGCTGGCCATTCAAGATCAGAAGGATACGGAATTGGTTACACGCGGTTCAGCCTGTTTGGCCTTTTGCGACTGCTTTTTGTCCAATGCTTTTTGGCTGGTTTTCCCCATGGAGCTCTGCACAGATCTGTACGTCTCCTTATGCCATTGAAGTATTTTCCTATTCTGACAAACTTGACATGCAGTTCTTTTAGACGATTTTATTACGTCATTTTATCTTCTTTTCGAACCTCCTAGATTTCGTTTCTTGTTCCCTAATTCGCTATAGAAGATCTGCTTCGGCATCCTAATGTTCTGCATCCTTTGATAATGACCTAGCTATCTCAGTTAAGCTTTTATGATCTAGGAATCTGTGCTTAAACTGTTGGCTTTTCCAAGTACCTTTACATTGGTCTGATAATCTTGTCATTTAATTTACAAAATTTTTCGCAGACAGCCTGGATGAAATTTTTCCATACAGAAAATTGGGAATTATGATGCATTATAAACAATTATTTTACCTTTGTTCCCTTAAGTGTTCCTTTAAATCTTGAGAACTAAACACCCTTCTTAATAGACGTCCAAAATTAGCAGCAGCACACGTTATTTTATATATAACAGTTTCTGCGTGTCGACAGAACAGAAAATTTGACTTTCCAAATACAGAATGCATGCTACTTCTTCTAGTGGTTGACCATTCACGACAATATTACCAGCTACTTTCTCGGAGCATATTTGGAGCAATATTTTCGTTTTTTGTTCATTAATTTTAAGTTAACTAACACATCGTAGGCCTCACTACACAGTCATCTGCATACTGCAGCCCTGCGATAGTAACTTGTATTTTTGATTTGGCTATAAATCGTGCCATGTTGAATAGGCCTCCATTCATTCTATACTTTTTGATTATAGCAGTAGGTATATTGATAAGAGATAGAATGATATAGCAGATAGCTACCCAGTGGTATTCCTTTAAGGATGCTAATAGTAGGTACCAGAGTTATATCCAGTGGGGAATTTTTTTAAATCTTTTGATATCACGTGAAATAAGCGATACAGTCAAAAAATGCGTATTTGTTTGGAAAAAGCGATTAGTTATTGTCAAAAAAATGATATAGCGATATAAATAAAAGGGAGACGTCCATCAAAAAAACTATTAATTATTGAAATAAACAGTTTAGGAAATAACGTTTTAAAAATAATGTCATCCAAATGTAAACCTTCACGTTTACGGCACCCATCACGAACAGCAAAATTCTTTATGGCAGTTCAGTAGATAATCTCTGGAATTGCTTCCATTTTGTGTCGGATATTTTTATCCAACCAAAAACCCGGTTTATTGACGTAAACTTTCGATTATAGATAGCCTCACATAAAAAAGTCCATAGGGCTCAAATCAGAACTACCTTGAGGCCAATTTATATCACCTCTCCTGGAAATCAATTTGTTTGGGAACATTTCACGAACTCGTTATTGCAAATATGTGACGTTGTTCCGAACCATGTTCTTTGATTATAACCAGCAAAGTTTTGCAGTTCAGGTACCAAAAAATAGTCCAACATTCCCACATAACTCTCTAAATTGAAGGTAATAGCGCGTCCCCTGCCGTCTTCAAAAAAGTACGGTCCGATTATTTCGCACGCTGACAGTGCAGCCCATACAGTGACTTTAGGCAAATGTAGAGGTTTTTGGTGCTTGTGTTTTGGGTTCTTACACCCCAGATATATAAAAGTGATCGTTGAGATGAAAATTTTGTAAAATTCTCGCACAAAGAACGCTACATATCGACTAAATTCTTAAACGCGGGGCTATCCCCGCGGGACGGGACTAAAAATGCACCCCTCTATGCATTTGAATATCTGTTTTCATCTATGTCAAATAAAGCGTCAAAATTTATGAAAATTTGTATCGGAAAATTGTTCTAGGACCTTTATTATAGTCAAGGGAAATTTCCCGGTTGCGAAGAAGGGAAAATCGGACAAAGAAAAAAGTTTTCAATTTGGGAATTGTTTATCAGTGGATGTTTTGCATCTGGATTTGTTCCTGTTGATCCACCAGAATTGTGTTTATTTGTTTTATAACATAAATCGCAGAATAAAAAAAAATATCGCGAGGGCTATTTTTCGTAACCTTCGATAGGGTATAAAATAAAAACGTGAATGAAAGTAAATCACAAAATCTCCCAGGTCTTTCTTCTGCTGCCAAAAAAGGTGAAAGTCACTCGGCGCGAGATCTGGGCTATATGAATCAAAACAATTTCAGATGGCAGGCGACGTAATGTTTAACAATACACGTTTGCAGTGTTTGAACTCCACGAGCAACACACGTTTCTGATCCCAGAAAACGGTAGCCTTGTTCTTCCTGTTCCTGAAAATTTGTCTGAACTTTTTGGATTTGTTCAGGCAATGTATGTAGCACCCATTGTTTGAATAAATAAGCAAAGGTTAATATCTAAAAATTTTGACTATATTTAAAATTGTATGTATAACAATTATTTCGACACACAGTGCCTTTTTCAAATACAAACTCTACTAAACTAACAGTGAGAAAAGTAATTACAACCTAAAATGTCCATCGACTTAACAATTAAAAACATGATAGTGAGTAAATCAATTTTTTAATTGTCAACGTGTAAGAGGGTAATATAAGTTTAATAACGGTGAACCATTCAAGTCTAGCTGGTCATTTAGCAAAATATTCAATTTTTTTTATTAATTTATAGGCTCTCTAAAAGATTTAATTCTTTGGATTTCTTCTCATTATGCAGCATTTTAAAATTATCATTGAAAGTATGCTTTTCTAACATTAAGTGGTTAGCATAATGAGAATTATTTTGTTGTTTAGTGTAACTTCTTTTATGTTCGTTGGGCCTAGTAGAGAAAGGCCTTCCTGTTTGTCCAACATAGAACATTAATTTCCATCATGTATTGGCTACCTCAGTTAAATTTACCATTGTTTGGATTGTTCTTTCAATTATGAATTAACAAAAAATATGCTTCATGTCCTGTCACGATGGATTTTAGGGTATGGATGAAAGCCTATCTCAATTTGCTGACGGCAACCTGCTGTAAGAGGGATATTGGAAAGTTCGTCCACCTGTGTAATAAATATCTCAATTTTCGCGGTGACTATGTGGAGAAGTAACTTTAATTGTACTTAACTCATGGTGAAAAAACTATTTTGTAATTTACATTTGTCCTAATTCTGCACTATTCTAAGTATTTTATATTTAGAAAATTTGCCAAATTTAATAATATTAAAACACGTTCCAATTTTTATCATACACATAAGACTGAATTCGAAATGATGGCAATTTATTCCTATATTCGGTTGAATATCTGCTCTGATATACGTTATATGGCACGTCAGAATTTATGAAAATTTGTATCGGAAAATAGTTCTCGGGTCTTTATTAGATTTGAGAGAAATTTTCCGATTCCTAAGATGGAAAAATCGGAACACAAGGAAGTGTTCAATTTGGAGATAATTCATCGGTGAAGTTCGCATATTATATCTCATTTTGAAGCAGCAAGACAGTGCTTTAGCATAATATGCGCGGCGAGAGAAAAATTCTGATTGGAATAGGTTCTTCAGCCGACGAAACATAGATGCCGAGAATTAACTTGAGGAATTTATAAACGTGAGGAAAAATTAAAAATTATCCTAAAAGAGTCGTACTGAGTATCCTAGGCCGAGAACTTTTTTGAACAATTCTCGTATGTATTGGGTTGATACAAAAGTTCGTCTCATTTTTTTAAGAAAAATAGAAGAAAACTTGAATTTACTAAAAATTACATTTAATAAATAGAGTATAATTGAACCGTCGAAAGATTACCCATGCGTCATTACTTTTTGTGATATGAATCAAATCAAAAATTATTACTCATATTAGTGCTAACTTTAATAATGGACGTGGTTGGTGTCTCGAAAGATGAACATATATGTTCATTATTTAAATCCACGATACATTTATTTGTATATATTTATAATATAAAATTATAAAACGTCCTATTATATATTGATATTTTAACGTAAAATTTCGAGCGTGCGTCATGAATTTTGTCTAAGAATTTTGTAGATTAAAACTGTTGTACTGGAAATTTCAAGTTATCACGAAATTTTAGGGAAATAGTCAATGAATTCATTTGTTATTGGTCAAAATCATCATTTTATTTACTCAATAAACATTATTGTTGAGGCCAATTTTTATATGATGAAAACGTTACCAAGGTATGGAAATATACAGGTTCTTAAACAATTGCATTTCACATTTATTACAAATATCATTTCAAATATTTCATATAATTATACCTATAAAGCATATAAACCCACCTGTTTAAACATGGTGTTATATACTTAGTACTTAATATATAAAT
The DNA here is from genome assembly GCA_031761425.1 of Cosmopolites sordidus. Lineage (NCBI taxonomy): Eukaryota > Metazoa > Arthropoda > Insecta > Coleoptera > Curculionidae > Cosmopolites > Cosmopolites sordidus. The sequence goes on along the minus strand of JARFXV010001791.1, from coordinate 210,664 downwards.
ACAATAATACATACAAATAATTTTTTCTATATCTAAATAATTAAGTATACTTATAAGTTCATTAATCAGTCACATTAACTACATAGGTATATATCTTCATTAGATTCAGACGAGGAGCTTTCATTTGCATTGATTATTATAGACTCAACTTCAACATTGACTATGTGTTGCTCTCGGATAAACCAGTCTTCAATTAACTTCTCTGTATGTTCTACAGACTTTTTCAACACTTCTTCTTTTTTGTTCCTTTTAGCCACTTGCAGTAATTCTGGTTTTGTGAGTTTTTCATCACATGTAATATTATTGGAGTTTAACCAAACAGTTATTTTAGCCTATGTTGAGGAACTGCAGTTTTGTTTTTCTTGAAGTACACTGTGGATGCATTCATTACTATTAAGGATGACTCTTCTAAATTTGGGATTAGCTGTGTCGTCATCCATTTTTGCAATATGGTGTTGTTCATTTCACCATGGTAATGGTGGTCATGGACGTCAAAGATTTTAAAGTGAACACTAAACTTGCACCTTGAACAAACCTTTGAAATCCTTTCAAAGGGCCGGCATGAATGACTATAAAACATTTCCCATCATATCCATCTGGCTTACAGACACGTTTAACACTACTGTCTTACCAAGAATTTATTTTGCTTCATTTTGGATAAATCCAGGTCTCATCTAATAATATAATTTGGTAACCGAATGTGCTGTTACGATTATCCATATAGTTGCAAAGAAAGCAAGCTCTTAAATCTTCTATTGTCATCCTTTTTTTACTTAACCTAGCCTAGTTCCTTCAGGAGAGTATTGAGTGATGTACGACCTATACTGACAATTTCCTATTCTTAACTCCATATTAAGGCTTTTAATAGTTACATGCTTTGCTGCAAATGAAAAAAATATGTTATTATGAGACGTAAGTGCAATGTAAGTAAGTGTAGTACTTGTATTTTTAGTTTATGAAACTGTTTGTTGAAAATTAAGCTATATCATATTCTAGTTTTAGTCAACACACATGTATGTACACTGTATATACAAGTAGACCTCAAGCTTTATTTTTGGTAATGCTATGTTTTGGTAAAACTTCCAGATGACAGCATGTCATCTGGAACAATTTCTGAAATAATTTCTGCTACTGTAATAATTATTGCGAATACCTAAATTTTATTATTTACGAGAAATAGCAGGATGTACTAAATATGTGTGCTAGATGTAAGGAAGATAGGTGTCAGCTCAAGATTTTATAATTTTCTAATAAATTGTAAAGCCAAAATGTTTGCGAAAGTGATAAATGAAGAGACATATGTAGTACAACGGGCAAACAGTTATTATGTATTCATTATATTTAAATGACTTAGTTTCTTTGTACATATTGTACAAGGTATTTTGAATTTCCATTTTATTTCCTTCAGATAAGTCTGTTGTTTTGTTCTTCTCGCGATTTCTTGTTCTTCTGGAACAAGCAGAAGAAATAAAAGTATTATGTTCTTTTTTTTGTTGATAGAATACACTGTTTTCCTTTATATTTTTAATGCTGCTGCGACTCTCTAAAATATATATTACAATGTGAAAATGCAAAGTAAGTAATACGTGTTCAAATAAACTGTTCTTTACCTCTTGAACTGACGAAAGAGGCTATAAAGGTCCCCCATTCCTTTTTTCCATTTCAAAATACTCATAAATATTCAGCACAAATTGTTGGACTTGTTATTTTAGTGTTTTTCCCGATATTATCGAATTCATACAAATTGTTAAATCCAATATAGATACCTTAAAAATTCTCACTTTACTATTGCGTTATTATTTTGAAACGGTTGTTTATTTTTTAGTATGTTGTTAGAATTAGCCAATATAAGTTCTGTTTTTATTAAACATTTGTAATAAAATGTCTTTGGTTAGGTTAGAATTATGAAAGGAAATAAAACTTTATGAATCTTTACGAATACTTTACTTACCGATAACAAAATAATCAAAATACCTAGTCATAAGTAGTTGACATGGTCTGACCCCAATCGTCTCTCCCAACTGCTTTCCTTGCATGATTTTGAGCTCGGCTGATGACGGCTGAAAAGCTAGAAACCGATCCCGAGTGATACCTGGCGGTGCATGGTGGCAGTTGAGTAGAGACGAGCGGTAGCACCACGGGGAGTAAGGGTAAATAATATATATATATATATATATATATATATATATATATATATATATATATATATATATATATATATATATATATATATATATATATTAATGTAATAAATATAATATATACTATATATAATGTAATAAATATAATAATATCTGTAATTAATATATATAGTGGAACCTGAACACTCACATCGCAATCAATTCAAAAACTTCAGGTAGCACAGAGGGGAACGGAAAGATGTATGCTTGGCATTACAAAAATGGATACCGCTTGATCGCAAACGTCCGCGAAGAAGACCGAAAGTACGATGGACTGATGACATCGTTAAGTATATTGGACCCGACTTGCAGAGGAAAGCCCAGGACCGTGAAAGATGGCAGCATGATGAAGAGGCCTTGATCCTGCAGTATATCGACACGGGATGATGATGATAACAGCAAATGCTGTGGTATTGCCAAAGCTAAAAATAGTATTTTGGACTTCAATGCATTTGAACAGCCGCTCCATTAGGCAGCAAATAAAATTATGAACTATTCAATCGGAAATACAATTACTGTTTACTGCTATCATTATTTAAATAATGATAGTACTGAATAGAAAGCTATAGTTATACCATTCAAGTTTTAGATAATACTATATTTTATACTACACGAGTAGAAACAAATAAGCTACAAACACAATATTTACTTTTCACTTCACCTATAAATGCGTGTCCTGTTGTTCCACTAATATATGTGTTTTATTATGTTATATATTATAATATTATTTATATATGTTATATATTTAATATTATTTAATAAATTCTGTGCTCTAGGCGATTTTAATATGAAGTTTTGTAAGTTTAAACTAAATTTTGAATTTATAAATTGTTTTCAATCAATAAAAAAGTTAAATTGTTACTATTTATGTCTTGAAAATAATGTGACCGAAATATTCTTTAACTAGAAGCTTTTTAACGATAACTGCGTGAAACCTTATTTTTGAAAAAGTATTGGCTAATAACTTTGCCGAACCATCAGCCACACCAAACATTTTTCATCTCATATGCAACAAAATTGTTTGTTCACTTTTAAGAATTTTATTTCATAGAAAAACCATTTTCACAGTGAAGTCGGCAAAATTAGAAACATTTTAACTGAGTTTATTACGACATGTCCATTTGAAAACTATTTAGTTTCATAAATGAGCAGAATAAAAATTGTAGCTGTTATATAGGGTCTTGGTTTTCAGTATTTCTCAAATAGACAACGGGTATTAATCCATGTATCGATTCGTTCGTTCTCTGAACAGTAACGACGTTTCGCCAAAATCCTATTTGGCATTGTCAAGCGTGGTTCGCTTTGAGTGAAGAGTCCAACTAAGGTGCACGGGTCGTTGCGCTCGCGCATAGGCCGGTGGCAGATTTTATTTTTGTAGTTCAGGGCTATTGACGGCTCTCAGCTGCGTTTCCGAGCGTCCGTTTATTCATATTTCCTGGTCGCCAGGTTGCAGTATTTGTTTTTTTTTATAAGCGATTTCGATACTTTTGGCTCATTTCCACTATTAAGGCCCATAGTAAGTGCCAGCACAAAATTTGGAAAAATATCTAGCAAGTATCATGCAGCTAATCGTTAAACTCAGAAAATTTGACAAGAATTATTAAGGATTTTGAACTAGAGGATACAGAGGTGCTAGCAAGCCTGGACATGCGTCTTTATATCCAAGTATCTATTTAGACGAAGCTCTGGATCTAATTTCGACGAATGACGATTTTCCGCCATATGTGGGTGTACTCTTCGAACACTACCTGAAGAACACATATTTTTCCTTCAACCAACAGATCTAGAGACAGACCGACGGCGCTCCAATTGGATCGTTACTAATACCCATTACAGCCAATTACTCCCCTAAAACTCAAACTTTGGAAATGCTACATAGATGATATTTTTATAATATAGCTTGATGGCAACGAACTTCTGAACAACGGTTTACCCTGGAAGCCGAACAGTATAGGAAACTATTATTTTTACGTCTCCTTTATATATATATATATATATATATATATATATATATATATATATATATATATATATATATATATATATATATATATGCTAGACTCCAGACTGAAGTCTTTAGACAAGCATTGAGAATGCCAAGTGTGACCTTGGCGAAACGTCTGCACGTTCCCAACAAACGGGACACAAACGATCGGATGTACTCCCGGACTAATAGTCTAGCGTATTTTTCCATCCGCGAAACACTGCGAACTAACATATATATATATATATATATATATATATATATATATATATATATATATATATATATATATACATATATATATATATATATATATATATATATATATATATATATATATATATATATATATATATATACATATATATATATATTTATATATATTTATATTTATATATATATATATATATATATATATATATATATATATATATATATATATATATATATATATATATACATATATATATATATATATATATATATATATATATATATATATATATATACATATATATATATATATATATATATATATATATATATATATATATATATATATATATATATATATATATATATATATATATATATATATCAGATCATACCATATCATCAACCCGTATCAATCCACTACAGGATGAAAGCCTCTTCAGCATGCTTCCAACTCTTCAACTCTCGCGGTTGTGAGCTTTCCTCTGCCATTCGAGTCCAATATACTTAATAATATCATAAGTCCAACGTGTTTTCGGTCTTCTCCATTGGACGTTTGTGATCAAGCGATATCCAATCCAGGATCGCCCAGGCCCAAGATAAAATAGGACGACCTTTCTTTATGTTTTGACAAATGTTTTCACGAGTGTGAAATGTAACGATAGTTTCTCGGGTATCCCATGTTAGCTGAATGTCCACTGTTGGACGGTTTCGCTGACATTTCGATGGAATCTCTTCCATCATTTTCAGAGCTTTAACTCGACGGTGTTTCGACGACAAATGCTGCGATTGTCAGCGAATTCATATATATATATATATATATATATATATATATATATATATATATATATATATATATATATATATAATTCTACAAGAAGTTTGACGAACCGAATGGATTCCGGAAGACTGGAAAGATGCTCTAATCCATCCACTACATAAGAAAGGAGATAGAACGGATGTAAACAACTATAGAGGAATATCTCTAAAGTTGATTCTAAGACATCAAAAACTGTACAATAAAAATCTCGTCTATACATTTGTGGATTTCAAAAAAGCATATGATTCTATTGACCGCGAATCTTTATTCCGAATCTTGAAAGAACAAGGACTAGATCTGAAAACGCTGGCAATTATTAAAGCAACGTTAAACCAGCCCATTAAACTGGGGAGAACCAACATCAAAATTGATTGTCTCGCATTTGCTGATGATCTAGCAATTTTAGCTCAAGATGTATTAACGGCACAGAAACAGATTGAAATCCTAACAGAAACAGCAGAAAAGGTAGGACTCCAAATTTCCTTTGAAAAAACACAATACATGACCTGCAACAGACTAAAAACACCATTTCTAAAAACAAAATATGGTAACATCAGACGAGTCTCTCAATTCAAATATTTGGGTGAAACAATCATGGATAATGGGCTGGAAAAAGCGGCCAATAAGGGCAGATGTCAAAAAATGGAAACGGTATTGAGACTTACCCAAAATATTTACAACAAAAATGCCTATCTAAAAACACAAAACTGAGATATTACAACACGGTTATTAAGCCAGAATGTCTATATGCTGCAGAAACGCTCATTTTGAATAGAAAGAGGGATATCGAGGACATTGAAAAGAAGGAAAGAAAAATCATAAGAAAAATCGTAGGCCCCAAACAAATAAATAGCACAACATACCGACTTCGAGAAAACCAAGAAATTTAACAATACACAGATATACATAGCGATATGAGAAAAAGAAGACTTAAGTTTTACGGACACATCAAACGGATGAATCCGAGTAGGCTAACTAGACAAATAGTCGAATTTTATGAAAATAGGAGTAGAGCTAACGTAGAAATAATTAAATGGATTGCGGTAATTAAAGAGGACCTAAGATCAGCAAATATTACACAAAGTGAAATTCAGGATAGAGGCTGTTTCAGACACAAGGTTAACGTTTGGAAGGTTGGCCAGAGAGAAAAATGTAGGAAGACTGGAACAACTTGGTCTGACGAAAGGAAAAAAGCTCATAGCGAAAGAATGAAATTAGTATGGGCGCAAAGGAAGGCTAACAACAACAAACGCCTCTAATTGTACTTCGCGTGGTCCACCAGGGCCCATACGGGAATTATTAATATATATATATATATATATATATATATATATATATATATATATATATATATATATGTATATATATATATATATATATATATATATATATATATATATATATATATATATATATATATATATATATATATATATATAGATAGATAGATAGATAGAAAAGAGACCTTTTTTACCTAGAAATCTTTGAGATTCAATAATTTGATTTAAAAAAATAAAAAATATTACAAAGAAAAAAGTTTTAACGAAACATTTACATTACGAAAGCATTTACCAAGGAGACACCCGTGTATGTGATGCCCTGAGTAAAATATTTAATTATTAACACAAAAAACGTTTTTCCATTCCAACTTATTGAAGTTAGTTTCACGACTTTAATATAAACCGTTTCGAAAATATTGCGAAAAAACCACCTTCAGAGTTCCCCCTTTGAGGGGCTCTAGCCCCTTTAAGAAGCATTTTTTGTGGCATGCTAATAGGAAGTTTTTTTTATGATTTAATCCCTAGAGTCCCCTCTCAAAATATTTCGACGTTATTTCCGGTATATATATATATATATATATATATATATATATATATATATATATATATATATATATATATATATATATATATATATATATACTTTGTATATATATATAAAGGGTCTACCATTGGGGATGATAGAACTTTGACAACTCATAGCGGCCATATTTTTTTACTGATTTTTAACATTCTCTTTTTCTCATGTCAGTTGTTTTTCGAAAGGTTTGCAATTAAATCATAGTTCGCTTTACTTTAGAAGAACGTTTGGAAATTGTCCAGTTTTATTAGGCAAATTCGAGGTCCTCTCGTGCTACTCAACGAGCAATTCAGATCCATCGTGTTATTAGACAATTTAAAAGTGATATTACTCTCCACGATAGTGTGGTGTCTGTACGACAAAAAAGGCAGCAGTGTTAAGAATATTGCCGTTATTCAAGCAAGTGTAACCGAAAATGACAACGTCTCGGTTGTTCACCGCTCCCAAGTGTTAGGCCTCTCGCCAATAATAACCTGTCGAATTTTTAGGTTAGACTTAGATTGATGAGGCTCATTTCTGGTTCAATGTCTTAGACAAGAAACAAAATTGTCGGTATTGGAGCGAATCTAATCCACTTGTGATACATGAGAGTCCTTAGCATCCACAAAAGATCACAATTTGGTGTGGATTTTGGAATGGAGGAGATATTGGTCTTTTATTCTTTAAAAATGAGAAAGAAGCCACTGTTACCATCAATACCGAGCACCACAAGGCAATGCTGGAAGATTTTTTCCCGGAATTTGATGGAATCGATGCTGATGGGTTCTATTTTCAACAAATGGAGCACCACCGCATATTTCCCTAGTAAACATGGGCTTATTGCGAGCCAAATTCGGCAACTCGTTAATTTTACGAAATGGCCCTATCGTTTGGTCGCCGAGATCTTACGATTTAACTCCTTTAGTTTATTTTCTCTGGAGACTTAGGTTCTATCTATAAATAGGTATTTCTAGCCCGTATTTGATATTTTGAAGGTTTATACTAAGTTCTTCTAACAGTACATCAAACATAACCTCAAAAAAAGTACTTAACGTAATGGCTGATATTTCCCTTATGTTACAAATCAAAGTTGCTCACCAATACATATCTCATAGTCTGCAGCGACTTGATGTAAATCAAATGGTGGATAGGTGGGTTTTGAATAACTCAAATAAGGTCAAATATCCAAACAAAATAGTGTTACTCTGCCTCTGATGCAATCTGAATAATATAGTAAATTTAGAAAAAATTAACGTATATCTAACGTATAGAAGTATATATAACATGCCAATATAATATAAGAGGATAATTGTCTTCTTATATGGACAGCAGAAGCAATCAGGGGATTTAGTAGCATGACAACATTCTTCAAAGTATCATAAAAGGGACTAAAGATAACATCTGTGATATAAACTTAGAAATTCTCATTCTCCCACTTTATTCACCACATTTTGCTTTCTCCATCTACCACTTATTTTAACTACTTAAACTGTAAACGGTATAATTGACAATTTCCGAAATTGTATTTGAGAAACCTTTACATATTGCCCAAAAAACTGAGTCAGATCATCGGAAATAATGGAACTTCTTTAGAAGTCTATGTATATTTATTTTTTATGAAAAACTTCAGAATTTGGTAAAAAAATAAGGCGCAGGATTAATTTGTTTACCGAAATGCAAAGTAAATGTTTGCTTTTTACTTCACTTATTAATGAGTGAGTTGTTGTTCCACTGCTATTTACACGATATTTTATTATGTGGAATTTCCAATCAGTATTTTTCCACGAAAGGACCGTTATATATTGTTTGTTATAAATATTAAAAAAAAGTTTTAAGTGATTATCCCAAACTGCAAATCCTATATTTTATGAGTATCCATAAATAATGAATTTTTTGATGATGTCTTTATTCTATAATATAATCTCCATTGATATCGACAATCATCACCCATCTCTCTGATAAACTTTCTGTTCCCTTTTTATAAAATCCAGGTGATTTTGAAGTTAAATATTCTTCAAGTGAAGTTTTGATAACTGTCGCAAGGAGACTTTTTCCAAGAAGAAAATGTATAAAATTATACTTTATTTAAGAGTTAATACAGCTTTAGTCTACAATATAATCTCTACTGATATCGGCCATTGTTCTATAGATCTGAAAAGATGCTAATCTGTCAGTGCAGCATCGGGAGAATACGGTGGTTACCTTATATAATCATGCTGTAGAATAACATACTTTCAATTTATTGTCAAGTCTTGGACGTTTTTAAATATTCAGCTGAGCACAATAATATTCAGTAGTTATGGTTTCATAAAAATTTAAAACTTTATAGTGGATGATTATTGTAAAATCCCATGACACTGCCAGTAAAAAGAAAATTAGAAAACAATGCCATAATATTTTGATGAATTATGATTAGATAAGAATTAACAATAATTTTTGGCACAACAAATCCTCAAATCTTTATTACTATTCTTATAATGTCGATATTTCTTGCAACAACAAATGCTAATGAACAACTTTTATAAAATCCGCCAATGAGATGTTTGTCTGTAAGCTTCAATTCTGTAAATCATCCATAAATACACAGACTGGATAAAATTTTGAAAATATTCAACATTATCCATACTACTTTATATATTAAAATATATATTTTGACTCTATATAAACACCAAAACAAAAACCAATCTCATAAATGTATAAACACGCTAATCAATTAAAATGCGAAAAGATCAATTCTTTCGAATTTATAGCGTTGAAAATTTTTATTTTCCCTTAGAAAATGGCTGCTACTTGTCTCATAAAATACGATTAAGTTTCAGTTACCAGAATGGTTTCGGAATGATGGCAATTTACCTCATATGCGGCTGAATATCCGTTCAGCTTGTTCAACTCTATGGTACAGTTTATGAAAATTTGTATCGGAAAATGGCGTTCGGACCTTTATTATGTTGGAAATGTTCCAGTTACCGAGATGGGAAAGGCGGTAGAGAAGATGTTTTCACTTTGGGGATTGTTTCTCAGTGTCTGATATTTTTTAGGGCAAATAGTAACATGTCCTAAAAAATATCAGATATACAGTATGTCCAGGATAAAGACCGATTCCCTTAAAATTTTTATTTTTGGACCGATATCTATCCAACAAACGAAAGTTTATGAAAGTGTCTAGTATTTATGTTTTATAATGGCAATTTAGATCGACCTATAAATAAAGGAATTTTTTTGTTAAAAAATAGTTTGTAATTATTAGAAAAATTACTAATTATTAAATATTATTGTAAAAATATCATAAACTAATATTAAGGACACAATGATAATAATTTAGAACCATAAAAATCGGTACATTTTAGTTTAAGTTGGCGCTGGTTAAGAATCCTAATAGTCCTAATAGTACTTCTCGAAAATGGGAGCCATTAAAGTTGATGCAGTTAGCCATGATATTAGCAAAATATACATGTGATATATTCTTAAGTCCGTTTTCCGAGATCTATCCAAAAAAAGGAAGTTTATGAAAATTGGTCCAGAGACAAAAAATTTTAGTTGTGTGGTAAATCCTTATCCTGGACACCCTGTATATATATATATATATATATATATATATATATATATATATATATATATATATATATATATATATATATATGGTCTCATTGAACGCAATCCAAGAAAATCTAACATTACATGCATACACCATCCGACGGGAGGTCGGCAAAAACATGGGTTGTTGGCTGTGGATTGGGTCTCCCTATTCTTGATGGTATGGTATATGTCGGCGCCTTGAAGAGTCTGAATCTCGAGAGACGAAACATATGTCATCCAGATGAAGGGTTAGGTGGGGCTCCTTCCCGGTCAAGCAACCAACAAAAGTGTTCATTTAGGCGGAGACGCAGGTTGTTGTGTGTTCCACATGAGATTGTGGAACCCAACGGTTGGGTATGTGATAACACTCAGCTACTGCTATCTCATTGGATGCAATCCAAGAAAATCTAACACTATATATATATATATATATATATATATATATATATATATATATATATATATATATATATATATATATATATATATATATTTATATGTGTGTGTGTGTGTGTGTGTGTGTGTGTGTGTACAGCTCTACAGGTCTTTAAGGCCTTTGGGTTGGTTTACAAACTGCCACCAAACTACTCTATTATTTGCCTTTCTTTCCCACTGTCACACCTATTCTGGCCAAATCCTCCTCCACCACCTGTAGCCACTTTCTCCTCGGTCTTCCTCTCTTCATTCTTCCTTCGCCTCTTCCCCTACTCAGTCTTCTGGTAGTCTTTCTATATGTCCTAGCCGGGCTATTCGCCATGCTCTAATGATCCGCATTATTAAGGGTTTGAGGGTATTGAAGGTTTTACTTTTTCTAAGTACCCTTCCTAATCATTCCAGATCCATTCTGCCTCATCAATTATTAGTTTTCTGTATCCTATTTTTACCTTTGTGCCGGCTTCCTTTTCCCTGTATGCTTGGATTCTAATCTTTTTTTGGATCTCCTTTTGTTCTTTAGACATGTCCTCATTTATATAAACCCTTTCACTCTTTAATCGTTGCAATTTATTCTTGTTTTTCATGATTATATGTTTGTCGTTCCCATATTCTAATTCTACTAGATATACTTTCCTGCCCAATTTTTCTGGCGCACTTAATTCTTACATCCACTTCTAGATTAGATTTCATAAATTCTTACATACTCTGCTTCAATGCGTCCTCATCATAGGTTAATACATTCAATCCTTACACTACTATGTTATTTCGCTTTTTTTATCTATAATTTTGATATATATTATCTATAATCTCATCTTGTTTTTTATTTCCTGCACTTCCCTTTATAATTTTTTGATTTCCTCTTTCAACTTTTTATTTTCTTCTTTTTTTAGAAGATTTTGTTAACCTCCGCTCTAAATTCCCGTTGTTCATTTCTTAGTTGTCTTATTTCCTTTGCTATATCGGTATCGAAACTTTAGACCATATTCATAAGTTGATCTATTTTATCGCTTTGCATTTCGTTTTTGCCTGGGGTTCTTGATGTTTAACTACTTTTTCCAAACATATTCGCTAAATTTCCAGATTATTTTTCCCTTTTCCCATCATCAGTAGTATATTCATCGTCAGTATCCATTTCTATTTCAAATTTACCCTACTTGGCTTAGACCTTTACCTAGTCCGGTCATGTCTTCGTTGTTTACTGGTGATAAGTGATTTTCAGATCAGCTGTTGTACCGCGATAAGCGGGTTCCCCGAATCGACTTCTCGAAGGTGACCCGCCTCTCGGATTGGTATTTACGATTTTAGTTTAAATCTTTCACTCACCTGTTTCCTTGACAGCTGTATTTGTAACTATGGGTCGCTATTTCACGTTACTCAATTTTCACGTTTTTTTACGCTCGAAAACTCCCTATTTTGGGCCTAATTTTCGGAGCAATTTAAAAAACCTCCATATGGTTCCACGACATTCAGTTTCATATTAAATATATATATATATATATATATATATATATATATATATATATATATATATATATATATATATATATAACTATTATATATAACTATTCGAAATATGTGTACTTGGCATTATTAGACATTACTAGGGATAGAAAGCCCTGCACATGGATCATAGAAGAGACAAAAGTGAATGATATCATTGAAAGAATATAGGAATTGAAATGGAAATCGACAGGCCTTGCAGAGAGGCGATGGGTCGAAAGATGGACCAAGGCGATCCTGGGACTGGATACTGCTGGACCTGAATGGCAGAGGATAGCTCAGGACCACGACAGTTGGAAGCATACTGAAGAGGCCTTCATCCTGAAGTAGACTGGTGATAAATTTTCACATTCTTGACGACGGTTCCACAAAAGTAGTCAATTTAGTCAGCCTTAGTCAGTTCGACACTGTCTTCGAAAAGAGCAAAGACTTGATAATACCAAATGAGATTTTGGCGAAACATCGTGAAGAATGTGAAAATTCACCAAACGTATGGATTGACAAGCGGAAGAAAACGTGAAAACTTGAAAAATGGCTAACTGGAATATGGGAAAAAGATCTTTATTTTAAAGGGTTGTTTATTCCAAAACGATACAAACAATCCGAAACATTACAAATAAATAAATAAATAATAATGGAGGAACGAAATCCAATCTTTCTTTTAACTTCGCATATATCATCTTATCTTATACTGCTTTTTTTATTTCCAGGCTCATCATGACCAACGAACCGTCACTGTCGAATGTCGTTATCATTTCAAAGGTTACCACAACCCAACCTGAGATTCTTCAATCGAATTTAACTGTTGATTCGACTGCATTCAACGATAGCTTCTATTACACCATACTTGACCATCAAGAATATATATTCGACAAGGTCTACATCAAGGCAATTTTTATTACCTTATATACCATTGTATTTGCCTTGTGTTTCTTTGGTAAGTAGTATGTTTCTTGTAAATCTATTCATAGTAATTAGAACATACAGTAGGGCCTCGTTATTCCGGAGAGGCAAAAACAAGACCCTTTCCGGATTATCGAGGCGTCCGGATTATAGTATGCCATATTTAATGGTAATAAAACACATGTTTAACCTTAGTTTCTTTAATCAATTTTTAAATTAAAGCATAAAGACAAAAATGTACATGTTCAAAATTACAGTAATGTAAGAAAAACAGTAAGTTAAAATAAAACATTAGTTAATTCTTCTTGAAAAAGTCTGTAATACTCTTCTGTTTTTGTGGCTATCAAATTCGTTATCTTCAGTCAATTTTAAAGCAGCGTTTAAAGCTCCTACTGCCTCTGAATTACCAACTTTTTCGGAGGCGAGAACTTCAACGCTATTGTCCTCATCTTGCTCATCGTCCTCACACATTGCCGCTCGCACAATCTCCTCATCAGTTAACACTTCATACGTGGCGGCGCCATGATATTGGCGAGCGGGCTAAATTGACACTGTAGACGGAAGGCGATAAACAAAAGACTGACGACGGATTGGCAGCCCGCACCTACATCCGCCTCCTCCGCTAAACCCATTGCCCGGCCGGATTACAGCGATCACCGAACAAGCGGGAGTCCGGATTAACGAGGCCCTACTGCATTTTCCACCTTTTTTTTGCATTGAAGAATTTACCTATTTTAAAAAGAAAGTTTTTTAATATATTTACATAAATATTTTCCAATCGCTTTTTATAATGTGTTCCGGGTTTTTTAGGGGGTATTTAGAATCCTCGTTCGCACATGTAGAGATGGATTTTTTATTACGGTGTGATAGAGTTTCTACTCTTTTGCGAAAAAAATCCTGTTTGTGAATTACGAATCAGAAGTTTTTTTATATATACATTAATTTTAATACTTATTTATAAATGGTGTTTTTTAGAAACGTATTATTTTACTTCACTTTTCTCCCTTTACAATATTCCCCTATTTTCTACTTAGTCAGTATTTAACTAAAAGTATTTTAGTAGTGTTTTTGTTAAAACTCACTTACTTCTTTCCACGTGTTGTTTCCTTGCATATTCATCTCTTTCTATTTTTACGTATTATATAGACATATACCAATCTCTGTCTGCCTTTACAGATTCTCTATGTAAAGGCAGACCCAATTCCCTTCTGTTTCTCTTCGTTCTCAAATCTTTCTGCCATTTTAAACATTTTCGTTATTTTTTCTGCCTTGCCGCATCTTGTCCTTTCTTGGCAAATCAATTAGATTGTCGTAGATTGTCGTAATAATGGCTTCCGAAACGTCGAGATTTTACTCGATTTGATATATATATATATATATATATATATATATATATATATATATATATATATATATATATAAATAACAATATAACTAATAACAACAAACGCCTCTAATTGTACTTCGCGTGGTCCACCAGGGCCCACCCGTGAATAATATATATATATATATATATATATATATATATATATATATATATATATATATATATATATATATATATATATATATATATATATATAATTGTGTCTTCTGTGCTATCTTCTCTCCTCCCTATTTGGTGTTCAAATTTTGGACATCAAATTTTGAGCAGAAGAATTCGGTTTTTTGAAAGGAGATTTGTAGGCCGACTTTCTCTGCACATTTCTTCGCACAGGACTTCGATCGGTTTGGTTGCCCTTTTTTCATTGTCTGCGAGTATGGCTAGGTCGTTTGCGAAGGCCAGGCATGATATTTCTATGTTGTTTTTGGATCGTCCGGGTCGTATTGTTTTCCAGTGTCCTTGATTTTTCAGTTCTTTTTCCCATTCCTTTGTGACTTTGGCCAGGACCAGGTTGAAGAGGAATAGGTATAACCCATCTCCTTGGCGTACTCTAGTTTTAATCAGGAAGGGTTTGGAAATTTCTCTCATAAATTTCACTTTAGAGGTTGTGTCAGTCAGTGTCTGCTTAGTAATGTCAATCAATCGTAATGTTTTGGGGTCGAGTCCTTTTTCTTCTGGGATGTTGAACATAGATGTTTGGATGTTCTGATAGCTTTGTACTTCAGTATTGTTTTTAAGTTAAACATTTGTTCAGTGCATGAGCGACCAAGGCGAAAAACTTGCGGGGTACTCGCCAATTTTTTTTTCTAATCGGTCTTGTATTCTCTGGAGAAGGCATACTGAGAGAATTTTGTAGGTGACTTGTAGTAAGGAGATTCCTCTGTTGTTATTCACATCTGTTCTGCCTCCCTTCTTGTGGAGCGGGTGGATAAGAGCACATTTCCATTCTACCGGTAATTTTTCTGTTTGCTAAATGTTCGTGATAATTTGCGTAAGTTCCTGCAGTGAATTTGGTCCGAGGTATTTTCTATATACTCATTCGTAGAACTTCCAACTTCTTTTCTATCTGTATACTCATTCGTAGAACTTCCATACCATCTTCACCGGATGACGTGTTATTCTTTAGTTTGTGTATGTGCTTGTGGCTTTCTTCCTGTGTTGGTGGTGGTGATTCTGAGTGGGTATGGATACAATTTTCCTTGGGGAATCTTATGTCGCGTTCGGGGTAATTGAGGAGATCACAGAAATAGTGTGCCAGCTCCTGACAATTCTCCTGATTAGTTAGCGCTAATCTCCCATTCCGCTTTCTGAAGTAAAGATTTTGTGGCGTGTATCCACGGATTTCTCTGGCAAAAGTCCTATAAAAGTATATAGTGTTATAATTACGGAAATTTTTCTCTATAGAGTCTAGTTGTTCCTTCATGTACTTCCTTTTAGTTTGCCTGATAACCTTTGCGGTCTGTTTTCTAGTCACGTAAAAAACTGTTGACTTTCTGGGGATTTTTAGTGTTGCTCCTGAAATGCTCGTTTGCGTCGCTGCACTGCACTTTCGCATTCCGAGTCCCACCAAGGGTGTTTTGTGTTCTTTTTCAATGGAATCAGTTTCTGTGTTTTTTGTGTAATTTTT
This sequence comes from Cosmopolites sordidus, assembly GCA_031761425.1. Taxonomy (NCBI): domain Eukaryota; kingdom Metazoa; phylum Arthropoda; class Insecta; order Coleoptera; family Curculionidae; genus Cosmopolites; species Cosmopolites sordidus. The sequence continues at coordinate 194,203 of JARFXV010001791.1, read as the reverse complement.
TTGTGAAATTTTTTTCATGTATCTTTTTCCTGTTCCTTTTCCCATTCCTCTGTTATGTTGGATTCCTTGATCTTTTTTGTGTCGAATTTCTGTAGATGTGTTTTCTTGTGATGAATTCTACTTGGGGTGAACTTGACTTTGATTCGTGTTAGGTAGTGGTCTGAGTCAATGTTCGCGCTCCTGCGGACTTGGACATCTTGACTCTCTCATTGTTGTGGGTATGAGATCGCAACGTGGTCTATCTGGAATTCTCCAATCAGTTGTAAAGGCGATCTCCATGTCTTCTGTTTTTGTGGAGATTTTGTTAGGGATATTGACATGATCTTATGGTTATTCTGTTGGCATAGTTCGATGAGTCTTGTGCCGTTCTTATTGGTAAATTTATGTCCGGGGAATTTGCCTGCTGTTTTCTGATGGATTTTTTCTCTACCTATTTGTGCGTTAAAGCCGCCCAGTAAAATTTTGACGTCATCCTTTGGGACCTTTGCCATTACCTTCTCTAGTGTTGCCCAGAATTCAATGCGTCCAATGAGAGAACAGTAGTCAGGAGTTAAACACCCCCGGCCGTTGGGTTCCACAATCTCATGTGGAACGCACAACTTGCGTCTCCGCTAAAACGAGCATCGGTTAGTTGCTTGACCGGGAGGAAGCCCCACGCATCGATTACACTGGAGGGCACATGTTTCGTCTGTTGGTGGTTAGACTCATTAGGGTACCGACATATGCTCTCTCGCCAAGAATAGGAAGTCCCTCTCCACAATCAAACAACCCAAACAAACACAACAAAAACGACAAAAAGTCGGCGAAAATAAGGGTCGTTTGATTGTGGAGAGGGATTCCCTATTCTTGGCAAAGGGACTCCCCTTTGAGAGAGCATATGTCGGTACCCTGATGAGTCTAACGACCAACAGACGAAACATGTACCGTCCTATGTAAGGGATGGGCGGGGCTTCCTCCAAGTCATGCAACTAACCGATGCTCATATATATCCAAGTCCAATAATCAATAGTACTGCATGAAGCTTCAGGTGAGAAATATATAAAGAAATTGTAAGTTGAACACTGGAAAATAGAAGAGATTGGCTTATACGAATGAGTTGACCATTGAAGCTAAAATGAAAGGAAATGTACAATATAATATGAAAATCGTAGACAAAGTATTGTTCTAAATTTAAGAAAGCTAGAAAACAAACTTGTGTTAATCTCAGACTTTTGCTTTATACTATATTATTATAGATTTGATTTATATAACGAGATTCAATCGAGGCATTTTAATATTTGGTATTTTCCCTAATACTATTTTCCAAATCAATCGATATAACACTTGCTGCAGGTGAAAATTACACCAGCAAAAACGTATAAATAATTCTGTATATCTTCAGTCATCAAAACTAATTTAACTAAACAAAAAAACCTAATTATTGCATTTGTATATTTACTGAAAGTGCATCAAAGTCATACCGAAATTTTGGTTGTTTTAACAAAATTGCGTAACACATTTCAATACGTTTTTATGTTTTAAATGAACTGATAAAACGTACAATATTTGTTTAAACATTTATTTGATTCACTAGTTAATTCGCTTAATAGCAAAAATATTTGGAATTTATCCAACGTACTCGTATGTTTAGGGTTGACGGATTTATATTGCATGTGTGTTGGTGATTGGTTTTAGTTAATTTAGAGCTTGTATCAAATTATTAACTCAAACTTCAAATATCGGAATCGATAAAACAGAATATTTACTTTAGAATGATGCGAGAAAGATAAATAAACCATAACACCAGTAAAAAACATTCTCAGTAACATTAAATTATCAAAAGTACGTACCGTTTTTAATCCACTCGCATTGATAATATTTTCTTGTCAGTATCCATTTAACTTGTTTATTTTTGTTATTTGTTGAATTAAAAAAGTTAGCAAATAAATCCTGGATGTATCATCGTCAAAACGATTGTATTTAAACGACCCGAACACTGTTTGTTATAGTCTAAGAGCCCGTGAATGCCAGACCTTCGTTGTTTAATAAAAGCTGAAAGTTTTTCAGCGCATGCTTTCAACACAGGTAGGAACGATGGCCTACTACAAAGTTTGGGTCATCGTGGCTTTGGCAGGTAACAGGTAGCAAAGGTGTATAAAATACCAACTTAAATTTATCCAATAATAAAGTGTAATTTTCTTATATTTTCTTAAGAATAATATTAGAAATTACGTCATCCATTGCCAGATACATAATAACGTGGCAACCGCTTGCCAGACACCCTTAAACTTTAATAAATTGTAACTGTACTTACGTTATAGTATAAAGGCTGAATTTTATACATGTTACTTGGGTAACTATTAGAAGATGTTTCCTCAGTAACCAAACAATTCTAATCCCTGGCCAGATAAACATGTAGGATACATGTAGGTGTAAACGCGAGGCAATATACATCCGAGTAGGTACGAGTGTGATAGTGAGTTAGGGCTTCTGCGACTCTTCACTGCGCATCTTTTGTTTACTCAATATTATTATTATTACAATACATGTAATATATATAGTGACACTATTTATTTGTGCAGTTTATAAAATAAATGTGATTCAGTTTTGATAAAGTATCATCAAGGGAGACCTATTAATTTGTATTATTTGTAAAAGAAAGTACTGGCAAAATAATATTATTTTCTGAAGAGCCATTGAAAAAATGTCAATCCATTGTGAATTGTGAAAAATACATAACCTCAAATCCAAGGACATTATTTTACCTAGTAAATATCAAAAAGCCTTTACCAAATTCGGTGATAGCGAATTATTTGAAAATAATGACGAACAACAAAACAATTTCGATATTATACAGCAGTTGGTATATGAGGTTTATAATGTTGGTGAGATAATTGGTGTTGATGCTGTTTGACTTCAACTGTTCATTAATAGGTATACGATCTCAGATGTTAATGAAGTATTTGGCCGTAAAAAATTGCGAAATTTTGATGCTAACAGTCTGCCACCCTGTAAAACCGAGTTGTTACAGCAATTTCTGCGAGCAAACTACATATCTAGCATTTGGAACAATGCTCGTCAGAAAATTCCAACGATATATCAACAAAAGAATAATGGTTAGGAACCAGAAAGAACCAGAAAGAAAACAATCAGTACCATTTTAAATGGTTTGAAGGAGATCAATTGCCAAATTACATCAGAGATTCACTAAAAACTTTCTTACATATATCATACCATCAAGAATAGGGAGACCCTATCCACAGCCAACAACCCATGTTTTCACCGACCTCCCGTCGGATGGCGTATATATATTACTTGTATACATTGGACGCAGTCCAAGAAAATCTAACAGTACATATACTACTTCAAATTATTATACATACATTTTTAGCTATTCATAACTGTATTAACTTTTTTACATTTTTACAAAAACTGACGAAGAAAACGACATTGAAAAAGATCAAGCAACGAACTGGAGTAAGAGTGACGAAGATAATAAAGACATCAACTATATGATGAAAATGAATAAAATCATTAAACCTGTCTAAAAATCTCGTAATAAAATTATAACTCCATATTTTCTTTTATTTTTATATAATGGCTATAAATACAATTAAACTAGTTTTACATTGAATTTATTAACACTATATATGAATAAACAATCAAATTTTAATGAAATGTCGAATAAAATGAATTTTAAAAATAAAGGTCATGAAATTCCAAAACAATATATACTAATTTATTTGGTTAATTTTTTAATAATTTATCGATATGAAAATTATTATCAATAACTTTTTAAACATTGATTTTTTAATCATAAATAACTACATAATAAAATTATTCGATCGATCCAAATAACTATCTCACTCGCAACAACTCGAATGTATATACTACATTCAATACATACAGTGTATATAGCTACAGCTAGTCTATATATTTGTCTGCCCAGGGGTCGGACTGTCGAAACTGTCTGGCTAGTGAGGAAACATCTTCTAATAGTTACCCAAGTAGCATGTATGAAATTCAGCTTTTATACTATAACGTAAGTACAGTTACAATTTATTAAAGTTTAAGGGTGTCTAGTAAGGGGTTTCCACGATATTAAATGTTTGGCAATGGATGACGTGATTTCGAATATTGTTCTGAAGAAAATATAAGAAAATTACGCTTTATGACCTGTTTCTCATTCAGAAGACGTCCGGCTTCCAACTTTTTGTGGCCTGTTTGATCTTTCAGATACAGAATGTAGTACATTCGAAGAGATGATAATGATAATTTCGAAACTACGTCGTTAAAAATCTTATCAGAGTTTTCGACCTTTCAAAAGAAAGATCAGAACTGTTGGCATCCAGACTTAAAGAGGTACTAAAATTGCATGTTATCTTACTCCAGAAAAAAAACTTAAGGCTGGCATTTTCTTTCTTTCGAATTAGGGTTTTGATGAAAGATGACAATTTCGTGCATTCAATAAATTATATAGAATAATCATCCTGGTTTTATTTCGTCAATATTGTAAACAATTTTTTAGGGAATTATAAATCCGAAAATTATCGCGAACTGGTGGAAAACATGCCGGAAAGCTTGGATGTAACACGAGCATCAAAGTTTACTACCTCGACAATCATTTGGACATCTTTCCAGACAACCTTGGCTCTTACAGTGAGGAACAACGAAAGCGATTTCATCAGAACCTAAAAAATGATAGCTGATTACTGCTGCAGTGTCAATCGTGAGTGCTTAACAGAAACTCATTCGAAGAAATCACGAAAAACCACCACAATCAATGATAAAAAAATGCAACAAAAAAATATATTTTCAGTTAGAATCAGCACAAGCACATTTGAAAACAGTTTTAGTCTTTCCGGCACCAAATCCAGTGTAAACCTGCGTTATCAATCTAATACAGATTTTTGTTTACAAGCTTTAAAAGAGCAACTAATGGAAAATCCTAACGAATTTTCTGAGCGACCCCATATTTTCTACGATCATACTTTGGCAAACAAAAACTCGTATAAATATTACCAATGATTTGCATAATCTGAACAAAAACATCAGCTCATATCGTGATTATACCAACAGCACTACGAATAGGTTGTTTTCTCATCCAAGTGGAGAGATATAAAGATAATAAAGTGGAGAGTATATAAAGTTTGGACAAAATCTCGAATTGAATACTCACCTGTCGATTCCCGGTGATATATTGCCTATAATTAAATAGAATAATGGACTGCGTTTTTTTTTCTCGACAGATTTCGTATGGAATTGTTCGCTGAAAAAATAAATCTTTAGCCGGCGAGTGGGCAGATAAGAGACGCCTTTCGAATGGTATTTTAGTTTTTCGTTTATTTTTGAAAAGGACGATACTGGAACTGAGAAATGTATGTTTCAGGTGAAACGATGTTCGATAATAAAATTATTTAGACAGAGCTGGCTATTTTTCGATGCTTAAGTAGAAAAATAAAAGTTTTTTCATAGTTATTGTTAGCGCGATTGCTTTATAAAATATACTGAAAATTATTTAAATTGAACTATATTTGTTCTACAAGTTCTAGCAAGTTCTATCTTGCTAAATATATATAAAAGGTTTCTTTGAGGAATTAAGCCATTTCTAGTATGTCCAAAATAAGGACTTACCACCCTTTTAAAATTTTTATTTCTAGACCGATTTTCATAAATTTTTAATTTAATATATATTTTGTTGGACAGGTCTCGGCATTAAGAAAGTGTATCACAATTTTTTTTTGATAATATCATGACCAACTGCGTCAACTTTTATGGCTTCCATTTTCGAGAAGTACTATTAGGCTTTTTTTAGAGAAAAACCAAGAACGGATTCTTGACCAGCACCACCTTAAACCAAACCGTACCGATTGTTATGGTTTTAAATTACTGGGTGTCCGAGATATTTGTGATATTTATATTATATTTTTTCTAATAATTACATGTACATTCTGTTATTAAAACTATATATAATTAGTTCTTGATTATTTTAATGAGAATCTACACTGAAGCGTTAGGGACGCTAGTAGCATTTTAAATATTTGGAAAAGCATTACTTGAAGAAAAATACCAGGAAAGCTTTTAAACCAAAATTTCTTCACCTGAAGTTGGTGACACTGAAAGAAAATGGACTATTATTTATGGTTACATGGCATATACATACAAGATCCTACATTTCTAAAAAATATTTTATACACAGATGAAGCCACATTTATGACAAATGGTATCGTATCATCACAAAATATTAGATTTTGGGCTCAAGATAACCCACATTGGGTGATACAATGCAACAGACAATATTCTGTAAGGTGAACGTTTGGTGCGGAATTTGAAATTACATTATGATTGAACCATATTTTTTTACCGAGATCGCCAGACCTCACGTCTCTTGATTTTTTTCTCTGGAGAGAATTAAAAATGAGTTTTATGTTTCGCGGCTTCAAACTCGAGACGATCTATGTAAACAATTGAGAAAAGTAGTGAACAATACCCGACGACGGGTATTTTTGTAGAAATGATAGACGATCGTAAAATAAAAGCAGGATGTATGTCAAAAAAATGTGCAGTTAGTCAAGAAAAAAAGGGAATTAAATTTCGAAGAAAACAAAAAGAAAATTTTGATTCATTCTGGAATGATTTAAGTTTGGACCAAAAACAATAGTACGTAATTTTTCTCATAGAGAAAAAAAAATGATTGTACTGAATCGCGACGAAGTTTAACTTTGCAATATTACCTTGTAGTAAATCATCAAAGATTACTAGTATGTAAAAAGATGTTCCTTTAGAGAGTTAAAAAAACAATGATACGGGTGTATTAAAAAGAAAAACAAAGAATTAAAAAACAATCAAAACAAAACATTTATATGTACGAGACTATTTAAACCAATGTCCTAAAACTAAATCACATTAATGTAGAATAAATAATTCAAAATTATAAATGGATAATTTATATAATTCTGCTCAAGACGTATATCGTGATTTAAAATATACGGAAGAACGTCAATTTCCGGATGATGAAATACCTAGTTACGAGATTCTACGTAAAAAAATGCAGTCTATGAATATTGACATTTTTTAACCGCGAAAAGATTTTTGCGATGTATATTTTGCTTTTAAAAATAATGATGTTTCAGAAACAGGTTATAATAATCATTTAAAGGAGAAAAAACCGTGCTAGAAAAGAAAAAAATAACGCCAAATTAAATGCTATTGCTGGAATGATAAAAGCATTCACGGTTGATGTTCAAGCTGTAGATATGATGTCGCTTTTACCTGCAGGTACTCTTTATTTCAAATAGAAATTAAAGTGCCATCAATTTACGCTTTACAATATAGCTAACGGGGATGTGGTATGTTATATGTGACACTGGCACTGGTATAATGTTTTTGCATTTTGTCTTATCGATTTCTTGGAAAATGAAATTGACTTAAACACAGTGATAGTATTTTACAACGATGTTTGTATTGTTCAGAATCGTAACATAATATTGTTCACAAATAATGTTATTAACAAAAATATTTAGTCAAGGGTCACACCCAAATGCAATGTGATTCAGTCCATTCTACAATAGAAAAACGTAAAAAAAAATAAATAATTATTTGTACCTGCTAACTTTGTGAAAATAATTGAGACGCGACAGAGAATCCCTTTTAAAGCTAAGTATCTTGATTATCGTTTCGTTAAAAATTATTTGGACCTAAAATTTTATAAATCAATTCGACCTAGAAACAAGTCAGAATCTCCAACTGGATTGAAACTAAGAGGATTGAAATATTGTACAGACCGTTTAATGTTCAAGCTGCCTTTTGATAATGAATGGGAAAGTCTTCCTAAACGTTTAAACAAAACGTATTCTAATACTCAATTCAAAGAATTATACTCAGAGGAAATACAATATCAAAATCAGAAATACAAGGATGTGCAATCTCGAAGCTACTGATTCCAAAGGATTATAATATATTTTATTTTTTTATTTTGTTGGCTTCTACATGATGGAAATCTATTATAAATGTTTAATGAAAGGCTGTTTTGTCTATATTTCCACTTTAATATTAATATTTGACATGTTTCGCTAACACTAGATTTTTCTGAACTGGCTATTTTCGATGTTAAAATAGGTATAAATACTAGTCTACAATAGTCTACAATAAAAATATAATTTTTTTAAGAAATCCACACAGATGCTATTTATTGAATTGTACAGTTTATTGAATTGTAATTGTATTTACTGAATTTGTACAAACAATAACTAGCATCTGTGTGGATTTCTTTAAAAATGTAAATTTTTATTGAATTCTTCTATTGGAACCTTTGGTGTGAAACAATAAATTTGTAGAGATTTACTACTAAACACCAAATCGCTTCTTTGAACTGCTTGACGCACGTTTCGCTAACCACGTTAGCATCATCAGGAGATGATTTAATCTAATTCTAAAACTAAACTATGTTTTATTTATATCAAAAACCCTACCTAACGAAGCATGTAAAAAGATTTAAGAGAAGAACATAAGAAAAGAACATATAGCCCACATTAGATATGGGAGAAATAAAAAATCTTGCGTTGCCCAACATGCAATCGAACACGACCACAATATAGATATTAGTAATTTAAGACTAATTAAAAGTGTTAATAATAATAGGGCTTTGGATGCATATGAATGCATTCAAATAGAAAAATGTAAGAAAATCATGAACCGAGATAAAGGACTTATCCCGTCCAGTCAACTTTTTCAAGTATTAATGTAAGACTTAGTAAACCTCACTGTTCATGATTTTTACACGTGTCGTTAGGTAGGGTTTTTCATATAAATAGAACATGATATAGTTTTACAATTAGATTAAATAATCTCCTGATGATTCTAACATGGATAGCGAAACGTGCGTCGAGCAGTTTTATAAAGTAATTTGGTGTTTAGTGGTAAATCTCTTTAAATGTAATGTATTTTTATTGTTTAGATTTCTTTATTGTTAGAAAATGTTTGTATTTATTCCTATTTTAACATAAAAAATAGCAAGTTCTGAAGAAGCTGCAGTGTTAGCGAAACTCGTCAAATACTAATAAAGTGAAAATATAGACAAAACATTCATCAACAAATATTTATTTTTCTTTTTTAACATATAATTTAAACATTTCATTCATCAACAAATATATTTTATGACAATTTAAAATATATTAAGGAGCCACGTTAGCTGTGGTGTCCTTACGTGACGGCAGTTAATGTGGACCGGGTTCGAATCCCGTGCCAGGCAAAAAAGTTTTTCTAAAATTCTTGTGAATATTTCTAGGTAAGAGTGTAAAATCTGACAAGGAATCACCCCTCAGTCACGTCAGTTCGAGGCTGGGTAAGGCCGGATGCATTCTCAGAGGTTTTCTACGTTGGTCACTCGCCAGTCGGTAGGCTTCACGAGATACTTTCGGTAAAGCACAAAACCAAGGGTGATAGTCCGAGGGGGGGTGCTGACCGGGATTTTCGGTAGCTGATGACCGTGGTTCGGAACCCACATTAAGCTGTAGGTCCAGTCGCTAAATAGCCTTCTCAGTTGATGATGCGTCTCTAACCACAAAACTTTTATTTAAAATATTCTAACCAAAAATAAGTATATTTTAATTTTTTTTAATAATAGTTACTTTTTGTAATAATGTTAACTGCCTGAAATATTCAAGTATTTTTAGTTTTAAAATTTAATAAGTTAATGTTATTACGTTTTCTAAATGAATAAAATTAAAAAAAAAGTTTTTCGATGCTTGTATTACACAATTACGTATCTCACGTTTTTTTGTAAACTTTGCGGGCAACAACCACGTGTCTAAGAAAACAAGCAAAAATAAAGGTTAAAATATTTTTAATGATATAATTTCTATCTAAATATATCAGAAAATGTATTATGTTTAAGACTTAAAAGAAAATTATCTTTAAAAAACCTTAAATCCTACTTCTTAATAATCCTTCCTACTAATATTACACATGTGAAAGTGTTCTAATGAAATTTGGCATAGAAGTCATTTACGTCGTGGAATAGGACATATGATACTTTTATAACGCTATGAAGTTCCGGTGAGGGTTTACATCGATGCGTCTATATAGGACATATTTTTGACTTTGACATTGACATATTTTACAAATGATTTATTTTTTAATTTATTTTTAAGCTAACAGTGATTTCAGAATTGATACTGATAATTTAAGTAGTATATATAATGACATAAAAAACTATAAAATTTGTCAAAGTCAAAAAATATATCAATGAAAAAGTAAACAAACATAAAAGCCACATTAGCCGTGGTGTATAAGACCCCAGCCTGACGCTACGGTAGTTAGTGGATTCGATTCCCGTACTAGATAAGGACTTTTTCTAAAATTCTTGTGAATAATTTTAGATAAGAGTGTAAAGCCTGACAAAGAATAGCCCTTCAGTCGCGCCAGTTCGAGGCTGGGTAAAACCGGATGCCTTCTGAGAGATATTCTGCGTCACTCATCAGTAACTTTAAAAAATAATATATTAAAAAAAAAGTTTTGACGATTATTTTCACAGGTGTGAAATGTAACGATAGTTTCTCGGGTATTCCGTGTTAGCTGAATGTCCACTGGTGGACGGTTTCGATGGAAACTTATCCATCTTTTTCAAAGTGTTTACACGACGGTGTTTTAAAGAATAAAGCTGAGACTAAATGTTAAGCACTGGTCGTCAAAACACTGTCGAGTAAACGGTTTGAAAAAGATGGATAAGATTCGGTCGAAACGTCTACGAAACGGTCCACCAGTGGTAAAAACACGGTCCACCATGTATATTTATATATATATATATATATATATATATATATATATATATATATATATATATATATATATATATATATATATATATATATTATTATTATTATTATTATTATTATTCACGTATGGGCCCGGGTGGACCACGCGAAGTACAATTAGAGGCGTTTGTTGTTGTTAGCCTTCCTTTGCGCCCATACTAATTTCATTCTTTCGCTATGAGCTTTTTTTCCTTCGTCAGACCAAGTTGTTCCAGTCTTCCTACATTTTTCTCTCTGGCCAACCTTCCAAATGTCAACCTTGTGTCTGAAACAGCCTTTACCCTGAATTTCACTTTGTGTAATATTTGCTGATCTTAGGCCGTCTTTAATTGCAGCAATCTATTTAATTATTTCTACTTTAGCTCTACTCCTATTTTCATAAAATTCGACTATTTGTCTAGTTAGCCTATTTGGATTCATCCGTTTTATGTGTCCGTAAAACTTAAGTCTTCTTTTTCTCATATCGTTATATATATCTGTGTATTGTTTGATTTCTTGGTTTTCTCGAAGTCGGTATGTTGTTGTATTTATTTGTTTGGGGCCTAGGATTTTTCTTATGATTTTTCTTTCCTTTTTTTCAATGTCCTCGATGTCTCTTTTTCTATTCAAAATGGGCGTTTCTGCCCCATATAGACATTCTGGCTTAATAACCGTGTTGTAATGTCTCAATTTTGTGTTTTTAGATAGGCATTTTTTGTTGTAAATATTTTGTGTAAGTCTCAATATATTTTTTCAATTTTCAATTTTTTGACATCTACCCTTATTGGCCGCTTTTTCCAACCCATTTTCCATGATTATTTCACCCAAATATTTGAATTGAGAGACTCGTCTGATGTTACCATATTTTGTTTTTAGAAATGGTGTTCTTAGTCTGTTGCAGGTCATGTATTGTGTCTTTTCAAAGTAAATTTGGAGTCCTACCTTTTCTGCTGTTTCTTTTAGGATTTCAATCTGTTTCTGTGCCGTTAATACATATTGAGCTAAAATTGCTAGATCATCAGCAAACGCCAGAAAATCAATTTTGATGTTGGTTCTCCCCAGTTTAATGGGCTGGTCAATATTCAGGGCCGACTTTTTTTCACGCCACTCCTGTATTACTTTTTCTAGAACACAGTTAAATAAGAGTGGCGAGAGTCCATCCTCTTGTCTCACTCCAGTTTTAATTTCGAAGAGCTCTGAGATGTCACCCATGAATTTAACTTTTGACCTTGTGTTAGTTAATGTTGCTTTAATAATTGCCAGCGTTTTCAGATCTAGTCCTTGTTCTTTCAAGATTCGGAATAAAGATTCGCGGTCTATAGAATCATATGCTTTTTTGAAATCCACAAATGTACAGACGAGATTTTTATTGTACAGTTTTTGATGTCTTAGGATCAACTTTAGATTCAGGATCTGTTTTACCAATTTTAGGTTCCAACTGTCCTTGTGCTCTGTCTAGAAGACACATATATATCTATATATATATATATATATATATATATATATATATATATATATATATATATATATATATATATATATATATATATATATGCCCACAAGATAGCGTAATGGAACCGTGGAGGGAAATATAACAGAAATCTTTCACCCTTTCTCCACGTCGTGCCACCAAGCGAAGTCACGTGTCTCTCGGGACAGGTTTCTAGCCTTTCAGCCGTCATCAGCCGAGCTCCAGAGGAACGCAAGGAAAGCAGTTGGGAGAGACGATTGGGGCCAGGCCAGGTCAATTGGCCAGAGACACGTGACGTCGCTTGATGGACAGTTGGGCGAAGGCGATCGGTGGCACCACGTGGAGAAAGTTTTCTGTAAAATATATATATGTGTATATATATATATATATATATATATATATATATATATATATATATATATATGACTGATGACATCGTTAAGTATATTGGACCCGAGTGGCAGAGGAAAGCCCAGGACCGTGAAGGTTGGAAGCATGCTGAAGAGGCCTTCATCCTGCAGTGGATCGATACAGGCTGATGATGATGATGATGAAAGTGAAAATCACTTTTTAAAAACAGTTATTTATTTATGCAGAAACAGTATACAGTCAAGCTTTGATCAGTGTTACTACAATAATAATCGATAATTAAAAAATTGATTCTTATAAGCCATGGTTGCTTAATAGTGTCTGGTACGTACGCCAGAATGAACACCATCGTCAGCAAGAGGTCGGGGTCATTGATTGGTGTTTATAGGCCATGGTTGATTAATGGTATCCGGTACGTACGCCAGCATATACACCATCATCAGCAAGATATAGGGGTCATTGCCTGGTCTATTTCGGATATAATTCCTTCCTCCTGAAGTCTCTTCTTGTCCTCAAGAAGGTTCTCGAGGGTGTCTAGGGGTAGTACAATTTTTGGTCCAAATAGTAGCTGGGCTATCCTCTTCTTTTTTCTAAGGATGTAAAATAAAGCTAAAATCAAAAGAATAATTAAGGTTGTACTAGAGATGGAGAGGCTGGTTTGCGTTAGAGGTTCCAATTGAAAAGGTTCAATTGGGTCTATTAGGTGGTCTTCTAGTAAGCCCTCCAGGTTTGGAGATAGGTTAATTTTTATTAACGGAATGACTTCCTGTGGAACAATGGATGGAATTGTTTCTTGAGTCTTCATTACAGGTGAGTATGTTTTTGCCAGAATATGTAACGTTTCATTCGAGAATATTAGGCAGCTTTTGTCAACAGTTTCTTTGTACACTTTCACCGGGGTAGTCGTGCTGATGATTAAGGACTTGTCAGTTTGATAGACAATGGGTTTGTCCAGTTGAGCGGCCTCGCACATTTTTACGATTGGTAGGCGGCAATTGTGGACCACGGGCTTTGAGCAAATGTATTTGTTTTCACACTTGTTGCAAGATTTAAACCATTTTTCTTTGCCATAATATTTTTTTAGTGGTAGTATAATGATCCCATCTATATTTTGAACGGAGCAGATGTGGGATAATTCGAGGTTAACGGGATATAAACTAAGCATTTTTATTATTATGAGCATCTCGCTGCCTGTTACACAAATAATCGATTTTGTATGTTCAGTTAATTGGTAAGGATATGGGTCACTTGAGATTAGTGCATCCTTAGTGTAGCGATTTCGCAATAAATCTTCTAATTCGTATATATCCCTTAAGGATAATAGTTCTAAATTAGTAAAAGAATTTTGGACTAAACCGAGACTTCCTAACATCATTAAGATTATTTAATTGATTCGTGCAAGGTTTAAAATTTCGTTGTGTAATATCATATAGTTTGCGAAGTTATTATATTTAGTTGTTAAGTTTTGTGTTACTTCTTGTAATAGTTTTATGTCTTCGGTGAGGTGTTCATTCTTGTCTTTTCCATAGGATAGTTGCTTATTGGATGGAGTAATTAGTTCTGATTGTTTATTTTTTATTAGGATAATGTGTTTTTTGAGCAGTTCAAAGTCATCGTTGTCTGGGTTGCCTGTAATATATTTAATTGTGGTACCTAATATATTAATTATTTAAGATGCCTCGTCTCGTGCGCGTCCTTTTGATTTTTTCGAGATTTTCATTTTCATGTTTCGTTATATAAGGCTTAGAATTGTGTTTTCAGGCCCATTACTCCAGGGCTAGATTGTAGGTATACCTCATTAATGAATCTATTTCGGATATAATTTACATATATAGTAAAACTCATTTTTAGCGAGTTATCCGAAACTATAAGACTTACATGCATCATGGATGTTCGCTAAGAAGGAGAGTTCATAAAAATCAACTCGTAAGTGGGGTTGCAGGGGCGTAAAAGATAAATATATCTCCGAAATTTGAAATTTGGGATTCTATCGTTATAAATCCCTCGCAATTGTGTCTTTGTGAAATGTATAGAAAAAAAAAATCACTTAGAAGGTAAAACCAATGGCATTTTAAAAATTGTTTTAATTACAAAAAATTAATTATTACTAAAGTTTAATTTACGCCCAGAGAAGCGGGTGGGTAAGAGCTGGTTTGTTATAAAACGTCTTTTATCTCTCCTAAAAGCTAGTGGTTTTTGAGATGCGTGGTTACGTTAGAGTAGTATAAATATTTCGCTGACTGGTAACTAAACAGGAGATACGTCTTTCGAATAGAATTTTAAATTAAGTTTAGTTTAAAAAAAAACGAACTTGGGAGTGGAAAATATATGTAACGATGTCATTATTTTTCGTGTTAATTCTTCTTCACAGCCCTTTTGACTAACTTTAATCGTAAAACTCCTCTAAACTTACCTAAGAATCCATTATCAGAAATGATTAATGAAGTCAGAGATAAATTGAAATCTTGCAACAGCCTTATTTCCTCTTCTCTGAAAAACAAACTGCATATTTCTAATCCAAAAGTGCCAAGATTGTATGCTCTACCAAAAATTCATAAACCAAGAAAATTAATGAGACCAATTGTATCAGCCATTGATTCTCCATCATACAACTTGGCAAAATGATTAATAAAGGAATTTGAAAATCTACCAAATTAACTACCTTCCTGTTCTGAAAAACACACATCTACAGAAAGGCGAGGTCTTGGTTTCTTTTAACGTATCATTGTTGTTTCCGAGTGTCCCGATTTCACATACCTGGAATTACCTGAGGGAGTTACTCGAGTTAAAAGGTTTTACTAACAAGATTGTTTCTGAGTACATATCCTTAACAAGATTATGTATGAAGCAAAATTGGTTTCAACTTATCTTTGTCACCGTTACCTCTGTCAATGTTCTTAGACAAACTTATTTATAAGCAAATTTGAATTCGAGGCGAAAGATGAATTCAGTTACTTTCCGAAGGTATGGTTAAGATATGTGAAGATATGAACATCTTTGAAGTTGATGTTTTTTAATTGGTTAATGAAGTTCGATGGCCGCACTTGATCCGGACTTTTTATGTTGAAATGTTCTCCTGATATTGTACCTCTAAATGAATTTTCATAATCTTTTATCGATGGGCAAAGATAACGATCAAATGTTATTATTATAGTGCGAGCGTTAGTGGCAGTAAAAATTGTAAGCAATTTTTGGGAAATGTTTCTAAAAGTTAGTGGGACGTCTGTTATGGAATGTAGAATAAAAAATCCATCAAATATCATTACATCAGATCCTTCAAGTGCATCGAATTTTATATTTTGTTCCAAACATTTCAATAACACTGATTATCAGTTTTATAAATCATTCCATCTAAGCGACTCATAACTTATGGAATTGGTGTTAGCGGATATGTGAAAACAGCATCACTATTTAATGTTGATTGTAAAGACAGTAAAAGTAAATGTCCTAACAAGTCACGCTGCATCCTTACTTCAACGACCTTTCCAGCAACAGACATTTTTCATTTTTATACCATGTTTGCAAAAGTCAGCACTTTATTTTTTTGAATTGTGTTTTCAAATCTGTGTGCGTTGATGCTACATTCATAAATAAATGCTTCAGGGTGTTCATTTCCTAATTTCTCTACAATTGGCAATATCAATTAATTGCCTAACTGACTGCCTTTCCACCATTATATTTATAGCTGACATTTTTTTTTTAATATAACATCTAAAGTATCAGTTGTAAAAATTTCAAACTGCTTGAAATTAATTTAAAATAATTATTTGGTCCTGTTTTATATTATTATGCTGCTTTATCCATCCTCTTTGTACTTAATTTAATTGAACCGTTCAATTTGCCATTAATTTAAAGATGTTAATTTATTTTTCTCTTTATTACATTAAGTAATTATTTCTATATAAATAACATTTTAAATTAAATATTGACATGTACAAAAAATAATAATGACTAATTGAAAAAGTAAGTATATTTCAAATTGTTTTTATTAAAAAAGTAAAATAAATTGACCGAATATGCTTTTCATAATTACGAATTTTAAAAATTTTTATTAATCGTCACTTGAATCTACTGATGTGTCCGATTCGTACTCGCTTCCCTCACAAATTTCATCTGAAGTATTAATACCCCCTTTTTCTTCTTCTAATTCTTTCTCAGCTTTTTCGGTTCCTTCTCTGTCAATATCTTCATTTCTTATAATTTCCTCGTCCTGTTCAGGATTTTCTGGGAGTAACATAAAATTTTATCATAATAATTATTTTTATCTCTACTGGTTTATGCGTTTTTCAGAAGAAATTATAAAAATTCATAAATTCCTGTAGTGTTAACAACACCCGTTATACTGATGATGCTTGGTGAAAGCTGATCACCGTCGAACCATTTGAAATTATATTGATCCTCTTTTTTTTTCATCCATAATCTACTGCAGGAAATTCAGTTGGAACCGACAGATGAGCATGGCTCCACAGATGAGCTATATATGCTGTACGCAGAATTTGTTGATATAACTCCGATACATTGCGGAAAGGTAGCTCCATCAATTGTATATTTAAAGTAAAAACGTCTGTTTTTACGTTTGTTTTATATAATTTTGTAAATGTAGCAACTCGTGCTACATTCACGTCACTCATACTTTTAAATCCGTATATATTCTGAGGACGAATTGTTCTATAGTTTTTTGGAGTTCATTTATATTACAATTATTGATGATTGGTATTTCTGCAAAGGCCTTTATGTAGGATTTTGAATTTTTTAATATTTTATAAGGGACTTCCTTGCCTCGTCTGTAGAATGCCGAATTAAAATCGGATCCTGTGAAAACGTGAAATTCTGGTAACGAGGAGCATAGTCTTCGAGAATGTCACGCAATCAACTCATATTGACGTATCATTTAAAATTACCAATTCCAAGTAAAATACTAATTTCTATTTTTTTTTCGAATATGCTGCATATTGCCCAACAATATAATCAAAATATCAGTGTCCGAGCATCAAAATCCGGTCACATGTGCATCAAAATCTATCTAACATGGAAGATTATTTTTGTGTCCGCTTCTTCGTGGGCCTTGCACTCTAAATATGGAACTATAGTTTTCACTATGTTATTATTTTGTCACCAATAAACGGAGCCACATGATCATTTTCCCAGTCCTTACATAGAAATCGAACTAATTCATCTTTGAAGTTGATGTTTTTCAATTCGTTAATGAAGTATGATGGCCGCACTTGATCCGGACTTTTTATGTTGAAATGTTCTCCTGATATTGTACCTCTAAATGAATTTTCATAATCTTTTATCGATGGGCAAAGATAACGATCAAATGTTATTATTATAGTGCCCAAGCAATATATAGTGTTGTAAGCAAATTTTGAGAAATGTTTCCAAACGTTAGTGGGACGTCTGTCATGGAATGTAGAATAAAAAACCTATCAAAGATTATTACAACACATCCTTGGTGATGCAATGGTGCATCGGATTCTATATTTTGTTCCAAACATTTTTCATGGAGTTTTCATGGAATGGATTGGAATCATAATGGAATTGGTGTTAGCGGATATGTGAAAACAGCATCACTATTTAATGTTGATTATAAAGACAGTAAAAGTAAATGTCCTAACAAATCACGCTGCATTCGTATTTCAACCACTTGTCCAACAACAGATATTTTTTTGCACCATGTTTGCAAAAGTCGGCACTTTTTGAATTGCTTTTTCAAATCTGTCTGCGTTGATGCTACATTCATTAATAAATGCTTCACGCTCTTCACTTCCTAATTTCTCTACAATTGGCTATATCATTTACTGCAGCTTGACTTGTCGATATATTAAATAAAAATCTTTTGTCCAAATCTCTATATAAATATAATGGTGGAAAGACAGTCAGTTAATTGATTGACTGGATTAAACAAATTCCATATTAAATGCACTCTCAGAACTTATAATCCCTCAGCTGACGATATGTAAATATCTGACGGTTGTTTTTATGCATTTAAATATATAATTAATCGATGTGCATAGTATCATTGAATTTGAAATTACTTTGCATCATTTATTTTCAAACAAATTTATATAACTGACTGACATATAATCCACCATTATCAACACAGCTCACTATTGTTATTATTTAAACATTTCTTTTATAAATTTTGGAATGAATTGAAATGATTTTTGGATTTTTTTTCAACATTATGGGTTGTCTCTCGAAATCAGCTCCAACGCGGTCGTGATAGCGGCCGCTTATTTTCATTATTAGTGATAATCAAACTATTAATTACAATTAAAATTAAGCAATCTGAAATGGCCATCAAAAATGCAACGCTACCTCCCGGACTATTATGGATTACCAACGATTGATTTAAGAAAGTTGGTATATCAATTTGCTTTTGAAAATAATATAGAGCATCCCTCATCATGGGATAATAATAAACAGGCTGGTAATGATTGGTGTAAGGATATCATGAAAAGACAAGCAAGAAGTCTTGCATCTGAAATGAATTTCAATAAACTTAATGTTAGCACGTTTTTTGGAAATTTAAAAAGTGTTAATGAGGGTTATCACTTTACACCAAAAAATACATGGAATTTAGACGAAAGTGAATTGACTAGTTCACAAAAACCAGTTGGTATTATTGCGTCAATAGGCCGCGTACGTGGTAAAACTGCAGTATATACTGATACTCCTGAAAAATTAGAGACAAGTGAGCAATGAAAAGAAAAACTAAATAAATTACATCTAACTGAGAAATCAAAAAAAAGTAGAGTGAAAAGAAATATCATAAAAGTTAAATAAATAATATAATAATATATGTTCGTTAAAACTATGTAATAATGGTATTAAGATAAAATATTAAAAGTGTTTTTGTTTCTAATACTTTTAGTTCAGTTATCCCTGCGGTAGGATCGGTTGTATAACGGTTGAACAACAAACTACAGAAATCCTTAGGTTTTTGATTCTTGTTGCAGGGAGTTTTATTCTTTCAAATATTGTAAAGAATGGTTGGCTAAATTTACGAATTTAACTGTTTCCCGTACACCCAGTATAAGAAAATGAGTAGTTTATTTTCAAATAATTAATAATAAACTACTCTCATTTAAAAGCGACTTTATTGCCTTATAGAAGTACTTCTTCGTTTATACAAAAACTAATTTAACTTTAACCAAAATAATATCCGAAAAGCTGCGTGAGTTAAACTACTAAAGTTAAAACAAATTCGCCAAAGTCTTTTAATCAAACAAAAGTCGAAAAGCTGGTTTTTTACTGAATATTAAAATAAAACAACTGTGAACTTTAGTTGGGAAATATGGATTGTATTGTAACCATCATTGTCGGGAGTAGATTTTATCTAGATTTGATATATACTAAGCGAACATAACCCGTCAGTCGTACACTGAAAACTTTCAAACTCGTTTCCAACTTTTTGCATATGTTAAATTTAATATGAAAAGTGAGTGTCACTGGATAAAGTTTTTAAATTTTCTGGTTTTATGTGACGAAGCTTTAAATATTTCTCTAATTAAAATTGAATTAAAGTTTTTTCGAATTGTGGGTTCCAGTGTATGATATGAGATAAACTTTCGTACTTGTACGCTTTTTGTTCATGAAGGATTGATGGTATTTATGGACGGTGATGGTCGTGTTACCTCAATTTATTAAGAACAACAAAAATATCTGGTTTACCACCGCATGAGTTTAAATATATTCATTTAATACAACTCGTCACGCAGGACACGATAACTGACTATAAAGATTGTTTACCAAGCAATACTTAATAGACAGCTAATTTTCCGATCTCAGATGTTTAGATTCCCCACAAGAAGGTCATGCTATCGATATACAGAGGTATTATAAACGTCTACGATTTTTTTATGCTAGAACTATCTCGACGACTTCTATGGACTGAAAACACCATCCGTGAAGTGATTTTTTCAATCGAGGGAACATCAAAAAGTGAATACTATGAATTATTTGGCACAAAACTGGGTATTTTATTCTACAATGTCTTTAATACCATGGTTGCTATTTATGTATCCGGAATAATAAATAAAAACAAATATGTATCATTGAAAATGATTTTATTGTTTTTAAAAATATTCTGCGCGATGATCGATTTTTTTGCATACGTTTGAACCAGTTTTCATAGCATATTTTCCATTCCGCTTGAGGTAAATCCAAAACATAAAATCATTGTCCATGAAGTTTATTCTTCACGGACCGGAACAAAAAGAACTCATTGGGTGTCAAATCAGAACTGAACGGTGGATGATCCAGCCATCAATTCGATGTTTTTACCGGTCAAATATTCAATTGTTCGGTTCGATGTGTCAGATTTCGCGTTGTCACGATGATCCTGCGTCGCTGGTTGTTTTTTCTTACATATTGAAAGACTTCTGGCAAATAACCAATAACTCATTGGGTGTCAAATCAGGACTGAACGGTGGATGATCCAGCCATCAATTCGATGTTTTTACCGGTTAAATATTCAATTGTTCGGTTCGATGTGTCAGATTTCGCGTTGTCACGATGATCCTGCGTCGCTGGTTGTTTTTTCTTACATATTGAAAGACTTCTGGCAAATAACTGATTTTCTACCATTTAAAATTGACTGGTCTAGGATTCTCTTGTAGCACTATAGAGGCACTTCACGTGAAGAGTGAAAAAAGCGAGGTTCTGAAATTTGTTCATGTTGGGCATATTTGTACTTCTAGGGGATATGAACGTGCACGCAACATTTTTTTACATGAGGTTTATTCGTTAAGATATGGAATTCTATATAGTTCACCTGATTGACGGTAGGGTTTCTTTGGAATTATATTTTCATATCGTAAGTAAATTATGATAAAATAAAAAATGTAGTGTTTTGTTTAGAAAATTTTCTGTTATATTTGATTTTCAGAGCAGATTCCAAATTAGAATTTTTTTTCTAGTGTTAAAACAGAAGTAAATATGTCAAATATTTTTTTAATAACTTCGACCATTTTAATTTTAAGTTTTTTACTGCAAAATAAAGCTTGACATTTATAAATTTTACCATAAAAATTGCAAAATGGGATCTAAATTAGTTTAGGCGATAAATCAATTAGAGTACGTACATGTCGCTCAGAGCATGATACCTGTCGCTTGTTTAAAGCGGTTGATAATGCAAAAACACAATAAAACTTTGATTTAAAACGTTGGTTATATTTTTTGTCTTCCCTATTTGTGTCATTATAAGATTATTTAATATCTAAATTTAAAATTAAATGTATTATTTTGAACCAAAATATATGTAGAAAGCAATATTAGAATAAAACATTATTTTACGTGATTTTTTCTCATATTGTGACGACGAAATACGAATAATAACGCCATCTCTTAATTGCGAAAAGAATCACTGCATCAAAACGAATTAAAGTTATATAATAGAAAGAGATGGAAGTATGACTCCAAGCCATGCTTGTTTTCCGTTATTTTTTGTAGTTGTTGTTCTAACCTCTTATTGGGTTATGTTCGTTAATAAATGTTATCATTTTTATTGATTTATTATGTCTCTCTACGGTGATCGGTGCTTCAATCCATTTAATTTACCAGCTCATCGAAAGTATATCAAAGGCTCATCGA
This sequence comes from Cosmopolites sordidus, assembly GCA_031761425.1. Classification (NCBI taxonomy): domain Eukaryota; kingdom Metazoa; phylum Arthropoda; class Insecta; order Coleoptera; family Curculionidae; genus Cosmopolites; species Cosmopolites sordidus. Next base: position 171,994 of record JARFXV010001791.1, on the reverse strand, counting down.
AATATAAGAAAAATTCCTAAAATTTTAGCTGAAAAATGGAACTGTTCCTCACATGTGTATGTGTGTGCATCCTGCAGGAAACGAATGTCGGTTGAAACACCTCCGATAGTGATAGAAAAACTCGTGTAAAGTAGTCAATCATCAATTCAAACTCCACAAAACTCCTAGATAAGATGTACCTTACATTCCCTAAGATGAATATAAACATAGTTCGACCCAAACTGACCAAGAACAAGACTAAGAAATCTTGAAGCAGTTGATGAAGGAGAAATTTAATGATCTGTCTACATTTACTTCTATGAAGACAATGATACTGACTGTTGCACCTAAATCTTGGAGTGAAAATAAACTTGCAGAAGAATTTAAAACTTCCAGACCACCAGCGAGAAAAGCAAAGCAATTAGTAGATCAGTTCGGCATTTTTTCATATCCTGCGTGCATAAATAGGTGACGTCGCAGCAATTTTACTATGTAGGTATGTCGTTTTTTACACAAACCAGCCAAGTTTAGTTAGCGCAACATGTAGCAATTATGACATGTCCGTACTCTAATTGATTTATCTCCTAAACTAATTTAGATCCAATTTTACATTTTTTATCGTAAAATTTATAAATGTTAAGCTTTATTTTGCAGTAAAAAAACATAAATCAAAATGGTCGAAGTTATTAAAAAAATATTTCAAATATTTACTTCCGGTTTAACATCGGAAAAGAATTCAAATTTTGAATCTGATTTGAAAATCAAAAACAATAGTAAATTTTCTATACGAAACATTACATTTATTATTTTATTATAGTTTACTTCAATATGAAAATAAAATTCCAGAGGAACCCTTCCGTCAATCAAGTGAACTCTATAGAATCCTATATCTTAACGAGTAAACCTCAAAAAAAAATTATGTGTACACGTTCATATTCCATAGAAGTACAAATATGCCCAACCTCACTTTCGTAGTCCGGTTCACGTGAAATGCCTCTATATCCACATGCCCATTTATCCAAAAAAAAAAAACAGGCGATCATTTGCTTCGAAGTGCTTCTTGCGCGAACAAAATTTGTTGGGTTTGGGTTTGGGTCATTTTGAAAGACCCATACAATCGACTGCTGTTTACTTTCGGACTTATACGCTTTTTTTTGAGCGATTATCAAATTATGCGAAGTCCAAGGCGCACAAATCTTGTTTACAGCTAATGTTCAATACGTCGATTACTCGGTACAAGATCCTTGAATTTGATTTTGTTTTTCGCATTGATGGATGTGGAACGTCTTCTTGAATAAAATTTATCTTCAACTACTTCACTGCCCTCATTAAAGTTCTTGTACCAGTTGTAAACATTTTTTGACGTATGATCTTTACCATCGTAACATTTTCTTAATGTTTTTAAAGCATATGACAAACAATCATTTTATTTAAAATATTACCGAGATTTTTTTTTTACAATTACTAAAGACGACAACGGCAGTCATATATACTTAAGAAATAAAAGAACCCTATGTTTTTCTACAACAAAATTTCAAGGGCATTCATTTAATACAACACAAGGGACACATGTTTTTGAAACGTAACTAAGATGACCTATTTTTAGGCAGACTAATAACTGGGGATAAAAAATGGATTGTTTACCAAGCAATGCTTAGCCGACAGCTCGCTTAAACGACATCAAAAGATGATATTCTCCAAAAGAAGGTCATGGTTATCGATTATAAGAAGATATACAAGAAGGTTGCCAATTTGGTAAAATTGTAGGACTTGTTTTTGTTTACCTGCAACTCCTTAAGCAAATATAGGGCGTTTTTTTACTTATATAACAAATTAGAATATTTTCTATACTAGAAGTTTTCTTCTTGACAGGTAGAGAATCACTCCAATGAGCGATTTTTTTAAAAGTTAAACTTAATAATAAAGTTTGTATGTTCTAGAAATGTGAACTAAGTTAAATTAAACTTATACATCATATAAACCACACAGTAATTTGTTTACCTGATAGTTGATGTTATTATACCCATTTAACTTGTTGGCCAACACACTGGGATGCACCGGCACTCTATCTCTGTACTTTACAGTATATTGATGAATGACTTCTTTAATAGAGAACAGTGCTTTGTCATGCTGGATGACGTTATTGCGTTATTGGAAATATGATAGGGACTATCAACAATGACGCGAGAGTCCTATTTTGAAACCTCCGGAATATGCTCTATATTGAATATGCTCTATATAGCTCTCCGCTATATTGAAATTACTGGCAGTTCCCCATGATTAGATTTTCAGAATGGTTTTGTAGAGTCATATCTTGTTGTCAAGAGTGAGCTTGGATTTGCGGTCGATGATCCAATTCAGTTGAGTAATTTTAAGACATAAATTAAGAAATTTTAAGAGATTTTTTTTGTTTAGTGAAAATGTGTGGAGATCCTCGGCTTGTGGAATCTGTCTGTTGTTAATCTTCAATGGTGGGCAGGTCTCACTACGCAAGGTGAATGTTACATGCGTTGACTTTGAACCAGTGACTTTTATGTGCCGTTTTGCATCCAATTCTGGATCTTTTCGAGGTTTGTTTGTAAATTTCTCGAGGCCTGCGCTGGGTTAATATGTGATAAGATGGTTCCTCGGACACTTTCCTATGGGACGCCGGATTGTATAGGTTTTAACTTGGTATAATCGCTACCTTATTTAACGAAAAAGTGCCTTTCAGTCAAATAGGATTTTAGTAATAGGAAGTGTTGCTATAGGAGGAGCGATTTTAATTTGACCTGCAGGCCAGTACATCATACCTTGTCAAAGGCCAGGAATAAGTCAAGGAAAGCAGCAGAACAATAGCTCTTGGTGTTTAGATCTCTATTGATTTTGTTAACCAGTCTATGTACCTATTCTATTGTACCACTTATTGTGAAAATCGAATTATTGTCCGAAATAAGTTTTCCTTCTTCTGTAAGTGACTTCAAACTTTTGCTGTACATTTTTCGAAAACTTTGGCGAGCATCGGTAACAAATTATAGGTCTATATGAATCCATTTCCTCTGATTTTTCCCAAGCTCTAAGATCATAATAACTTGTACAACTTTGCATCTACTTGTAAAATGATTTATGCGTAGAATTGCATTAAATATGTATGTTATAAATTTGATGCATTTTTGTGAAAGTTCTTGTAGAATCGTCCCGGTTATTAAATCGATTCCGGGGACCTTCTTGATGAGAATTTCTTTCAAATACTTTTTGTTGAAATACTAGAAGTTATCACTATAATTCTTATATTGTTATGAGAATTTCTTTAATAACCATTTTAATAACCATATTTTTCATTATTTTTAAGTTTTACCTTACTAAAATTATCCAAATAAGTTTCTAAAGACTTTCTGGAGATTTAGAATAATTTAGCACTTAATACTAAACTCTTTCCCTATTAATGAAAATCGGTTTTACCTTTTTTTTCCAAATAGCGTCTGGAAAGTTTAAAAATATATATCAAGCTCTTCCTTTGTTGATATAATTTGTATTCATTAAATTCAGATATGTTAAAAGGTCCATAATAGTTCAAGTTTTATGGATTCTGGAAGGCGTTTTTAGCTACCAAAAATAAAAGGAAATATGAAGACTTTATTAAGGGATTGAAACAGAAAGGTAGAAGGACCAATTTAAAAATTACGGGGGTTGTATGCTAAGTACCTGGTCTAGGCCAGAGATGGCGCTGCTAGTATTTAAAAAGTGATATTTTTCGTAAACATAACCTTTTACAATAATACAACATACAATTTTACATCCCAAAAAATTGATGCCACAAACTTTTTGGTCAATTTTGACCACTTTAACGGTTAGCTGCATTATAATTGCTAGGTATTTTGCCACATTGTGTTTTGTTGGATTTTGTATAGGCTCTTCACCCGAAGCGAACTTAAAAAAACTTGAAAATCTCAAAAAATATTTTGGCGAACGTCGAAATTGTTCACTGAACAAACGGATTGACAAGCGGAATGATTTACGAACATTATCTACCATCCGCGAAAATATTTTATGTATCATTTTTTACTTTTTTATTTATTAAATTTTCTTGTTTTGTTTATTCAAGCAGACTTAAGCGCACCTAAGGCATCGGTCGTCTGCTCAAAAGTTTCAAACTTCACTTGAACTTTTTACGTGCGACGAATTAAATATTGAAAGAAACCTAAATAATTAACGTGGGTGTTATTGAAAGTTCTCAATTTAAAATTTAGATTCTTTAATGTAGTGAAGGGTTTCTTTTAATTGTTCTTACTTGTTCTCTGCAAACGTCTGGATAATTGAAACCGAATTAAAAGTTTGTTTTCGGATTTCTGAGATCACTTAGTAGGTTGCCATCGTAAAGAATCTGAAAATTTTACAACCAATTTCGGAACTCTTACGAGAGCACTGTCTAGTGTTTTTACACCTTGTTTTCTGAAACTTTCAAGCCACTTGCTAATATACAGAAATTAAATGAGTTTATAGTGAACTTTTATCTCGGTAAGTCGTAGTTTATTTAAATTATATGTCAGTAAGTAATTGAAGAAGCTATTTTAATAATATATAGATGTTTATGCTCATCAAAGTACTATATAATATATAAGTATACAAGGTACGTCTCACGGGAAACAGGACCTTTTAAAAATAGCTATTTCTAGTGGCACCATTTCTTGTATTGTTGAATTGTTTGATTGCTTTCTTGAATTGTTTCAATTAAAGAAACAAGTGTATGGTGAGGATTATTTATCTCGTGGCAGAGTTCACGAGTAGTTTAAATGATTTAAAGAAGGTCGTGAGGATATAAAGGACGACGCACATCCTGGATACTTAAATTTACATTGAAATTGTGCGTAGATTTATAAAAAACAGACATCTTTATTGCTATATATAAAAATTAAATTGAATATGTCCAAAGATTTAATCCATCGCATTTTCGCACTTAAATTGATTGACAACCAAAAATTGCTCCGAATCCAATTGCAAGGACTTGATTAAATAGTCGAAAAAGGGCGTAAACCTCAAATACAGCATTGTTACTGGCAACTAGACGTGTTGTTTTCAATATGATCCAGAAGCCAAGCATCAAATTACCGAATGGAAGCATCCAGGTCAGCCAAATTCGAAGAAAAGCCGTCGAGAAGTCAAAAATGAAAATCAAAATGTTGATTTGTTTCTACGATTCGGAAGGAACTGTGCTCAAGCAGTTCGTTCCACCTGGACAAACGATCAATGCTGTATTCTATCTTGGTGTTACGAAGCGTCGTATTCGTTGTGTATGGTCACAATATTATCAACAAGGCAGCAGGAGCTTGTTGCACGATATTCATGCAAAAATGGCATTTTAACCATGAATAATTCGCCATACTTGCTTGATTTGGCTCCCTGCGACTTTTATCTCTTCGAAACCGACATTCATTCTACCGACATTGAAACTGTTCAAAAGGCATCGACCTTTGGCCATCACATATCTTTGGCCGAGCTGAAAAATTCGTTCGTCCGACTAATTGACCTTGCAAAACTTTGAATTGAGGCGCAAAGAGATTATTTTGACTAAAAATAATAATTTTTGCAGAAAAAATATTTAATTGTATTTTTCCTGAGACGCACCTCGTATATACAGCTTGTCAAAAGTGACGTTATTTATTTATAGATTTCATGATTTCTTATTCAAAATAGAGTCATTCAGATTCCACGAGGAACATCATAATGTTTGTAGACAATAGATGATTTACAATCCTGCATGTGTATGTTTGTCTCTTTACCAACTATCGACAAATTTTCCAAACTTTCAACTAAAATAAGCTGTTGACTAAATTTTGCATTTCTACTGACTACTGAAAATACGAGATGTGTAAACATAGTAATGAGACTGATTTTTTTTTGTTGCAATTGGAATTCTCCTTTTTTTCCTTCCAAGCAGTTGCCTTGGAAAGCCACACAGCGCTGGAAACGTGGAACCGATTTGTCCACTCTTCGTAGCTGTGCTGTAACTCAGATACTGGAATCCTCTTCAGCTGATCGGTTATGGTCATTTCAATGTTCTCCAGTGACCCAAAATTGTGTCCTTAGAGGTGAATTTTTAATCTTAAGAAAAGTAAAAAGCCACAAGGACTCAAATCTGGCGAATAAAGGGGCTGAGGAGTCACAATATATTTTTACTTGCCAGAAACTCGCTGCATTAGAATCGATGCATTACTCAGGTGTTTTTGATGATGCTATGCTTAGCAAAAGACCAAATCAGCCTGCTTTAAATTGCTCATTCTAGCTATTTTTGGCCGTTGTGAGATAGGCGCCTGACCTTGGCGCTGATTCCTGACTTTGGGGCTTCGTTTCCGGATCAGATATCAAAATTGAAGATCGTCACCTGTAATGACACGTTCCAACAAATAAGGATCATTTTCAATGCGCCCCAAAAAGTCAATATCAAACATGTTTCCCTCTAATGTCAACGACTCAACTCTATATTCTCCAAATACGGCTCCGTCAAAATGAGTCAAACCCAACAAAAATTGTTCACGCAAGAAGCACTTTGAAGCAAACGGTTGCCTGTTTTTTTTTGGATAAATGGACATGTGGCTACAGTGCCATTAGGCACCGTAGAATAGTCAGTTCTGACTGGCACATAATCATTTGTTTGCCGGAAGTCTTTGAAGAAATAAGAAAAAATAACCAGCAACGGAAGATCATTTTTTAGCATGACTACGCAAGCAAGCACACATCGGACCGAATAACTCAATATTTGACCGGTTAAAACATCGACTTGATACACATAATTGATTGATAGCCGGCTCGTGATTGGCTGAGGCAAGTAATTATAAAAATCCGGTTTATATTTGATTCACACTCGTATTTGCAGTTTAAAAAATCGATTGCCACAGGGGATGTAAAATGTTATTTCCCCCCTAACTAATCGAAAAATATATTACTACCAATCGATACGTGGTCCGAAATTCCACATTTTTATTTTTTATTCCATCTGCCTAACTGATAAATTGTCTTACTATATCGTGGTACGATGAACTTGATACGATTCAGGGTATGTGAAGTGTTAAATTTTTCCGTTTTCCCTTTTATACGAAAAAAAGGGTCCGAAGAATTTTCCAGGACGCTATTCCATGCTGAAAGATCAAAATAAACCAAGCAACATAAATTAAAAAAATACTTAAATTATTTTTTTTTCAAATTCGTTTCGCTTTTATTTATCTAGTCTTCGTTCGATAAGGATTTAGCTTAGCTTTCAGTCAGAAAAAAGGAAGAATTCCTAAACGAAATAATGACTTGATAAACTTGATAAAAATTACTTTTTTTTTCGCTGTTCTCTGCGTTGTATTAGAAATATCTCATTTAAAAAAAAATGATAGAAATTTATATCTAAGGGTTTTTATCGTTCGTTTGGAGTTTTCTCGTAAAAACGACAACATAATGTTTTTAAAATTACAACCAAATAAAATATTACTGAGAGTTGCTATTTATCTATCGGGAATAATAAATAAAACCAAATATTTATTATTAAAAAACAAATATTTATTATTTATTATTGAAATATTTATTATTGAAAACAGAGGGCTATCTCTACTCCCAGTTTGTTACAAGATTCTATCTCAATGTCTTCTGGACAGAGCACAGAGACAGTTAGAGCCAATAATTGGTGAATATCAAGCAGGTTTTTAGACCGGGCAGATCCTGCCCTGAACAGATCCTAATCTAAAGTTGATCCTAAGACATCACAAACTGTACAATAAAAATCTCGTCTGTACATTCGTGGATTTCAAAAAAGCATATGATTCTAGTGACCGCGAATCTTTATTCCAAATCTTGAAAGAACAAGGACTAGATTTGAAAAAGCTGGTAATTATTAAAGCAACACTAACTAACACAAGGTCAAAAGTTAAATTCATGTGACATCTCAGAGCCCTTCGAAATTAAAACTGGAGTGAGACAAGAGGATGGATTTTCGCTACTCTTATTTAACTGTGTTCTAGAAAAAGTAATACAGGAGTGGCGTGAAGAAAAGTCGGCGCTGAATATTGATCAGCCCATTAAACTGGGGAGAACCAACATTAAAATTGATTGTCTGGTGTTTGCTGATGATCTAGTAATTTTGGCCCAAGATATATTAACGGCACAAAAACAGATTGAAATCCTAAAAGAAACAGAAGAAAAGGTAGGACTCCAAATTTCCTTTGAAAAGACACAATACATGACCTGCAACAGACTAAGAACACCATTTCTAAAAACAAAATATGATAGCATCAGACGAGTCTCTCAGTTCAAATATTTGGGTGAAATAATCATAGAAAACGGGTTGGAAAAAGCGGCCAATAAGGGTAGATGTCAAAAAATGGAAACGGCATTGAGACTTGAGACATTGAGACGCAAAATATATACAACAAAAAATGTATATCTAAAAACACAAAACTGAGACATTACAACAGTTATTAAGCCAGAAAGGTCTATAAGGAGATTGAAAAGAAGGAAAAAAAAATCATAAGAAAAATCTTGGGCTCCAAACAAATAAATAGCACAACATACCGACTTCGAGCAAATCAACAAAATACACAGATATACATACATATATACATACAGATATACATACATCAATGTTTTGACCGATGAAATATTGAGTTGTTCGGTCCGATGTATGAGAGCTCGCGTTGTCATGGTGAAGAATGATCCTGTGTCGCTTTTCTTATTTGTTCAAAGACTTCTGGCAAACAAATGGTTGTGTACCATTCAGAGTTGACCGTTATACGATTCTCTAGTGGCACTGTAGCCACATGCCCATTTATCCCAAAAAAAAGGTGACTATTTGCTTCGAAGCTCACTTTGAAGGACCCACACATTCGACTGTTATTTACTTTCGGATTCATACGGATAGATCCAAGATTCCTCACCTGTTTAGATGTTATACACTGCTTTTGACGTACCGAAATTTTATTTTTTGTGTTTGAAAAATTTTAAAATGCGCCTTTGGCTACGACGTAAAAATTACTTAAATCGGGCGTCTAATCGGTATCCATCTGAATTCAAACAATTGATTGAAAGCAATGGTTATCAACCAGATTAGGTATTTAACGCCGATGAGACAGTTTTATTTTGGAAAAGAATGCCTGCTCGAATATGTATGTCTCAAACTGAAAAATAGAACCAAAGAATAGTGTTACTCTCCTCTTTTGCTCTAATGCTTCAGGTAACCACATGATAAACCCATTGCTGGTATACAATTATCTGGCGGTCTTTTGGAGAGCAAATCAAAAGTGTTGCTTGACTGCAACATTATTTAGAAACTGGTTTCTGAACTTCTTCGTACCCAGTGTTAGGCAATATTTGGCCTCAAAATCGTTAAAAATTTACTACTTATCGATAATACTCCCGGCCATTCCGAATCCCTAAAGTTTACTGATCCAAAAATAGACGTTTGCTTCCTACCTCCTAACACTACATCATTGATACAACCATTAGATCAGGGGATAATAGCAGCGTTTAAAAGATATTTTGTGAAGCGAATTTTCAGTGATGTATTGAACAGCATGGAATAAAATCTAGTTCTCACTGAGAGTTGGGAAGCTTTTAATATCGCTCATTCTATAACATTTATCAAAGAAGCAGTGGAAGATGTTATGTTCATCAACAGTGAATTCCTGTTGAAAGAAAGAGGAGGAAGAGGAGAAAGTTATGGCCAGAGGTTGTGGCCGATACCTCTGCAGTTCCTGACAAAGAAACAGAAATTGAATACATTGCAAGAGGCTTACACCAAATTCATGGCGATGGTTTCGACGAGTTGCAACCAAGTGACGTTGAAGAAGTTATAGCTTCTTACAACAATGATCTATCAGAATTGCTTGAAATTCTGGAAAATACATAGGATAATTAAGGCAATACGTATTACGGCAATATAAAAAAATTTAATTGCGAAGGCAATACAGACGATGAGATCACTGACGAGGCAACGTTAAGTAGTTTACAAAAAATTACAATAGCCGCACAACAGTTGCAAGGTTTGGTCTATGATGAAGACCCTTCACTAGAATGAAGCCTAAAGTTTTCAGATGGTTAAAATGGGCTTCTACAACCTTACAGGGAGATCCAAAAGGAGGTTACAAGAAAAATAAGTTAATACCAAAATAAGTTCTACCTTTATAAAAAAATAAATATGTACATGCATATTTATAATATGGAATTCATGGAATTATGGATTACTGGACTTATAAAAGACGCAATCATTTTTTAACTTAACAAGCGAAATAATATGAAACTTCTATCAGATGTCAAGGACAGTCATACCAACTTAAAAAACGAATGGCTGCATTTATACATAAAGGGCGCGTTTTTTTTTAACAAAAGTCAACTTACCCTTTGATTGTAATATATGAGAGGCGGAAACTAATTTTTATTATTTAATATTATATCAACAAAAAGTTTTGTGTGACACTCTTCAAAAAAATATTGAAAACAAGAAAAGTTCATCCGTGGTCTATACAAAAATTGGCCCTTTCTTCAGTCACCATCAAACCGTAGGAAACTGTGTCCTCAGTCAGGCTCGAGCTGAACTTCCAAAAGCAGCTGACGTAATGACTAAAGGTACGAACATATATACGGGCCATGTCGGATGTAGGGTGTAATACAATGCAGCTCACGTCATCGTGTGGTGAACATCCGCAACAGTCGGACTTCGCGATACCCTCCGTGAGTAATCCAGGTTCTACCTAGGCATTAGTTATATACGAAAAATTGCGTAGTAGTCGACTAATGACGACTTAAGGTCAGAAACCGGTCTCGAAAGACGCTGACGTTTTGGTGGTGGCTGAAGGATTAGACAATTTTTGCATGTACATGGATGAATTACACTGGGGAACAATTTGAAAAATAATTTCTGTTGAGTTCGATATTTAAGCTGTTTTATACGTAAATTGACATGCTAATTTCAAAATTTTATTTAGTTTTTTTCTATCACGTCAAGTTTTTTCTCTACAGTCGTTGCGTATCCGACTAAGCTTGGCGAATCACAGAAGTCACTACTGCTCTCCTACTGACAAACCTTCTTCGACCTAGGAGTGGGGGTGTGAGTGACGTTGCGTCATCCAAAACTAGTTCGGTCAGTTACGCATGAGATGCTAAAGTACGCGGGTCTGTGTCGCTCTGATATAGTGAAGTCAAAGTATACATTGCCAACTACAGATTTTCGTTGTCCGCCTCTGGAGTTCTCGTCGTAAGTACTTAAGCAACCCTCATTCATTTTGTTATATATGTCGCAGTTTTACCATCCACATTCAATGGATTAATATTAGTACATTTGTCAGGCAAATATATTTTGCTTATTTTAAAGCCTGTGCCTCATTCAGCTGAAATTCCAGTGCCAGTTTTTCAAGAATTACCTTCTTTAGAAATACAAGAATGTGAATCAAGTGAAGATCGAAGTGACTCCACCGACGAAGAATTCAAAGTTTCCAATGATTCTGTTCGTAAAGGATTCAATCAACATGAATTAAACGATTTAGCACGAGATTTGAGACTATCCAAAAAAGCATCGGAATTATTAGCATCAAGACTGCACGAAAAAAAATTGCTTGACAAAGGAGCTAAAGTCACTTACTATCGATCCAGAGAAAGTGAATTTAGGCAGTACTTCAGAAACAATGACGGATTTATATATTGCCAGAACGTAGAAGGTTTAATGAAAGAACTGGTCATTTCTAACTATAACGCAACTGAATGGCGATTGTTTATAGATAGCTCAAAGCTTAGCTTGACAACTGTGTTCTCCTACATAATGGAAATTTATACGGTTCAGTCCCAATAGGTCATTCAGTTTCTTTGCGTGAAGAATATGGCGACATAAAGAAAGTCATTGACTTGTTGCAATATAACATGCACCAATGGATCATCTGTGTTGACCTTAAAATGGTCTGTTTCCTTCTTGGCCAGCAACGAGGGTATACCAAGTATCCCTGTTTTTTGTGCATGTGGGACAGCAGAGCTTGTGAGAAGGGAATTGGGTGCAATCGAACTGGCAGCCAAGATCTGACCTAAGATCTGGTGATCCAAACATTTTAAATCAGCCACTTGTCGACAGAAAAAACATTGTATTTCCACCTTTGCCTATAAAACTAGGTCTCATGAAGCAATTTGTTAAGGCTTTGTCAATTGAAGGAGACTGCTTTAAGTATATCATTTCGGCATTCCCTAGCCTGTCATATGAAAAGATAAAGGCTGGTGTGTTTGATGGTCCACAGATTCGACAACTCGTTAAAGATGAAAATTTCACTGAAACAATGACCGAACTTGAAAGGAATGCTGGTTGGCTTTTAAAAATATTGTTAAAGACTTTCTTGGAAATACACGAGCCCCGAATTACATCGAAATTGTTCAACAACTCTTGGAGAGCTTTAAAAAGCTTGGTTGCAACATGACCATCAACTGCATTTCTTACATAATGATCTTGCTAACTTCCCAGAAACTCTTGGTGCTGTTAGTGATGAACAGGGCGATTCCACCAAGATCTAAAGGTTATGGAAGCGCGGTATCAAGGTAGATCGGATGTCAGTATGGTGGCTGGCTACTGTTGGAGCATCAAGAGAGAATGTCCACAAACTGAATACTCCAGGAAAAGCTATAAGAAGAAATTTTTACCATAATATTTTTTATTTATTTTTTGTATAAACACAATTTAACTTTTAATAATATGTTAACCTCTGTATGAATAAAATATTCTAATCTATTTGGTCAGATCTCACCTTATTTCCTTTCGTATGTTCACTTCTAAGGTAAAATGAGGGGTATGCTGGAGCTTAAGAACTTGACATGATAGAGAAAAACTGTGAATACTTTTGAATTCAGAGATCAAAAATTAGTCAAAAACAAAAGTTGCAGATCCAAGTCAACAAAATTGCTGTTCCCCAGTGTTATCCTTGTTTTTGAATATTTTTAACATTCTTCACGGGTTCATTACTCACATTTTCATTCAAATGGTTATTTTGAAGTGACTAGTAGTGGTTTTCGTTTGTTTCTAATTTGCAGTTTTTGTTTAATGAGAACTTCACTGATATTATAAAACCACTCGTTGAATAGTTTGAAGTAATCCAACAAAGGCAATTAATTAAAATGCACATAAGAATTAATGTATTTTAAAGTATTTCAATTTAGCCAAAGCCGGACAGAAGTATTTCCTGTTGAAAAGTTTACGGTTGACAAATTTTATTTAATTAAATATGGTCAATTCTAAAGTTTTATTGCTCAATAGAATGTAGAGTATAAAGAATATACAGGGTGTAAGGAAAAGTCATTATCATTTGAGGCTTTACAATGCTTAAAGGGTCTTGAACTGTCGTACAATGTAGCGCTCTAGTTTTTGTTTTCCAATTTACTATTTTATGTGTCTTTCAAAGTCTTATATTCCACCTCTAGTTGTCTGGTTCTCCATCTTTATTGCGGTTTTTTATAACCGAAATCGTCAAACCATTTTTAATAGGGTATCTGATAACAAAATTTACCTATGGTATCGTTAGTTGCCCTTACTACAACTTTTTTTCACTCTACCCATAGTTGATTGATATCTAAGTTGGTAGAATTCAATTTTTTAAGTTTCGTTTGAGTTCTCGTTGGTAGGTGTTTGTTTATTGAAGTGAAATCTTCTTTAGCCGCGTTGAGCGATTTTCGACAGGGGCAAAACTTATGGGTTTGAAATGTGTTTTAAATGTTTTAAATTAAATTGTGTTTTAGATAATCATTATTTTAATTGTTTAATTGTAGAATCACTGTGCAGTATACGAGTGAGTTTATTTAGAAAAATGAATAACAAAAACAAAGCATTTATTTTCGAATATTTCCAATATTGGTATCAATATTTGCGTTAAAAAATTTTATATTATTTATTTTTCTAATATTTAATTTCTGCAATATATCGTGCAATGAATATTTCATAGTGGTTTAGGGGTTATCTTACTAGCGTGGTAAAACAGATTTCTAGTTGTTCGATAATATTTTTCCCGCGGATTTTAAAATTAAAAAATCTATAAAATTTTATAATAAATTTAATTTCTCAAAATTATTATTTATTGATTTAAATTGTCAGAAATAAAATACGTGTTTTGTTATTGCAAAATGATTATTTATAAACTTATATCATTCGATTTCACCATTAGAACAAAAAAGTATTGTAATATTATTAGTTTTTCTAAATGTCTGTTTTCTATTTTTTGTTTTTGTTTTCTATTTGTTTAGATTCTGGATCTTACGTGAAAAAAAAATTATACATTTTTAAATTATACATTTAAAGAATAATTAATTTAAAAATTTAAAAAAAAACCCAGTTATTTTAAAGTTTCAAATTTTCACTTCTGTCGGCAGTCCCCAATATTTTTTTCCTTTTATTTGTTGATCTTTGCTTTTATTTCTGATTCTAATAAGCAATTCCTATAAATCAACCAACTATATAATTAGTAGTCTCTCTTTCAGTTCTGAATTCTAAAAGGCCCGAAATTGAGTAAATAAATATCCAAAATAAACACGATAATGCAACGTCAATTTTTAAGAAAATTTTCAAAAGTTCAAACTTGGTTTTCGTGGAAATGGAATCCATTTTGGACACGTTTTAAGAATTCTTTTTTTTTTTGAAAAATTTTTTGGATATATTTACTAAAGTACTTTCCCGTTACACCTTTTTTGGATTTTCCCAACTGATAAATTACTAAATTTTGTCTTAGTAAAAAGAAAAATCTGTTTCAATTCACCATTGCCCCATAATTTATAGGTGGAATTTTTGCCTAAAGTATTTTTCTATTCTTTTACCCGGGAAAAGCGTTCAAAGAATTTTCCGTGCAGCTTATCTATATAAGGGACTTACAGACAATTTGAATGACGACATATACGTGAGGTCGTTTTTTTTTTGGTTAGTCTGAATTTTATACAAACCATCCTCGTTCTCGGAATATACGCAGAAATTTTATTTAACTTATTTTTAATTTGAAAAAGAGACTCAGAATATGAATTGTAATGATCTCCTATATATAAGGAAATATACATTTTTATTTTTTTTTAATCCACCGACAAAAAAAACCTATTCGAAAAAAGGGTTCGATTACTAATAGATTGTCAGCATGTTTCTCTATTTTATGGTTATTTTAATATATGGGACATTTCACGTCAAGCGGAATACAAAAAAAAAGTGAGGTTTTGAAATTTATTCAAATTGGGCTTTTCTTGGAGATATGAACGTGTACACATATTTTTTTTTATTTGAGGGTTAGTTGTTAAGATATGGGAATTTGGAATTTTATTTCTAGAGTTAAATCGGAAGTAAATATTTCAAATATTTTTTAATAACTTCGGCCATTTTTTTACTGCAAAATAAAGCTTAACTTTTATAAATTTTACCATAAAAATTGGATAATGGGATCTAAATTAGTTTAGGAAATAAATCATTTAGAGTTCGTACATGTGATACCTGTCGCTTGCTAAAGCCGGTTGGTGATGTAAAAACACATTAAAACGTTGGTTATATTTCAATAATATTGATGATGTATTATTGTCTTACCTATTTTTGTCATTATAAGATTATTTAATACATAAATTTAAAATAAAATGAATTATTTTGAACAACAATAAGTGCAGAAAGCAATACTAAAATAAAACATTATTTTACGTGATTTTTTCTCACACTGTGATGACGACATACGAATAATAACGCCAATAATACGTCACTTCATCAAAACGAATCAAAGTTATATAATAGAAAGAGATAGAAGTATAATGCCAAGCCACGCTTGTTTTCCGTTATTTGTCTAGTTGTTGTTCTAACCTCTTAGTTACCTAGTTACGTTCGTTAAATAAGTTTTATTATTTTTATTGATTTATTGTGGCTCCCTAAGGTCATCGATGCTTCAATCCATTTAATTTACCAGCTCACCAAAAATTTAACGATATAAGAAAAATTTCTAAAAGTTTAGCTGAAAAATGGAATTGTACTTCAAATGTGTATGTGTGTGCATCTTGCAGGAAACGACTGTCGGTTGAAACACCTCCAATAGTTGAAACACCTACGATAGTGGTAGAAAATCTCGTGCAGAGTACATTCCCAAAGATAAGTATAAACATAGGTCGACTCAAACTGACCAATACCAAGAAATTTTGAAGCAGTTGAAGGAGAAATTTAAGGATCCATCTACATCTACTTCTATGAAGACAATGATACTGACTGTAGTACCTAAATCTTGGAGTGAAAATAAACTTGCAAAATGTTGCATTTTTTATGGTAAAATTTATAAATGTTACACGACAAATGTGATCTTAACAATTAATAGATCAACAATTATCATCTCCTAATCCACGAGGTTATCGTAGATTATGCGTCAATACAGAGAACTGAAATTGATATTGAACGACAAAGAATTTTTTTCCAACCACGGTTTCAATCATCAGTAATTATTCCAGGAATAAACTATTCCAGGGACAAAAACATACCACCGTTTTGTTCAAACTACTGAAAGCATGGTTATAAAACAAACCAGTATTGATTGCAATAGTAAAATTGTAAAATTTATAAAATAAAATATATTTCTTTTGACACAATATTGATTCATTTAGTTATAAATTATTATTAATTATATATTGGTATCAGGTGTAAAATAGGTGACGTCACAGCAATTTTACTATGTAGGTTTACTCAAACCAGCCAACTTTAGCAAACGCCCAGTATGGCATCTACGTACTCTAATTCATTTATTTCCTAAACAAATTTAGATCCCATTTTTCAGTTTTTATGATAATATTTGCAAATGTTACGCTTTAGTTTGCAGCAAAAAAAACTAAAATTAAAATGGTCGAAGTTATACAAAAAAATATTTGAAATATTTACTTCCGGTTTAACACTAGAAAAAAAAGTGAAATTTGGAATCTGATTTAAAAATCAATAAGAACCTTAAATTTTCTATACAAAACACTATATTTATTATTTTATTACAATCTACTTCAATATGAAAATAAAATTACAAAGAAACCCTTCCGTCAATCAGGTGAATTCTATAGAATCCCATAGCTTAAGAACTAAACCTCATATAAAAAAAAATATGTGTACACGTTCATATCCCCTAGAAGGACTAATGTGCCCAATATGAACAAATTTCAGAACCTCGCTTTTTTTTTCGTTGTCCGCTTCACGTAAAATGCCCCATAACAAAACCATTTGTTTTTTCAATTGATATGATTATTCTTTTTTCTGTTTTGGGTTTATCGCCACGATCTAAAACTCAAAAAATATTAAAAATATATTTTTTTGAGTTTCCGATCGTGGCGAAAAATCCAAAAAAAATATATGAACACGCCACAATCATTTAAACAATATTTATGATAATTTTTGATAGCTGATAGATGTTTCATATCAGTTTGATTTTTAAATTAGAAATTGTTTAATCTTTTATAGTTTTTTTTCGATCTTTTAAAACTGATTCGCATTATATTTTGTACAAAACACAAAATTTCTTCTGTTGATACATAAAAAATATAACTGCGATGAAGCTATGTCAACAAACTATTTCCATGTGATATAAGGACTTTGGTGAAGACCGCCATCATTAGAATAGATCAAAAGACTGTCGAGTTATATCGCTTAACATGACAGTACCTTGTGTCACCTCGTCGATGAAAACACGATGGAACAAAGAGCTAATATTAAATTTTGTTTCAACCTCTGTAAAACTTTTACAAAAACGTTTGAATTGATGAAAAAAGTTTATGGTGATGATTACTTATCCCGTACACGTGTGTTCGAGTAGTATAAGCGATTCCAGAACGGTCTTTGAAATGCTTTGGAAGACGATCCGAAACCAGGCCGGTCAAAAAACAAAAATCGCAATTAGTTGGTGGAAGATGTGCGTAAAATGATCGCCTAAGATGCGAATTCGACTATGAGATGGATAGCGGGGAGATTAAGTACAACAAAAGACATGATTCACGAAATGTTTACAAAGGATTTAAATAAATGAGAAAATGTATGCTCAATTTATTTCTCACGCCTTAAATAAATGAATTTTTGGCAAAAAAACAAGTCTTTGTGCTTCAACATCTTCCGTATTTACCTGATTTATCTCCATGTGACTATTTTCTGTTACCGAAATTCAAACTGGCCATGAAAGGAAAGTTTTATGATAGTGTTACGCAAGTCCAAGAAGCCATGATTTCGAAAAACGATTTAAAAAGGCTATGCTAGTATTGATTGAATACACAGTGGTGTATTGATGCCAAAGGGAAATATTTTGAATTAATAGATATAGTTTTTCCAACATTTAAACATTTAAATTTTTCCTACATACCGTGTATATTTTCCTGTCAATTTCGTACAGCAGAAATAAGAAAACACCGGTCGTTACATCAGCGAGTACAAAAAATAGTCTAAAAACAAACGAAACAAACAGAAAAATGAACCGATACTATATATTTCGATAATTTCTGTCACTTCTCATTTAATGTTACGTCTCATACGCGGTAAAACACACGAAAAATTCTACAGACATTTTTTTTTTTTGGGAAAAAGAAAACCAAAGAATCTTACGCAAAAATTTCACGTAGGATGGATTGTATCAAGTTTAACTTTTTTTGCGACTACAACATAGTGGGACTATTTATCAGTTACACACGTCGAACAAAAAATATGACTTTCGATTCGCGTTTAGATGAGTGGTAATATATTTTTCGATAACCTAAGAGAAGAAAAAGCCTTTTGCATTCCTTAAAAAGAACATTCGTTATCCTCAACTCTATGAAACGAAACCCTGCGAAACCATAAGTACTAGTGCACTATTTAAAGTTTTTTACACTTGTATTGTTTATATTTGTTTCTTTTAAGACAACATGTTTAAATTGTTATTCATTTTCTTACTGGAGAGCCAAACTAAGTTTTGTGTCTATTCTTGTATTAGAAATTTGCGTAGAACTCGAAGAAATTTACCATTACATATTAAATCTTTTTTTTTTACTTCTAGACGTACTTTTTGCTAACCATCTATCAATCTTCCAGATTGAATCATCTCCTGATGATGCTAACATGGATAGCGAAACGCGCGTCGGGAAATTTAAAATCTCTTTGAATTTATGTTTTGTGTACACAAAAATGATGCTATGACATGATACATTCTGTCAAAAAAAGTACCGAGAATTGGTCAATAAAACACAAAATGTTTATTATTTATCCAAATTTATCGTATCGCCTTCAAAGTAGGCCCCTTTCGAAATAATGCACCTATGCCAACGAATAATTCAATTGTCAAAACATTTTTTAAACGCATTTTCCGGAATCGGCTTCAGTTCTCGCCGCGAATTATCTTTTATGTCTTCTATCGACTGAAAACAAGTGCCTCGAAGTGGTAATTTGAGTTTTGGAAAGAGAAAGAAGTCAGCAGAAGTCATACCAGGTGACTACGGTGAGTATTCGATGGTATTTGTTGAGTTTTTGGCCAGAAATTCGTTCACAATAATAGCCTTGTGAGATGCGTTGTCGTGATGAAAAATCCAAGAGTTTTCTTTTCACAAATCTGGCCTTTTTCGACTAATTTGCTCTCTCAAACGCCGCTTAATGCTCAGATAATATTCTTTATTTACCTGTCTGACCCTCTGTCTACACCTTAATTACACCTGGCGATTGAGTTACTAAAGAAAATTTAGGCACTAGTTGAACGGCAACGCGTTTCATCTCCAAACAATCGCTTAAAATGATACGAATTGATTCGTGAGACACAGAAAAATCAATCGGTTATCTCTCTCAAACTTAAATGACGATTTTCAGACACCATTTGGTTCAAATTAGCGATGTTAACTTTAGTTGAAGACTTTGATGGCCGACCAGAACGAGGCAAATCTTTCACCATATCCCGGCCGCTTTTGAATGGACTGTATCACTCATATGCACGTGTTTTTGAAAAAGACGATTCACCGTAAGCCTTATGCAACACTTTCAGCGACTGGGCATACGAAATTCCCTTTGCAATGCAAAGTTTAAGATAAATTCATTATTCGATGTTTTTGTCCATTGTAAAAATTGGAAAATACACTTGAAATGAGCTGATAAAATCGAACACTGTAAACAAACTAATTGACAGATGACGTTTAAACTCCGCCTTAGTATAGAGGACAGTTGTGCCAACTTACCGATAAAGTAATTTTGACAATCCCTTTAAGCGGGCTTTTCAAAGGATTCCCGGTACTTTTTTGACAGAACGTAAAAGCTTCAAGAAATTCCATTTACATTTGATACAAGAATATTAGTTATGAGTGGATCCACCGCGGTTAGTATAACACTATGTAACTCTACGAGACATAGAATAAATTTATTTATCTATGTATTATTGTAGCAAGGTATATCCATCCGCGTTGTACACCGGCTGAGAAATCACTCGAGATTTCCACCAATTCTATCCCACATATGTTCTACCGGTAACAAATGTGGTTGCTCATAGCTTGTATTATTCTACTTTCATCAATTTCCACTTCTTGACACACACACAGTGCTTCAATATAAGTTTGTATAATCCCAAACATTTATCATGTTGAAAATTTTGGAGATTTTTCTGCGAAATTTTATGTGAATTAGTTGTTGTTGCTTGTAATATTAATTTAAGTTTTGCAAATCATAGGACTATCGAATTACGGTGACGAAAACAATTCGAAATATAAAAAAGAAAGAGAAAAGAGAAAATGAATTCCAAATAATTATATTAGCTCAGAGAAAAAACTGTTACTTCTTATAAATGATGATTGCCTTTGAACATTAATAGAAATCGAATAGCATTGCCTGAATTCGCAGAAGGGCTGTTTGAATTCCAATTAGAGAGCGAAATGATTTTTTTCGAAAGAAATATGAAATAATGACAGATCAATCTCAAACGAGACATTCTACTATTTTTTTTCAAAAGTTCTTTTGTTTTATTAATTTCAACAAATTTCAAACCAACTCAGAATTATTTTACACCATATATAGGATGATTGTTTTTAGTGTGCCCAAATTTTTAAATCAGATAAAACAACAAACGTTCTCAAACAATTATGTCGGCAATTTGTTCAAGTTATGTTGACTTCCAAGGCGTCAAAAGATGCTGTTTTGTCGACGCAAACCAAAGATTAAAAATAACCCAAAAAATTAATCTAAAGGTGTTTAATCAGATAATCTTGGTGGCCAATTAACAGGCCCGTTCCTCGAAATAATTTTCTTACCGAATTGTTCCCTCGATAAATCGATTGTTGCGTTGGCTGTATGACATGTGGACTAATCCTGTTGGAACTGCATCTCCTCCAGATCAATACCATTCAAATTAGCAATTAAATAATCATTGATTATCGCTCTGTAACGATTCCCAATAACGAATTTATATATGGGGCTTCATCAACACTGCCAGTATCAGCGGCTATATTTTCTTCAAATTCTACAGTTTTTTCTTGTTTATGTTTTAACTCTTTACTCTCTAGTGATTTTACTAAGAAACCACAAATTTCAAAATGTTTAGCTAAGTTCGTAGTGGCTTGTGTTTAAAACCACCTATTGTAGTGGTTGTCTATATACCCAATTTACTTAATAATGTTGCATTATTTTATTCTTGACGTAGATGTCAGTCGGTGAAACGCATAGTATTTATCTCCGCTTGTCTGTTAGGTTATAAGTTATTGGAGGTTATAAGTTATATATACGGTTTTTGTGAGTTTTTCCTCAAAATGGCAGGTAAGTGTTGTTTTATTGTATTATAATATGGTGTAAATTTATCAATATATTATTAGCATCTGAAACCACTAGGAAGCTAATGTTATTCACTGAAAGATTTAGAGAAACTAGTTTCCAATAGACGTCATTAATCTATACCAACAAATGTATTAGTAACGCCATCTCGTCGCAAAAACGATATTATTAACCGAAACACCTATTAAATAAAAACTTTCTGCTTCTGGCTCTATTTTTCATGATTTATGCAGTTCTTTATGTGAATTACATAATAGTATTAATTCATGTTCGATAACTAATAAAATAGTATTGCCAATTCACATTCTTAGATAAAATTCCATCAGATTGTGAATCTGAAGAAGAGTGTGATATAGATGAAGATACTTTAATGGATCTCACTAACTTGCTTATAGTTATTAAAGATATCCAGCCGGTTGTAGATAACAGAACAGAAATTGATTGTAAAAATGTTATGACTAATGGTTACGCCTGCGAGGAGGAAGACAATATTTCTGTCTGTAGTTAGAAACAGAGAACTTGTTAAAAAAACACAATAGATTAATTAATAAAAACATTAATAGTCTATATAATCTATATATATTAACAGTCTTACCAATAAGGAGTTTAGAGAAGGAACTGGTCCACAAATCCTGGATAATCTTGAAACACCAGTGGATGTTTTTACATCCATTCCATAAAACTTTGATTGGTAAAATCGTATTCTATTCCAAACAAACTTATATGTGCTTTAGAGCCGTGGAGATGACTCTTCATTTATACCAACAAATGCTAAAGAAATTGAAAATTTTAGTGGCATAAACATTTTGACAATTACCCAGTTATTGTGACTACTGGTCAGCAAAACCAGAATTAAGAAATCATTACATTAGTTCAGTAATGATTAGAGATCGATCTTCTTGGCTTTTGGGAAACATTCATCTAGCTGACAACTCATTAATACCTACTCGCAACACTCAAGGGTATGACAAGCCAACAGAAATGACCTTCCAAATAATTTAAAAGCTGACAAGGAATTACAAACAAGGGACCAATCTGACTGGAGTCAGTAAGTCAGTCTTTTTCTTCGAAACTATCATGGTCCTTTAGGCAGGCAACTGTCACCCGTAAACAAAAAGATGGCAGTTTATACACTGTGGGATGTTTAATCATGATCAAGGACTATAATCAGCAAATGGGATATGTTAACAAAACCGACATGCTAAAATCCATCTATGAAGTAGATCGCAGATCAAAAGAATGGTGGCATACCAATAATGTGGTATTTTATAGATCTGTCCGTTTTAAACTCTTTCACCATATTCAAGTAGAAAGCACAATCAGCAGTTCTAAACCTAAAATTATTTAAGATATCTGAGGCTTCAGGGTTGATAGGTATTAGCATGAAGTCAGAAATAAAATTACATCGAAGTTCTTCTCCCACAATAATAAATCATTTCAAACCTGTAGTACCAAATGAATTATGATTTAATCAGTGCTTGCATATGCCACTACATAGCACGTAAAAAAGATAGGCCCTTTGCAGCACAAATAAAAGGCCGCACAGAACAAAGTGGATGGGCACCATATGTCAAGTGGATTTGTGTTTTCCTGAAAACAAGAACTGTTTTATGTTATAAAAAATAATGGTTTAGATTTCACATGTATTTCAAATAATAAAGATTTTGTATAGCTCCTATGATATCTACAATTTACACCTACTCTACTCTAGCGGTTACATACTAGGACCATGGTTTAAAAAATTTATCAAAGCAACAATTATCACAAAAAATTTTTTGTACATTCTAAAAACATTAAGAAACAGTATTCTTCATGTTTACCTAAACATTCTGAAAACAAAAAATGTCGGGAACAAAGGGCGCGAAATGCGGCGTAAAATGCTTCAATATTTGTCGATAATTCGGCAGATACATGGCTCGGTATCTGCACCATATGATTTACAGTGCTCTATAAGTTTCGCGCACAGAACACTGATTTTAATAATAAATTTCGACAATTTGCAATTTGCTCTGATGTTAAACGATCCATCACGATTTGCCAGACATTTCATGTGCCATGATGATTGCTATGATGACATTTGCTATTATGATTTGAGAGCGACCCCTTTCGAAAGCTCGGACACACCAAAAAATCACATTTTAATTATTTTAAAGCAGCACTGTAATTATAACCGTAAAGAAGTAATTATAGACGCGATATCCTTCGAAACGTTACAAAAGACGTTTTGATGTTGTGTCATTGCTCTCCAGATTCAAGAAAAAGAACTTCCTGCAAAAAAATATGACTTGTGACGAAAAGTGGGTCCTCTTCGACAATCCAAAAAGGAAAAATCGCATTTTAATCTGGCGAGCCATCAGTCAGTACAGTAGTAATTCTCAATAGTCTTCCAAATCATCACGGAAAGTTCAACATCAGAACAACTCTTGCAAATTGTATAAATTTATTATCAAAATTAGTGTTCTGTGTATCATACTTATAGAGCACTTCGCGAATTTGAACTTCGTAATATATTCGTCGAATTATCGACAAATTCCGAAAGCATTTCAGACTGCTCTATATTACAACAAAAAGAAGATAAAAAACTGTGCGTTCCGATGAAAATATCACCGTTATTGCTAAAGATCCAAATTTATCAATTCGTCATCGTTTGCAGGATGTGGGGCTTTGTTATTCGACTCCGTGGATTATTTTATTCCGAATTTGAATGGTATTGATCTGGAGGAGATGTGGTTCCAATAGGACGTCTCCACATGTCCTTCAGCCAATGCAACAATCAACTTATAGAGAGAACAATTAAGTGAGAAAATTATTTCAAGAATCGTCCACCAAGATCCTGGGATGTAATGCTCTTAGATTATTTTCTTTGGGATTATATTAAATCTTTGGTCTATGCCGATTATCCACCAACTATTGGTGCCTTGAAAGCCAACATAACTCGGACAATTGCGGATATAAACTTTAATTGCTTGAAAAAGTGGTCGGAAACTGGATTGCCAGAATGCGCCTTGTTAGAAATAGCTGCGGCGGACATTTATCCGAAATTGTTTTCAAGCATTAATGCCATTGAATGTTATTTCACATAAAATAAATAGTTTCACGGTATTTAATTTGGTTGAGGTTTTATTTGAATTAAAGTTAAAGTTCGGAAGCACTAAAAAAATCACCCTATATATTTTAAAATGCCGATTTTTATTAAAGAGATTGAAACACGTCAAACAATGAGAACAATATATATTGATTAATTTTTTTCAACAATTAAAAAGGTTCCCCTAGTAAAAATCAAATAATATAATGGACAGAATTTATTCTTAATAATAACTTAATAATTTTAGGTTAAGCAAATTTTAACATTACGATGTACCATCTATTTAAAATTAACAAGAGTACACGACGGTACTAGGGCAAACTTTGACGAAGTGCTTTTTTGCTTTTATTATTAATTTTGTTTTAATTATATTTTCATTTTATTTTTTTGTTTTACTTATTTGTTACATTTGTTTTATTGTTTTTTTATTACATAGAAAGATTTTATTTTGCATTATTTTATGCCGAAGTAAAGCATTCAAAGATTGGAACAGTCAAAAAACAGGAATAAACTATAACATCTTTTTGGAAGTACGAAAAGAAACATCGAAGCTAATTAGAAAAAAAACTAAAAGAAAATATAAAAACAACCAACTTAATGAAATAGTAAAGATTTCCAAAAAAATAATACCCGAAACTTTTACAAAACATTTAAAACTAAATTAACAGGCTATCAACCCCAAAGAAGTCTTTGCTTCCAAAAGGAAAACGGACAATTAGCTCTAAATAACCAAGACAATTGCAAAGAACTTGCGAAATATTTTGAACAAATACTAAACTGTCCTGAGCCCTTAAACAAATTACCAACACTAAACCCTAAACAAACAAACCCAGATTCATTACCACCGAATGAAGATGAAATAATTAGGCAAATCAAGCGGCTTAAAAATAACAAATCTTGAACAAAGATGGAATCACTGCTGAACTTTTCAAATCCGCTGGTCCAAGTACAATCAAGGAAATAATCAAAATTCTACAAGAAGTTTGGCGAACAGAACGGATTCCGGAAGATTGGAAAAATGCTCTAATCGATCCACTACACAAGAAAGGAGATAGAACGGATGGAAACGACTATAGAGGGATATCTCTGCTTCCCGTTTGTTACAAGATTCTATCTCAATGTCTACTAGACAGGGCACAGGTACAGTTAGAACCTAAAATTGGTGAGTATCAAGCAGGTTTTCGACCGGGCAGATCCTGCCCTGAACAGATCCTGAATCTAAAGTTGATCCAAAGACGTCAAAAACTGTATAATAAAAAGTTCGTCTGTACATTTGTGGATTTCAAAAAAATCATATGATTCTATTGACCGCAAATCTTAATTCACAATGTTGAAAGAACAAGGACTAGATCTGAAAACGCTGGCAATTATTAAAGCAACATTAACTAACACAAGGTCAAAAGTTAAATTCATTGGTGACATCTCAGAGCCCTTCGAAATTAAAATTGGAGTGGGACAAGGGGATGTACTCTCACCACTCTTATTTAACTCTGTTCTAGAAAAAATAATACAGGAGTGGCGTAAAAAAAAGTCGGCCCTGAATATTGACCAGCCCATTAAACTGGGGAGAACCAACATTAATGTTCATTGTCTGGCGTTTGCTGATGATCTAGCAATTTTAGCTCAACATGTATTAACGGCACAGAAACAGATTGAAATCCTAAAAGAAACAGCAGAAAAGGTAGGACTCCAAATTTCCTTTGAAAAGACACAATACATAACCTGCAACAGACTAAGAACACCATTTCTAAAAACAAAATATGGTAACATCAGACGAATCTCTCAATTCAAATATTTTGGTGAAATAATCATGGAAAATGGGTTGGAAAAAGCGGCCAATAAGGGTAGATGTCAAAAAACGGAAACGGCATTAAGACTTACACAAACTATTTGCAACAAAAAATGCCTATCTAAAAACACAAAACATTACAACACAGTTATTAAGCCAGAATGTCTATATGGGGCAGAAACGCTCATTTTGAATAGAAAGAGGGACATCGAGGACATTGAAAAGAAGAAAAGAAAAATCATAAGAAAAATCCTAGGCCCCAAACAAATAAATAGCACAAAATACCGACTTCGAGAAAACCTAGAAGTCAAACAATATACAGATATACATAGCGATATGAGAAAAAGAAGACTTAAGTTTTATGGACACATAAAGAGGATTAATTCGAGTAGGCTAACTCTACAAATAGTCGAATTTTATGAAAATAGGAGTAGAGCTAAAGTAGAAATAATTAAATGGATTGCTGCAATTAAAGAGGACCTAAGATCAGCAAATATTACACAAAGTGAAATTCAGGATAGAGGCTGTTTCAGACACAAGGTTGACGTTTGGAAGGTTGGCCAGGGAGAGAAATGTAGGAAGACCGCAACAACTTGGTCTGACGAAAGGAAAAAAGCTCATAGCGAAAGAATGAAATTAGTATGGGCGCAAAGGAAGGCTAACAACAACAACCGCCTCTAATTGTACTTCGCGTGGTCCACCAGGGCCCATACGTGAATAATAAATAATAACATTAAAACTAACTAACAAAAAATGCAAATAAGTATTATTACAAAATTTCTTTACAGAAATTGGAGCAACTTAAACTTTAATTTTAATTATTCCCTTCTAGGTGTACACATTCTCTACAGCAGGCTAAAATGTGCTCCATGCAGAGCCAGCATTTGCAAAACTTGCAAAAATATCGTGTTACAATATTTTAAATGACCCCCCTTATTTAGAGAAGGATCAGGGTAATCTTGCCTTCTGGTTTCAGAATGTTTCGCAGCGAGGTATCGCGAATGTACGAGTGCAGTTTCGAAGAATTTGCCCTGGAAGACCTATGGTCTTTTACTAGTTCTATTCCCAAACTTTCTTACTTAAATCAGAAGTGAGATGACTGTGTCTTACAATTATAAAAGCGTTGATAGATGCAATATTTAGCATTCCACAAAAGGTTACTAACGGCCAACGTTTGGTATTTCTTGCAACATTGTAAGTTGCTGCCATTTTGTCCACAATGTCCACTCCACATTTCATTGTGTTGTAAAATAAATTAATTTCTGATTTGCTGCTTTCGTCGTCTACTGTATTAGTGTGATGAAGGAATGACAACAATAAAACGTTTTTTGCTTTTCGTGGTGCATTCATCATTTTCTCTCTAAAGGTAAAAATGGAAGAATTAATAGGTCTGTCCTTTACATTAGTCAAAATTCTTCATATATCCCGCTTATTGGTTTTAATTGTTCCAACTACAGTAAGTCTATGTTCTGTAACAAGTTTACTAACAACACCAACACCAATAAACCAACGATCCATTGTTATGTTTCGCCCTGTCCCAGAAAAATGTTGGCGCATTTTTAAAATAACTGCTTCCGTGGAGTTATTTAACTTATATGGTCCATCCGATTGCACGTCAGCTTATATTTCCATATGGTTTGTGTAAAAAGTTCTAGAATCCTCAGTGGCGAAAACTTTAATTCTAAAATATTTGAGCTTGTTCGGAATGTACATTCGGAAACTGTATCTGCCTCAAAATGCAAAAAGCATTTTATCGAGGGTCACATACGCTCCAACAGTATAATACTTCTTAAAATACCCTATTTAACTTTTCAAAAATTTCTCTTACAGGTGCTAATTTATCGATTTTATATCTTTCAGCTCTATTTCTTTTGTCATAAAGCGTATGACCCTCAATAAAAATCTAAACCGCCTTTGGACAATGGTTGCAATAAACAGTTCACTTGATAAAGGATCTTGGCACCAGAAGTCTTTTATGAAGAAAAATATGTTTTATTGATTGATTTGTTCGTTACTTTGTGATATTTCATTTTTTAAAAAGGAATAAAACAATTTTTTACTTTGCTATCACTTTTATTTTTAAGCAAAATTTGTGTGACTATAGTTTCGTAAAACTTTACATTCTCAAACACTACTTTAAAACTAAACTTGAAGAGATTTACCACTAAACACCAAAACACTTTTTTAAACTGCTCGACGCACGTTTCGCTAACCATGTAGCAATTAGGAGGATCCTTTACCTAATTTTGTCGAATTTTCCATTAACAAAACTAGTAGTTTCAAAAAGACGTAAATTCATTAGTATTAAAACTATTTTAATTCAATTTTGTTAATATTCTCAAAATAGGATCTAATATATTGGACATGTTTAGGGTAATCTCATGAAACATGATTGTTTGAAGGGTTCCATGACTTATTAGGGTAAAATCTGATTTAGTTTCAAATAGTATAGGAAATGGCTTGCCTGAGGCCCTGTGTAGACATCTTTGATATATACAGGTATTATTAGTTTACGATATAAATTGTTGTAAATTAGTTTAGTTTAGGGTATTTTAATCAAGAACTAAACTTCCAAACATGCATTATATTTGTATTTATACAAACGTCATAAAAGTTAATATAATTATATTGTTTTTAATCCTTTTATTGTATACCACTACATTTACCACTAAACACCAAATCACTTTTTTTAACTGTTCGATGCACGTTTCGCTAACCATGTTAGCATCATCAGGAGATTATTTAATCCAATTCTAAAACTAAACTATGTTCTATTTATATGAAAAACCCTACCTAACGAATCGTGTAAAAATCATGAACCGTGAAGTTTACTAAGCCTTACATTAATAATTGAAAAAGTTGACTGAAAGGAATCGGTTCTTTATCTCGGTTCATGATTTTCTTACATTTTTCTATTTGAATGCTTTCATATGCATCCAAAGCCCTATTATTATTAACACTTTTAATTAGCCTTAAATTACTAATATCTATACTGTGGTCGTGTTCGATTGCATGTTGGGCAACACAGGACTTCTCATTTCTCCCATATCTAATGTGGGCAATATGTTCTTTATATCCTGTCAATAGGATCTTTTTGTTTGCCCAATATATCTTCGATTACTGTCTTGACAACTAATTTCGTAAATCCCCGACTTTTCATGTTGCTCTCCTTTATCCTTTGGATTACCCAGAACTTCTCTTAATTTATTATATGGTTTGTACACAACCTTAATGACCACTTTTTCAAAATTTTGTCTAGCTCTCTTATTAATTAGGCATCAAATGGTATTACTATAAATTTCTTTGTGTTCTGATTCTTTTGAAAAGCCGAATATTCTTTCAATAATTTTCTGAACTTATGTTTTCTAATTTCTACAATTATCTTATTATAACCATTTACTTCAGATACCTCCCTAATTAATTTTAATTATTTGTTATAATGTTAAGTTATCTTTATTTCAAGGAAAATTACTTCATCTATATACCATAAAATTTAAACTAGCCATCTTATTTTGGAAGCTATGATTTGAATCGTTAGGCATGTATCTGGAAGTGATGGTGTTTTTTTCTGAAAATATCAAAATCTAACCTATTTTTATTGTTTCTACTGACTAAAACATCCAGAAATGGTAAACTATCATTGTTTTTTATGAGTTCATGCGTGAATATTATATTTTGGGATTTTCTATTTAAGTTCTTAATAAAATCATTTAAATTTTCATTTTTCGAATCGAAAATGGCAAAAACGTCATTCACATATCTTAACTATACCTTCGGAAAGTAACTGAATTCATCTTTTGCCTCAGTTTCAAATTTACTCATAAATAAGTTGGCTAAGAACGGTGACAGAAGATTGCCCTTTGCCGTTCCTTCTTGTTAAGGAGATGTACTCAGAAACAATCTTGTTATTAAAACCGTTTAACTCGAGTAACTCCCTCAGATATTTCAAAGTATGTGGAATCGGGACACTAGGAAACAACGATGAAACATCACAGGAAACCAAAACCTCACATTTCTATAGATGGGTGTTTTTGACTTTTTCTATGAATTTGGTTGAGTTTATTACAGATTGATGATGGTTAGCGAAACGTGCTCGACGCACGCAGTTAAAAAAAAGTGATTTGGTGTTTAGTGGTAAATCTCTTCAAGTTTAGTGTTTCACACCAAAGGTTCCAATAGAAGAATTGAATAAAAATAAGGTTAAATAATTTAAGTATACTGGTATCTTATCTTCAGAAGCTATTTGAAAACTGGGCGTATAGCCATCGGTTAATCCTTGTCAGTCTCTGCTGTTAGTATATTGAAAAACTTACCTTAAATATATAGATAAATACTTCAAACATTTTAGACATTTTACGTTGCCAAATTGATGCCATGGAGTAACTATCAAGTGGTTTAAGGCACTTCATATTAGTAAATCAACATGAAAAGTCAGGGATTTATGAAATTAGCGGTCAAGATTGTAATAGAAGGTATATTGGGCAAACAAAAAGATCTATATTCACGAGATATAAAGAACACATTCAACACAAATGAAAAGTCTTGTGTTATTCAGCATGCAATCGAACCTGACCACAATATAGACATTAGTAATTTAAAACAGAGTAAAAGTGTACATAACAATGGGGCTTAGGGTGCATATACACGCATTCAAATAGAAAAATGTAAAACAATTATGAACCATGAAGAAAATTTACTGTTTTTTTTTTTAATTTTCAAATCAGATTCCAAATCTGATTTTTTTTTAATGTTAAACCGGAACTAAATATTATATTTAATAACTTCGACCATTTTAATTTTTATTTTTTTACTGCAAAATAAAGCTTAACATTTATAAATTTTACCATAAACATTGGAACAATTTGATCTAAATCAGTTTAGGAGATAAATCAAGTAGAGTACATACATGTCGCTCTGAGAGTGATCCCTGTCGCTTGTTAAAGCCGGTCGGTGATGCAAAAATACATTAAAACGATGATTATATTTCAATAATATTGATTATGTATTATTCTCTTACCTATTTGTGTCATTATAAGGTTATTTAGAACCTAAATTTAAAATAAAATGTATTATTTTGAACAAAAATTTGTGTCGAAACCAATATCACAGTATACCACATTTTTCGTGATTTTTTCTCATATTGTGACGACGAAATACGAATAATAACGCCATCTCTTAGTTGCGAAAAGAAACACTTCATCAAAACGAATCAAAGTTATATAATAGTTGAATGATAGAAAGAGATAGAAGTATGCCGCTAAACTACCGGTTTTTTTTCGTTATTTTTTTTAGTTGTTGTTCTAAGCTCTTAGTGAGTTTCGTTCGTTAATAAGTTTTATCATTTTTATTGATTTATTACAACTCCCTACGGTGTTCGTTCCTTAAAATTCATTTATTTTACCAGCTCACCGGAAGTTTGAAGATATAACAAAAATTCCTAAAAGTTTAGCTGAAAAATTGAATTTTTCATCAAATGTGTATTTGTGTGCATCCTGTAGGAAACAAATGTCAGTTGAAACACCTACGATAGTTGAAACACCTCCGATAGTGGTACAAAATTTCGTGCAGAGTAGTCAATCATCAGTATAAACATAATTCGACCTAAACTGACCAAGACCAAGACCAAGAAATTTTGAAGCAGTTGAAGGAGAAATTTATTGATCCATCTACCTCTACTTCTATGAAGACAATGACACTGACTGTAGTACCTAAATCTGGGAGTGAAAATAAACTTGCAGAAGAATTTAAAACTTCCAGACGACAAGCGAGAAAAGCAAAGCAATTAATAGATCAGTTCGGCATTTTATAATCTCCTAATCCACGAGGTGGCCGTAAATTATCCGTCGATACAGAAAACTTGGTGAAATCCTTTTATCTCCGAGAAGACATTAACTAATAATAACAAAACAATATTATACAATCAATGTTATTGAAATATAACCAACGTTTTAATGTGTTTTACATCACCAACCGGCTTAAAAAAGCTCTAATTGATTTATCTCCTAAACTAATTTAGATCCCGTTTTGCAATTTTTATGGTAAAATTTATAAATATTAAGCTATATTTTACAAAAGTTTATTATACAGTTTATTTTACAGTTAGTTTACAAAAAAAAATTAAAATAAAAAGGAATAAAACATTTTTTTTATACTTTGTTATCTATCGCTTTTATTGTTAAAACAAAATTAGTATGACTATAGTTTCGTAAAACGACTTTACATCTCAAACACTACTTTAAAACTAAGGTTTTACAGCTGTTTATCTATGTACCTAATTTTTATACCTAATATATGTACCTAATTTTATACTTTTATTGGGGTTAATTTTTTACAATATTTTAAATGGTGGGGAATGTCGGAGATCCGTCTGATCGTTTAATAGCTGTCTAGACGGATCTTTATTATATTTATTAATTTCAATAGCTTCTAAAATCTTTAATTTTTTGCTTTTGTTCGCTATATGTAAAATTTATCTATGAAATGGTTCGCAAAATTAGAGTGTTGTTTCTTTAATATGTATGCAGATTTATATTCTTTGTATCTGGTCTGAAAATGTCTGCCTCTCTGTCCAACACAGCAGCTATTGCACTCGTTGTAACTTAACATGGAAACTCAAATAAACACAAATTTTATTTAAAAATAAAAGTGGTAGATAATAAAGTAAAAAAAAGTTTTATTCCTTTTTAAAAAATGAACTATCACAAAGTCCATCAATCAATAATTTAAAAATTAAAACGGTCGAAGTTAAAAATATTTGAAACATTTACTTCCGATTTAACACTAGAAAAAAACATCAGATCTGGAATATGATTTAAAAATCAAAAAGAACACTATATATATACTGTTCAGTATAGTTTTCTATACAAAACATTACATTTATTAATTTATTATAATTTACTAAAAAAAAATCCAAAGAAACTCTTCCGTTAATCAGGTGAATTCTATAGAATCCCATATGTTAACAACAAAAAGTCAGATAAAAAAATATTATGTGTTCACACATCCCCTTCATATCCCCTAGAAGTACAAATATGCCCAATATGAACAAATTTCAGAACTTCGCTTTTTTTTATTGTCCGCTTCACGTGAAATGCCCTCTATTCCGTTCGGTCAACTTTTTCAATTATTAATGTAAGGCTTAATAAATTTCACGGTTCATTTTATCTTCTTTTTGTCTATTTTTTTCCTTTCTTCTGTTTTCTTGTATCTTTTTTTTACACGCTTCATTAGATAGGTAGTACGCTTCCTAGATAGTAGGTTAGCAATTAGGGTACTCATATAAATAGAACATAGTTTAGTTTTAGAATTAGATTAAATCATCTCCTGATGATGCCGAGAACTTGAAAAAAAAATGGTTTGGTGTTTAGTGGTAAATATCTTTGAGTTTAATAAACTTTGTGTTTGGAATAGAATTTCCCTTGTTCAGTATTTATTTTTAAAATACTGTTATTATAGTATTAGCAACAGGTTATTTGCAAAATTATCAGATTATCCATAAGAATATTCCTAAAATTATTACAGGCGATAAAAGCTACTTTACTTTTCGGTATGCTGCCATGTTAAGACAGAGGAATGTGGAACGAAAAGCAATGTAGAATAAGTCAAGCTCAAAATAAATATCTTGTATAGTCAAAGCTCCTTATTCGTGGGGGATGCGTTCCATAAATATGAGGCGAATACAGAAATCGTGAATATGGAATTGTTATTCGTATGGGATTGTAGGGGATATGTTCGCTACAAAATAAAAAGAAAAAATATATACTTAATAAAAGCAATCCTAAAGCTCCAACCCTTCGTCCACCTCGCAGGAAGCGGACAACGGCTGAACCCGAACGTTTATTTCAGGAACAGACGGCTAACAGGTCTCTGGCAGAAAAAACCCAGGTCGCGTCTGCAGAGGTAAGCGCCGGCAACCTGGTCGGCGTCTGTTCACCCAGAGGGTGCGGTCGTACACCCCGCTCCAGGAACTAACAATCCCTGGTTCTAAACTCCCAGTGGAAACACTGGACCTATAAGCTTTTAAACAACGATGACTCGTGCAAGTAATAACAATGATACCCCAGGTGGTAACCAATCCATCCATCAACAGACGGTAACCGGGTGTTCGGATTCTGGGGAACTTGGACTTCACCATCTCAAAATAAGTCGGGACTTTCCGGCAAATTTCCATATAAAACACCTACATATATTGGCAGCTTCAACATCAACACGCTGATCCAACCAGGAAAACTTCACAACCTAACTTCAGAACTTGACAGACAAAAGATACTTGTACTTGCCCTACAAGAAACAAGCATCACGCATGAGGGCACGGTAGATTATGGGAACTATCGCATATTCAAAAACAGGATAGACAAACGAGTCGCCAGTGGCGCTCCGCTTCTGGGCATGGCATTTGTAGTACATAAAGGGATAGTTAACTCTATTAAAGAAATCACACCCATAAACAATAGACTAATGACAATTCGCATACAGTGCGCCAACAAAAAATACACCATGATCAACGTACATGCCCCCACAAACGGAGACAACAAGAAAAACCCCAAGCCTACAGAGAAATTATGGGCAACACTTGTAATGGCAAAGGTCCCAAAGGATGACGTAAAAATTTTACTGGGCGACTTTAACACACAAATCGGTAGAGAAAAAATCCATCAAAAAACAGTAGGCAAATTCCCCGGTCACAAATTTACCAATAACAATGGCTCAAGACTCGTCGAACTATGCCAACAGAATAACCTTAAGTTCATGTCAACATCCCTAAAATCTCCGCGAAAACAGAAGACATAGAAGTCACCTATAAAACAGATTGAAGAATTCCAGATAGACCACGTTACGATCTCATACCCACAACAAAGAGAGATTCAAAATGTCTAAGTCTGCAGGGACGCGAACATTGACTAAGACAACTACCTAACCGAATCAAAATAAAATTCACCCCAAGGAAAATTCATCACAAGAAAGCATATCTACAGAAATTCGACACAAAAAAGATCAAGGAATACAACATAACAGAGGAATAGGAAAAGGAACAGGCAGATGCATGGGAAAATTCCACAAAACAATTACACAAAAAGCACATGAACTGATCCCATTGCAAAAGAACACAAAACACCCTTGGTGGGAATGCGAAAGTGCAGTGGAGCGACGCAAACAAGTATTTCAGGAGTACAACACTAAAAAATCTTCAGAAAGTCAACAGCTTTTTGACGTGACTAGAAAACAGACAGCAAAAGGTTATCAGGCAAACTAAGAGGAAGTACATGAAGGAAAAACTAGACTCTATTATATACGAGATACTTTTATAGGACTTTTTCAAGAAAAATCCGTGGACACATATCACAAAACATTTGCTTCAGAAAGCGGAATGAGAGATTAGCGCTAACCAATCAAGAGAATTGTCAGGAGCTCGCACACTATTCCTCTTATCTACTCAACTGCCCCGAACGCGACACAAGATTCCCCAAGGCAAATTGTGTCCATACCCACTCAGAATCACCACCACCAACACAGGAAGAAATCCACAGGCACATACGCAAACTAAAGAATAACAGACCATCCGGTGAAGATGGTATCACCGCGGAACTATTGAAAAACCTCGAACCAAATTCACTGCAGGAACTTACGCAAATTATCACGAACATTTGGCAAACAGAAAAATTACCAGATGAATGGAAATGTGCTCTTATCTACCCGCTGCACAAGAAGGGAGACAGAACAGATATAAATAACTACAGAGGAATTTCCTTACTACAAGTCACCTACAAAATCCTCTCAGCATGCCTTCTCCAGAGAACACAAGAACAATTAAAACACAAAATTGGCGAGTACCAAGCAGGCTTTCGCCCTGGTCGCTCATGCACTGAACAAATATTTAACTTAAAAGCAATACTGAAATACAAAGCTACCAGCAACATCCCAATCATTTGCACGTTCGTAGACTTCAAGAAAGCATACGACTGCATCAACCGAAAATCTTTGTTCAACATTCAACAATTCAACAACAAAGACAAGGACTCGACCTCAAAATACTACGATTGATCAGGCAGACACTGACTGACACAACCTCTAAAGTGATTCCTGGTTAAAACTGGAGTACGCCAAGGAGATGGGTTATCCCCACTCCTCTTCAACCTGGTCCTGGACAAAGTCATAAGAGAATGGGAAAAAGAAATGAAAAATCAAGGACACTGGAAACTAATACAACTCGAAATTAATGGAAACTAATACGATCCAAAAACAACATAGAAATATCATGCCTGGCCTTCGCAGACGACCTAGCCATACTCAAATACCTGGGCGAGATCCTCTAACCCACAGGAGAGAAGATAGCACAGAAGACAGAGAGTGTGTGCGGTTGCAGCTTCTTCAACAATTTTGATATTATGCCGTGATTGTCGCACCTTGAACTTATTGAATCAACCTTCCTTCATCCGTATGTTCATCACCTGGTTCTTTAAAATGTATGAAAGACGCTTAGCTTTCTCACGGATTATAACACCACTTAGAGGCACTCTCTTCTGGCTACAGTCTTCAATCCATAATGTTTTTGCAGCTTCCATTTTTTCAATTGCTGGATCACGAACAATTTTTGCTGCTAGTGCGGCTGAAGCTGTAGAAATCCTTATTTTGTTTTCTGATTTTTTGTTGGATCGTACAGTTGATTCACTGACATTAAAAAAGCGTGACATGAATGCAAACGACTCGCCAAGACGTAAACGGTCAAACATTTCTATTTTTACCTTAAGCGGCAACACGACTTTTTTCGTGTAGGTACTAATTTTCCTCTGTTTTTACTCAACATTATAAATCGCGAACAAAGCAGAAGAGACACGTGCTATTTATTCGAAATTATTGCGACGAATGACAAGTTGAAGCAATAAAACAAAAAATTCGGGAACGGTCGTGCGAAAGTGGCTTTTACCAAAAACTATAGTGTCACGCGTAACCCTGCAGCGCGTATGGCAGCGGCATTATTTGCATTATTGGCAATTATTTGTCAAGGAACTTTCGGCCAAGCGGCAATAAGACTTGTTTGTTTATAAATACTTTAATTCTTGTTAGTTTTGAAAGGTAACTAGTAAATGAATACGCATTTATCTAAAAATACAATAGGTATCATTAGTTTTAGATCTGCGAATAAAGAAATTTCCAGCGGCGAATACAAGAAGTGGTCACAATTTTTTAATCCGCGAATATCCGGCCCCTTTTAATTAGCGCGTAATTTCTATTTATATTTGATTTATACTTGATGCCATTACAACCTGAAAAACAGACCATATTGTCATCAAAATATGTTTTGGTTCTATTTTTGGAAAATGTGTAGAATGTTTTTTTTTTTCGTTTGTTCGTTCGTTTAAGTTCCTTAAAAAAGATGCTGCTTGTTCTAAATTCTAAAATTCATGACGTGTTGAACGTATATTTTACAAAGTGTGCATCTCAAATATTACTTGTTTATTTCAAAACATTCTCAAATTGTAAATAAAAGAGAATGTTGAAATTATAAGTTTTATTTCCTGTTCAAGAAAGATATTTCTACTTGTAACAAACAAGTTATATTTTCCTGAAACCGACGAAAACAAATATGATATCCTATATAAATATTTTTATCGAAGTTTTCTATTTTAAGATCGTTTAAAGTTTACACCCCTATCAAATGCAAACTTGTTTGTTTCTAAACATTCGTAAGATACTACTTTTTTTTAAACGGGTGCTTTATTTGTGATTCGACAAAGGCATTTTCATATGCAATAAAAATGTTATTTATATCACGCTGACCAGACATGTTTCCAGTCTTCCAGCAAGTGTATTGCTTAGATTTGTGATACTCATTAACGCTAATATCTGGGGTGATTTTTAAATCATCTTATCATCTTTAACAATGATAAGCATTAAACATAGACAGATCGGATAGAAGGTTGAATCCGTTAAATCTGTCTTGTGGAGGTGGGACGCTTTTAGCTTGTAAGTCGGATTTTAAGCCTCAGAGGCTTGATTTATCAGGGTTTGATCGGTTTGCACTTGTTGATTTGGTACCACCCATCGCTTATTATAGTAAATGATATGACAATTAAGATGGCAAATTTTTCGAATAATAGGCACATAAAAAGTTATAACTTTAAAAAAGGTAGTTACATGGAAATGTATGAATGTCTTCTCGATGTGAACTGGCAGTTTTGGACGATTGTAATAATATTGATGGTATTATTGAACAACCTCTATCCTGAATTTCACTTTGTGTAATATTTGCTGATCGTAAGTCCTCTTTAATTGCAGCAATCCATTTCATTATTTCTACTTTAGCTCTACTCTTAGATATTATTCTGTACCACAGTTGACATTCTCAATGCTTGTCTGCAAACTGTCTGTAAATTGCCTTATTCAAGCTGTCTTCAAATTTTCTTCAAACAATCATTGAATTGCGTCCATACTGATTTCATTCTTATACTATGAGCTTTTTCTTTTCGTCAAACCAAGTTGTTCCGTTCTTCTTACATTTTTCTCTCTGGCCAACCTCCCAAACGTTAACCTTGTGTCTGAAACAGTTTCTATCCTGAATTTCACTTTGTGTAATATTTGTTGATCTTAGGTCCTCTTTAATTGCAGCAATCTATTTAATTATTTCTACTTTAGCGCTACTCCTATTTTCATAAAATTCGACCATTTATCTTGTTAGCCTAGTCGGATTCATCCGTTTATATATATATATATATATATATATATATATATATATATATATATATATATATATATATATATATATATATATATATATATATATATATATATATATATATATATATATATATATATATATATATATATATATATATATATATATATATATATACATATATATATATATATATATATATATATATATATATATATATATATATATATATATATATGTGCATCCTTTAAGTTGCTTAACCGAGGGTGAGCCCCACCTATCCCTATAGGGCACATGTTTCGTCTGTTGGTGATTAGACTCATCAGGGTACCGACATATGCTCTCTCGTCGAGAATAGATAGACCCTATCTACAATCAAACAACCCATAGTTTCTCCGACTTCTTGTCGGATGGCTTATACATGCAGTTTTTTATTTCTTTGGCGTCCAATGAGACAACAGTAATCGGGAGTTAAGTTAGATGTCGTCTTAAGTTAAATCTTCGACTGTCCTGGGCTACAATCCGCTGATGGATCCCATGATATGTCCAAAGTACTTGTATACCCGATGACAGGTGTGAAAGAGATGCTGCTTTATCCAAACCACGTTTATTTAATAGATGTTCATTCGGTTGGTCTACCTCTAATACCACATCTCGAAAAGATCGATTCTGCATCCACTGATCTTCTTCATGGTCCAGGTCCTGGCCACATACACTGCCATAATTCGACTATGTGTTTTTTAATGGTACTTAGCTTAGTCATCATTGTTATCATATTCATCATCCTCACAGAATTATATCTGAATTACACCCGCTCGGATGTTTTGTGTTATTAAGCAAATCATTGGAATAACCAGCCAGGTGTCTAGACTGATTGATGTCGTACAATCTTTACTCTAGACTGAAATGATGTCAAGCAATAGCTTAAAATTATTTTTGTAAAGTAAAATTACACAGAAATCACACTATGAGTCATTACCATTATATTTAGTAGAAGCCAGTTCGCGCGTCTTCCTATCCTTGATTTGCACGAGGCACGGCAAACTTCTTGGTCTGGAAAGTTAGCTTTCAATAAAAATGTATTTTATGTCCCTCATAACTTATCCGTTGACCTAGATTAATTGTTTCAGTAAAAAAATTCAATAACGTATTTTTATATAAAAAAGGGTGAATTTAATGCCCAGACCTGTAGCCGATGTGATATACAATGTTATATGGACGTAAGACAGTTTGGCGTAATATCGTGAGAAATATAAATGGACCGTACAACACAATCTGGCAAAAAAGAAAAAATGAGATCCGGCCATTGGTTTTTTGTTGAGGTTTCTTAGCGATTAACAAAATGGGAAGGTATATTTCTTGATTTTATAAATTTTAAGTCAGGCTTAACAGCGTCCTGCCATTTTAACAATAGAAGATGGTTTATCGGAGGAGCGAACGACATAAGAAGTGAGTTCTATGAGTTATTGTTATTGTCACTAACGGTATGAAATATTAATTAATTTGTCATATATATATATATATATATATATATATATATATATATATATATATATATATATATATATATATATATATATATATATATATATATATATATATATATATATATATATATATATATATATATATATATATATATATATATATATATATATATATATATATATATATATATATATATATATATATATATATATATATATATATATATATATATATATATATATATATATATATATATATATATATATATATATATATATATATATATATATATATATATATATATATATATATATATATATATATATATATATATATATATATATATATATATATATATATATGAGCAATGATTAGTTGCTTGACCGGGAGGAAGCAAACCCCACCCATCCCTTACATTGGAAGGCACATGTTTTGTCTGTTGGTGATTAGACTCATCAGGGTACCCACATATGCTCTCTCGCCAAGAATAGGGAGTCCCCCTCCACAATCAAACAACCCATATTTTCGCCGACTTCTCGTCGGATGGCTTATAAATGGAGTTTTTTTACTTCTTTGGACTGCGTCCAAAGAGACACCATTAGTTAGGAGTTATACACCCCCGACCGTTGGGTTCCACAATTTCATGTAGAACGCACAACGACCTGCGTCTCCGCCATAATGAACAATGGTTAGTTGCTTGACCGGGACGAAGCGCTACCCATCCCTTACATTGAAGGGCACATGTTTCGTCTGTTGGTGATTAGACTCATCAGGGTACCGACATCTGCTGTCTCGCCAAAAATAGGGAGTCCCTCTCCACAATCAAACAACCCATATTTTCGCCGACTTCTCGTCGGATGGCTTATAAATAGAGTTTTTTGACTTGTTGACGAGACAACAGTAGTCAGGAGTTATACACGCCCTGACCGAAAGTTTAGTAATCCTTTTTTAATTGAACTGAGGGCTTTCATCAGGTTTACAACCGTAAATTGATCTTCAGATTGAACTGGGTCAAAATAATCAGGTTCTTCAATATTTTGCTCACACACGAATCATTATGTGACAATGACAGTTCTATTGTCAGGTTCTGACACGTCTTGTACGTTCTCATCATCCACTTCTAAATTTAATCGTGCAATAACCTGATTAATTTGATCAGGCTTTGATACTGATTCCGCCGGAGTTTCACTAGTGAAAGAAAGTGGACATAGTTTTTTTCAAATGTTTTTTTGTGATATTTAACTTTCACACATGGGTCGAAATTAGTGAGAGTAGCAGGAGGATCGCTCAGTGCATTGTCGATTAATAGTATCACTTTAATAGGATTTTGATGGGCAATAATGTCCGACTTCGGGTATGAAATGATGATCAAATCAATGCTCAAAAGGAGAGGATGTCAACCAAGCTTTAGGATTTGACTGCCAAATCCCGGGCAAACCAATTTTAATTTTATTTTTACTTAAGAGAGGTTTTAATTTACAGTCACCATCTGCATTCGCGTCAACCGTCACTGTCAATCGATCTTTGGAGGCCTTATAACCTAGAAAGGTTTTTCCTTCGCGCGCGATAACAATTTTTTTTTGGCATCTTCATCCAAAACAATCCAATCTCATCCATGTATACGTTTTGGCTGCTATAGCCACATTCTTCTATCATAGCCTTGAGTTTCTTTGCTGTGACATGCCAGTTACAGTGACTTTTGAATCGGTTGAACCACCTGTTGCTAGCTTTAAAGATTTCATCTTTGAATTTTTGGATTATGTTGGCTTCTACTTGATGGAAATTTATTATAAATATTTAATGAAAGACTGTTTCGTCTCTATTTCCACTTTATTATTAATATTAGTATTTATTATTACTATATAACAAAGCCATCAATAAGGATATATACATAAAAAAAACATTAGAATTTTTAAAAACAGGAAATTACCAAATAATGTCTAAAGATCAGACAGAGGCATATCAGACAAACATCAAACGCCTAATTGAAGTATCACCCAGTATAATAATTCCAATTCAGCAAAAACAATTGTTCGCGATGTTCAATAAGGGTGATCCCTTGTGTCTTAGCAACTATAGGCCAATTGCCATTCTGCCAGTGTTATCTAAGGTAATGGAGAGATTGGTGTATGATCAAATAATGTAATTTATGAATAAATTTAATATCCTCAGCCCAACGCAACACGGCTTCCGAAGTGAAAGATCTACCCATACAGCAATGTGCAATTTTCTTACATATTCTCAGAAATTTGCACAACATAATTCCTTCCATGAATACAAAACTCGTGGTAGTTACGACTTTGCTTATCCGGTACACTCGCTTAAAGTATTTGAAAATAGTGTATATTATGCAGGGGCTAAATTCTATAATAACTTGCCAGACAGGCTTAAGAATGTTATGGGAAACAAAGTCTTTAGAAGGCTGGTGCGGAACTTTCTTGTGCGCGCAGCCTTTTATAACTTGGAGGAGTATTTTACCAAGTGTTGATAATGTTCTTGGCTTTGAAGAATTGCTTTTTTTGTTGTTGTTTTATTATTGTTATTATTTTGAATATCTGTATTACCGTTCAATGCTATGTATTGTTTATTTAACCTAATCTATACATTTTGTTAATGTCTTTTGCATTTAATAAACATTATTATTATTATTATAATCCATAAATACACAATCCCCACAACTTTATTCTTTAATTAAACTTCATAAAAGAATAGAACCATTTTTTACTTTGTTATCTTTCACTTTAAAAGTTTTAAAGTAGTTTTTGAGAATGTTAAGTCGTTTTACGAAACTATAGTCACACAAATTTTGTTTAAAAATAAAAGTGATAGATAACAAAGTAAAAAATTGTTTTATTCCTTTTTAAAAAATGAACTATCACAAAGTAACGGACAAATCAATCAATAATTTAAACCTCATAAATTAAATTATCCAATAAGGGCAGTTGTCCCTTATATGCCTGCACCTGCTTACGAAGTATCAAGATACTTAATAGATATCATTAAATTGTACTGTAAATTTCGACCTAACGACAGTGTTGAAAATTCATACGAATTAGTTGATAAAATATTCCAACCCCACCAAGGCCAGATTAATGTCATTTGATGTCCAGAATTTATTCCCCAGCATTCCGCCTCAAGACACAATAACATTAGTAGAAAAATTATTATTTAAAAATAATGTCAACCGAGTTATAAGCATGGAAATCATAAATTTACTAATGGTTTGCATGTCCCAAAACTACTTTTTATTTAACAACACCTTTTACAATAGTAAAGAGGGTTTGATAATGGGCAGTCCATTAAGTCCCTTACTCGCGGAAATATTCATGGACAATATTGAAACGATAATCCACCAGAGTGGACTAAGTAAACAATTTGTATATTGGTATAGATATGTGAATGACATTTTGGCATGTTTTGTCGCTACCAACAGTCAACTAAGTGTATTCCTTGAATATATTAATACAATCCACAAAAATATAAAATTTACAGTCGAATTAGAAGAAAACAACAGCTTAAACTTCCTGGACCTAACCATTTCACGAATCTCAAACAAACATAGTTTTAAGATTTCACAAACCCTCTCAAACAGATACAACAATACTCAATAAATCATTACATCCAATACAACATAAATTAGCAGCATATAGTCTTGTACATATATTGATCAATATTCCTTTATCAGACGTAGATTTTAAAAATGAACTAAATACCATCAAACAAATTGCTCTAAACAACGGATATCCAGAGAGAATAATTGACAACATTCTAAAAAGAAAATTGTATAATAAGGCTGTCTCTGAAATATATCCACAAATTAATGAAGGCCATTCATTCAAAATAATAACATACTTTGGAAAATCGTCGGAAAAAATTGAATAAATCTTATATAAAAACAATGCAAAAGTAGCCTTTAAAACCAATAACAGACTTCGAAAACATATCAAAAATTGCAAAGCAAAAACAAA
Organism: Cosmopolites sordidus; assembly: GCA_031761425.1. Lineage (NCBI taxonomy): Eukaryota > Metazoa > Arthropoda > Insecta > Coleoptera > Curculionidae > Cosmopolites > Cosmopolites sordidus. Next base: position 127,300 of record JARFXV010001791.1, on the reverse strand, counting down.
CAAAAAAGATAAATCAGGGATATATCAACCGTATTGTGGGTCGTGTCCAAAAACTTACATATCAGGCAGATCTTTCATGGAAATAATTAAAGAACACGAAAAAAGCTTTCTCAGTCATAAACATAATTCGAACTATGCCTCACATTTGTTAGATGAGAACCATCTTTTTAATAGTGAGAACCATAGTTTAATAGTTTTAAAACATTATACGTACACAACAAAGGCAAAAACTAAACCATCTCGAAAGTTAAGAAATAAACCGTCTCAAAGATGCAAAAACTCTTCTTAATGGCCAAATAGACCTGAACAAATCCCCTTTACTCAATTTGTACAGAAAATAAATAGCATCTGCGCGGATTTCTTAAAAAAAAATGTATATTTTTATTGTAGAAACTTTTTGTATTTATACCTATTTTAACATCGAAAATAACCAGTTTCGATGTAGCTACAGTGTTAGCGAAACGCGTCAAATATTAATAATAAAGTGGAAATATGGACCAAACAGTCTTTCGTTAAATATTTCATCTTTGGCCGCCTCCCTAGCTTTTTCTTTTAATCTCTCAAAAAATCAGCTTAGTTTGAGAACACGCCATGTTCTGATCAACAGGACAGTTTTTCACACTCTTATGTACTTGATTATTACACCATGATTTCGTCATTGTTTCATTCATTCATCATTTATTGTTTCAGAATCATGCTTGAATTCAAAGATTGAGCATTTTTCCTAGCTTCGAGAATTTTTTAATCCACAAACATTTTAAACTATATAATAAACAAAACAAGGCGGGGTACTAGAATACATATACACAAGCTTCATTATTAGCGAGTTTTTATGGGAAAAAAGGTATATACGTATTCATACCTACTGGTAGGTATATATACTGATACGATTACAAGTAATCAGTTACTATTAATTTATTAAAGTTATACTTTTAAAGTTATTCTTATGGCACGTTTGGGAAAACAGATCAGAGTATATTTTTAGCGGGGGACTAAGTTGCGCACGCCGAAGTAACACATAATTTTTATTATTTTTTTTTTAATTATGAGCTATAATCTTCTAGTATTGTATTATATATATTTTCTATAGTATTTCTAGTCAGTAGTACTATGACTAAACACAAGTGGCCTTGCCGTAGCTCGGGCAAAAATCACCAGCCTACTGATCATCTGATGAGGTTGATTCATGTCTCGCAGAGTAAAGTCCCTACAGAGTGTTGGCCGTAGTCAACCTAGTCGTTATTAACCCTTTTGTATTAAATGTTAGTGGAGTTGCATAATATTTTATCATTGTGTAATGATGACTGTCAATTTTTTTTCAGATTATTTTTTAAATAAAATATTTTTATTGCAAGGAAAAGAAATAAATACCGGGGAGAATATCAGCTATAATCGTGAGTTTTTACTGCGTTATAAAAAGTTTTCGGTATCATCGTCGATGTTTAAAATTAAGAAAATAAATATAGTCTAGTGGAGGTAAAAGACTGTAAAATATTCGCGTATATAAAAAGTTGGATTGTTGTAATACCGCCTTGAGAGTTTTAACTTTAAAATTTAAATGCTTTTGAGGTGTTGGGTAATAAAGAAAATACTTAAAAAACATGAATATTACTACACTGGTATAAAGAAGAAGTGTTTATCGTATCTGTATTGAGGTTGTGTAAAGTATAAATAGATAGAATAGATTATTAAAATAAATATAGGTTATGATAGACATTGTACTGCTGAAGAAAGGGGTTTAATTCTGCAATTGAGAAGCCGAAACAAATCTTATACATTTATTACGAATGTAGTAAAATGACCACCATAATTGCTAAAGTTTTGAAAGTATCACATGTGACCCAGAAACGGCCAGATAAGAGGTCATCCAAGAAAAACGAGTAAAACATGGACAATCGTATTGTACGCGAAGCTTTGAAGGATCCTTTTGCTACATCTGTCGTTATAAAAAAACCTTGACGTAAGTATCAACCAGAACCATAAGACGATGTATACAACAGAAGAACCTATACGGTAGATTAGCTAGGAAAGTTCTGTTTTTAAGTAAACAGAACGTAAATATAAAGCAGAAGGAAAGATAAAGCCGAAATCTTTCGACCAATATCACTAGTGAGCTCATGTTATAAAGTCTTAAAAAGATTAATACTCGAAAAAGTGGCAGACAGAATAAATGAGTATGTTTCGATTTATCAAACAGGCTTTCGACCTGACTGCAACTGTACAGTACAATATAGATTTTTTTTAGGTCCTTTTAGGTTCGTTTAGGTGTTCGTTAGGTGTTTTAGGTTCGTTTACTAAATTAGATATTCTATGACAGACAATTTCAGGTAATAATGGCTGAGCAGATTGGCAGGATGTGGATATTACAGAACGGTCTACCTCAAGGATACTGTAATATTACTGTGTACTTTGATACTGTAAATATTAATATTGCAGAAATATTTCACCCTTTTCCTACGTGGTGCCACCGATCGCCTTCGCCCAACTGTCCACCATACGACGTCACGTGCCTCTCGGAATCGGTTTCTAGCCTTTCAGCCGTCATCAGCCGAGCTCCAGACGAACACAAGGAAAGTAGTTGGGAGAGACGATCGGACCCAGATCAGGGTAACTGGCCATTTTAATAACGGGTCGTGATCGCACACAACTCATGCCATCATACTGCGAATGCTCATAACATTCTGCCTGGAACTTCGGCTATAGTACCAGGTATGCCCACAAGATAGCGTAACGGAACCGTGGAGGGAAATATTACAGAAATCTTTCACCCTTTCTTCACGTGGTGCCACCGATCTCCTTTGCCCAACTGTCCACCATGCGACGTCACGTGTCTCTCGGGGCCGGTTTCTAGCCTTTCGGCCATCATCAGCCGAGCTCCAAACGAACGCAAGGAAAGGAGTTGGGAAAATGGCCAGTTGACTTGGCCTGGCCCCGATCGCCTCTCCCAACTGCTTTCCTTGCGTTAGTCTGGAGCTCGGCTGATGACGGCTAAAAGGCTAGAAACCGGTCCCGAGAGACACGTGACGTCGCATGGTGGACAGTTGGGCGAAGGCGATCGGTGACACCACGTGGAGAAAGGGTGAAAGATTTCTGTAATATTTCCCGTATATATCCCGTATATTCTGTATATATATATATATATATATATATATATATATATATATATATATATATATATATATATATATGCTATAGCCACATTCTTCTATCATAGCCTTGAGTTTCTTTGCTGTGACATGCCAGTTACAGTGACTTTTGAATAGGTTGAACCACCTGTTGCTAGCTTTAAAGATTTCATCTTTGAATTTTTGGATTATGTTGGCTTCTACTTGATGGAAATTTATTATAAATATTTAATGAAAGACTGTTTCGTCTCTATTTCAACTTTATTATTAATATTAGTATTTATTATTACTATATAACAAAGCCATCAATAAGGATGTATACATAAAAAAAAACATTAGAATTTTTAAAAACAGGAAATTACCAAATAATGTCTAAAGATCAGACAGAGGCATATCAGACAAACATCAAACGCCTAATTGAAGTATCACCCAGTATAATAATTCCAATTCAGCAAAAACAATTCCGATGTTCAATAAGGGTGATCCCCTGTGTCTTAGCAACTATAGGCCAATTGCCATTCTGCCAGTGTTATCTAAGGTAATGGAAAGATTGGTGTATGATCAAATAATGTAATTTATGAATACATTTAATATCCTCAGCCCAACGCAACACGGCTTCCGAAGTGAAAGATCTACCCATACAGCAATGTGCAATTTTCTTACATATTCTCAGAAATTTGCACAACATAATTCCTTCCATGAATACAAAACTCGTGGTAGTTACGACTTTGCTTATCCGGTACACTCGCTTAAAGTATTTGAAAATAGTGTATATTGCTGTATAATGTATAATGCTCATAACATTCTGCCTGGAACTTCGGCTATAGTACCAGGTATGCCCACAAGATAGCGTAACGGAACCGTGGAGGGAAATATTACAGAAATCTTTCACCCTTTCTTCACGTGGTGCCACCGATCTCCTTTGCCCAACTGTCCACCATGCGACGTCACGTGTCTCTCGGGGCCGGTTTCTAGCCTTTCGGCCATCATCAGCCGAGCTCCAAACGAACGCAAGGAAAGGAGTTGGGAAAATGGCCAGTTGACTTGGCCTGGCCCCGATCGCCTCTCCCAACTGCTTTCCTTGCGTTAGTCTGGAGCTCGGCTGATGACGGCTAAAAGGCTAGAAACCGGTCCCGAGAGACACGTGACGTCGCATGGTGGACAGTTGGGCGAAGGCGATCGGTGACACCACGTGGAGAAAGGGTGAAAGATTTCTGTAATATTTCCCGTCATCGGTATATATATATATATATATATATATATATATATATATATATATATATGCTGTCAAAAAAAGGTGAGTCACTAGGTGCGAGATGTGGGCTGTATGAATCAAAAGAATTCCAGATGACAGCATGTCTCTTCTTTTGTTCTGAATGGCTCTCCACAGGCGACGTAACAATACACGTTTGCAGTAATCATAGTGCCTGAGTCCATAAACTTCACGAGCAATACACTTTTCTGATCCCAGAAAATCGTAGCTATGTTCTTCCTGTTGCTAAAAGCGTGTCGAAACTTTTTGGGTTTGTTCAGGGAATATGTGTAGCATCCATTGTTTGGATAAATAAGCAAAGATTAATATCTAAAAATTTCGACTGTATTTAAAATTGTATGTATAACAATTTTCGACACACAGTGCCTTTTTCAAATAATAAATAAAATTTCTCTACCGAAAGAAACTAGTTTGGATTTTTTGGGTATATTAATATCTATTATTTTATTGATAAGGTCATAGGTATTTAGAATGGTATATTTTCTTGAATGGTAAATTTATTCCCGAGTATACCAGCAAACGAAGTTTTAACAGAATTAATTGGCAAATTACTTCTCAAAAATAAAACTAATTCAATAATGAAACAAGAAATTTTAGAGCTGCTGTCAATTACGGTGGATCAGAATTATTTTGAATTTGATAATTCATTTTATATTTCTTATGACGGTTCGATAATGGGGAAATCTTTAACTTCTTTATAGGCCGAAATTTGTATGGGCAACTTAGAAAATGAGATAAATCATCACATCAATCATCATCATAAAACATCAGTTGTTTAAATCATCACTTTAGTGGTACAGATATGTTGATAACATTCTAGTTTGTTTTACAAGTTTAGATACATAATTAAATCAATTCTTAACTGACATAAATTGTTTACATATGAACATTAAATTCACAGTTGAAGAAGAACAACATATTAGTATTAACTTTTTAGACTTAACTATTACTAGAAAAGACAATAAACATGATTTTGCAATTTTTCATAAATCATCACATACAGATTTAGTTATACATAATAAGTCTTGTCATCCTTATTTACAAAAGTTGGCAGCATTTAACTTTTTTATAAAGAGATTATTAAATATCCCCACGTCAATAGATAATTATAATAAAGAATTGAATATCATCAAACATATCGCAATAAATAACGCATACGAACCAAACATTATAAAGAGTATAATTAAAAGAAAAAGTTATAAGAAATCCATTAATTGAATATATCCGGTCAATAATATCAAATATGCAGGATTCAAAAGAATTACATATACAGGAAAACTTACGAAATTCGTGTCCAGACATTTATCCAAAACAAACAATACAAATATTTTTTAAAAAGGAATAAAACAATTTTTTACTTTGTTATCTATCACTTTTATTTTTAAACAAAATTTATTTGACTATAGTTAGTACTTAGACTATAGTTAGTACTTAGTTTTAAAGTAGTGATTGAGAATGTAAATTCGTTTTACGAAACTATAGTCACACAAATTTAGTTTAAAAATAAAAGTGACAGATAACAAAGTAAAAAATTGTTTTATTCCTTTTTAAAAAATGAACTATGACAAAAAACGGACAAATCAATCAATAATACAAATATAGATTTTAAAACAAACAATAGTCTAGGACGCCTCATTAAAAACAATAAAAGTCAAACAAATAAACTCTATCATGTCTTACGGTATTATTAGGTTTTTTTAAGTATTATTAGGTGTGGTAGTTATGGTATTATTAGCATAGTTTGTATTTAAAAAAGGCACTGTGTGTCGAAACAATTGTTATACATACAATTTTAAATATAGTGGAAATTTTTAGATATTAATCTTTGCTTATTTATTTCAAATGAATTTGAATCAAGTATCGGCTACCTCAGTTAAATTTTGTTTTTAGTTAGTTTTGAACCATAATTGTGCTCTGGCTGTTTTAAAGTTGTAATAAAGTTTTATTACTTGTCATGTGTATCTGAAATGCCATACGATAAATAAATAAAAAAATAAGGCATAGGTTAAAACTTAGGCAAAGATGAACTGTTGTGAAGATTTCCTACGTAACTGGAAATATATTCTTTTTGGCCATAAAACCAATATCAATGTATTAGGTTCTAATGGCAACGTGTATGTGAGAAAACGTATTAATGAAGAATTCAATCCACGTAACATTTTGGATGTAGTAAAGTATCAAAAAAAACATCAAACTATGAGGGTAATTTTCCTATAACGAAGTAGGTCCAACATTTTGAATAAAAGAAAATATGACAAAAGAAATTTATTTAGGAATCTGGAAGACAATTATGCTACCTTACTCTGAAGATAGTATACCTTTACAGTGGGTCTACCAATACGACAATGATCCCAAACATATGAGTCATATGGGCGTAGCAGGGGGGGGGGGTCCCCCCCTGACGAACCGTCTCTTCAGTGATATCTCTAAGTAACTTTTCTAATTCCAAAACCCTTTTATCAATATGTGAAATTGTCGGTTCCCAGAGCATTCGGTCTATTCTAGCCAAGCCCGCGATGGCCATGTCAAATGCTTTGTCCACGTCAATTCTATTTATGCACGTTTTGAATATTATTTGATCTAGATCGTAATTTAATTCCCAACAGAAGGTGATTAATCTGTGATCACTCAATGTGTCCTCAAAGATGTTCCAATTCTTCAGTCTATCGAGGGTTCTGTGATTACCAATTGTAATATCTATGTTGCTGTCGCCCAACGTGCTGCTGTATGTTGTCAAAGTTTTGCTGATGTTATACACGTGTAGATTTTCAGTAGTTAAAAATTCAGCAAGGGTCTCTCCTCTGTTGTTCGCGTCTCGTGAATACCATGCGGGGTGATGTGCGTTGGAATCTATACCTAGTAGTAAAGGGTTGAAACTAAATTGATTGCAGATCACTCTGATTTTACTCAGTTGCGATTCTACAACGAAATCTCCTGCAGGCGACCAATAGGCACTACAGACTACTAACTTACTCCCGCGTAGAGAGATGTTTGCAACAGCATTAAATTCATCGGTGTGTTGAGAAATCTTTAACCCATGAAATGACGGGTTAACTATAACAATGCATGCTTTGAATTGAACGTTCTGATCAGCAATCAGACCAAGCCTACCCAGACCAGGAACAGTGCGGAGACCATTTCTCGCCCAAGTGTAGGGTTCTTGAAGTAATAATATATCCAAATTCCTTTCAATAGCAGTCATCAAGTCATCAGTCATCTTCACATGATTCTTCTTATTCATCGTTATTCCCAAAATCAATGTTCGCAATAAAGGCCTCCATTCTTCTCTTGAAAATCGTGCATTTCGTGTTTCTCGCACGATATCTAACATCCGTCATTTTGGCCTGTACACAGAGTATACATTTATGTTTTTCAGTTTTATTTTTATTGGGGCAACTACGTGTGTCGTGCTTTTGAGCACAGTGACCGCAGGCCGTTTTGGCGGTGCACGTAGTGGAGATGTGACCTAAACCTTGGCACTTGTAACAAACCGTTAGGTGCACCCGATCTTCGATCTTGCACGAATGCCATCCCAGATATATCAGACTTTTCTGGAGTAGCTTCTTCCTTGCTTCCTCACTAACTTCAATGACCCAATGGACATAATGTTTGTCCTTGGGACCAAATTTAAAGATTGGATTAATTTCCAGTTCTTCAGCCGACCATGCCGTGAAATTCTGCTCAATGATCTCTTCCTTTAAGCTTTCCTTTTGTATGTTCGAAGGAACGTTAAATAAAGTTAGTCTCGGTTTGTATTTACCAACTGAAGCGACATGAATATCTAGCTTTTTGATAACAGCCGAGTTAGCAATTTTGCTAACGTCATTATTGGAGCAAGTTTCTATAATCACCTTATTATTTTTCGTGGCGTATATTTTCGTTGGCTTAAGGCCCAAAGTGCGGGGTGATATCTTCTGCATCACTATTTTTTTGAGTTCTTCGCCAGACATGTCCTTCCCGTCCACCGACTTAGAGAACTGAATCTTAGATGACTTAGGTACGGCAAGCGGCTTCTTTATGCCACTAACCTTGACAGCGTTGCTAGCGGTGATGTTTGCATACGATGGCGTCTCCATCCTGCAAGAGATTGCATTATCGATCTTCTTATTTTGTTCAGAGATTTTTTTATTCTGTGCAAGGATTATACTCTTAATTTCGTCCAGACTGTCCGCACTCATGTCACGGGTCGATATGATGATTTTGCTGACCTGTTGTTTGACTTCTTCTATTTTCGATCTGACGTGTTTCAAGTGCAGTTTCATTTTCTTCTTCCTATTTTTGTCCTCCACTTGATCTAAGCCAGCATCAACCTTACCAATGTGCTCGCCAATAAGGTCCCACAAGTCACTAAGCTCATTGTTCATATTATCTATGGAGTCTCTAACTCTTTTCCAAGGCATACTATCCTCTTCTTCGCTAGAATCCACTCCAGAAGCCGAATCTCTTTGCCTATTTTGCCTCACATATTGAAATTCCATACTGTCTTGCTGAAACGCTCAGCGCCAGAAGGGCTGGCCCAGCCGGAGCCTCGGCAGAGCCTTCCCAGCCCGCCCTTTTGGAAAGGGTTCCCCAACCCTTTTCCTTACACCTCTTAGCCGTAGGCCGGAGCTTATGGCGTGTCACAGGTCAATAACACGACTAATTGCCAGCCAGTCGTTTCCACCAGGAGCCCACGAGGAGGGGGTGTCGTCTTTAACCAATAAGTAAATCACAAATGAATTCACTTTAACGTCTCCCAGCAATAATCGCACCTCGGATAAACCTCATCGGTTACGATAACGCCACTGCGCAAAGCTTTATCTCGAGAAAGGTAAAACCATCAATAGCGAATATTACATGCGTTTGAAGGACGAGATTGCAAGAAAAGGCCCCAAAAAATGCTCTTTCACAAAGGCAATGCACAAATCCTTGGCAACGATGGCTAAATTGCATGCATTGCACTTCGAATTGGTTCCTCATCCACCATATTGTCCAGAAATGGTCTCCAGTATCTATTTCCTGTTCGTAGATCTCAAAAATATGCTCGCTGGAAAGAAATTTCACTCCAATGAAGAGGTAATTACCGAAACTGAAGTATATTTTGAAAGCAAAGAGAAATCGTTCTGTAAAAAAGGTGTAGAAATATTAGAAATGTGATGGAATTATTGTATCGCTCGTCAAGGAGAATATATTGATAAATAAAATCGAAGTTTGCAAAAAAATTTGTTTTATTTGTCAGATTGGGAACTTATTGATCGATGTGTTAAGCAACAAAAAAAAAATTAAAATCCCCTATTAAAAACATTTGTCTATTTAACAGAAATAATTTCTGTTGTTTGCATTTCATCAACAATATTTTCCATAAAAATCTACGGCATGCGTTTCTCTTCTTCTTTTCTCTTTGCATGACATCTGCTCCGACGGAATTATTTTATCATATTTTTTTACGTTAGGTTCAAAGTAACGCAGCACTAGTCAAATGTAATGTTAAATTTAACTGAGGTAGCCGATACTTGATGGAAATTCATTTTAAATAAATAAACAAAGATTAATATCTAAAAATTTCCACTATATTTAATATAGTGGTATAAATATTATAATAGTATAAAATAGTAAAAGTAGTAAAAATATAAATATAATGGAAATATTTAGATATTAATCTTCGTTTATTTATTTAAATGTAATGTATATGATCGTTATTAGTGCTAAATTGTGTATATAATTCAAAGATAAAGATTATTTGTAAAAACTGAAAAAGGAAACAATAAACATATAAGTTTAAGAAAGTTAGTGATTTCGTGTTAATCATTATCAACTTGTCATCTTGGTTATCCACATATGTAGGACACGTAGACTTAGGGATTACTAAAGGCTATGAAGGTTTGTTAGGACAAAACTTTTACTCTTAGTGGATGGGTGCTTTATGTTGTAATGACTCTATTTAGGGCAACGCCCCTCCAGCTTTTATTAAATAATGGAATAAACAATTTTTCAGAGCAAAACACCATAGTTTATTTCATTTAACTCATTTTCCTGGTTCACCTCTTCTATAAGGTTTCAACAGCACAAAAAGTAAAAAGAAGGAAGGGGAAAGCAAAAAAATCTTCAGCAGCACTATTTCCTTCTACGCCCTCCCACTTTAAAAACCCACGAGTGGCTGTGCAATATATAGTAACTCTCGAGACTGGCTTCCGATCTTAGCACCTTTATCAAATTGACTTATCACTACTGACCGTTATCAGCAACAAATCAAAATAAAAGAACTTATACTGACAAGGGAAAAATGAAAATCATTTTGTTTGAGGAATAATGTCTCTAGAAACGATCACGGAGCTGCGCTGAGAAATTTTATCGCACCCGGCGTATTCTCCAAGCGTAGCCCCGTCGGATTTTCATTTCTTTATCAACATTATCATCTACAACTGTATTTTCGACAGATGTTACAATATTTAACTTATTCGCTGTTACATTAAACTTATGCAGCATTAAAAGATTACTATATAAGTGAGTGTTTCACTGAACCGTTTGTTATCTATTAACTTTTATTAGCTGTGAGTTTGTCACTGAACCCTTTAGTTTCTATCGATTTATATTAGTTTTGAGATATATTTAAAGCTCTATTATTTATATTTAATGTTTTCATTAATATTAAAAGATTACTATATAAGTGAGTGTATCACTGAACAGTTTGTTATCTATTAACTTTTATTAGCTGTGAGTTTGTCACTGAACCCTTTAGTATCTATCGATTTATATTAGTTTTGAGATATATTTAAAGCTCTATTATTTATATTTAATGTTTTCATTAATATTAAAAGATTACTATATAAGTGAGTGTATCACTGAACAGTTTGTTATCTATTAACTTTTATTAGCTGTGGGTTTGTCACTGAACCCTTTAGTTTCTATCGATTTATATTAGTTTTGAGATATATTTAAAGCTCTATTATTTATATTTAATGTTTTCATTAATATTAAAAGATTACTATATAAGTGAATGTATCACTGAACAGTTTGTTATCTATTAACTTTTATTAGCTGTGAGTTTGTCACTGAACCCTTTAGTTTCTATCGATTTATATTAGTTTTGAGATATATTTAAAGCTCTATTATTTATATTTAATGTTTTCATTAATATTAAAAGATTACTATATAAGTGAGTGTATCACTGAACAGTTTGTTATCTATTAACTTTTATTAGCTGTGGGTTTGTCACTGAACCCTTTAGTTTCTATCGATTTATATTAGTTTTGAGATATATTTAAAGCTCTATTATTTATATTTAATGTTTTCATTAATATTAAAAGATTACTATATAAGTGAGTGTATCACTGAACAGTTTGTTATCTATTAACTTTTATTAGCTGTGGGTTTGTCACTGAACCCTTTAGTTTCTATCGATTTATATTAGTTTTGAGATATATTTAAAGCTCTATTATTTATATTTAATGTTTTCATTAATATTAAAAGATTACTATATAAGTGAGTGTATCACTGAACAGTTTGTTATCTATTAACTTTTATTAGCTGTGAGTTTGTCACTGAACTCTTTAGTTTCTATCGATTTATATTAATTTTGAGATATATTTAAAGCTCTATTATTTATATTTAATGTTTTTATTAATATTAAAAGATTACTATATAAGTGAATTTTTCACTGAACACTTTGTCTTCTACTGATTTTGGCATTTTTGATAAGTATTTGAAGATTACTTCTGTTGCTCCTTCTCACATAATGCTGTCCATAATGAAGTGTATTGTACCCATACCCATTTGTACAACCAACTTTGTACCCATTACACAACTCAGTCCCAGAGGTTACACGGTAGGGTGTAGTTGGATAGTCCATTGTTTTGTTTAGCTCTTTGGGTAGGTATCTCGCGCGCTCTCCCTTGATACCCCGTTCATACCCGAAGCTGGCACTGTTGCGCGTTCTCCCCTCAGTGTCAGGAACAGTGCCCAGAATGATAATTTTATTATTAACTGATAACATTATCATTGTTGAAAATGTATGATCTGTAATTTAATAAATATTGAGAGATCATTTTGAAAATATTTGATCTGTAATTTAATAAATATTGAGAGATCTCCATGGTGTTGTCGCGCGCTCTCCCTTCAATACCATGAAGTGGGTAAATGCTGTTTTGCTTTTCTGGTATCTGGAGCGGGTACATCGCGCGCTCTCCCTTTGTACCCATTGCACAACTCAGTACGAGGGGTTACACCGTAGGGTGTGGTTGGATATCCATAATGTTTTGGTTACCTCTTTGGGTGGGTATCTCGCGCGCTCTCCCTTAATACCCCGTTCATACCCGAAGCTAGCACTGTTGCGCGTTCTCCCCTCAGTGTCAGGAACAATACCCAGTTTGATATTTGATTATTGGGAGATAATATTATCATTATATTATGCTATCATGCATTATAACTGAGGTTATAATAAGTATCTCTCGTTACGAGTGTGAACAGTCTAGTATTAAAATATGATTTGTATCGATCTGATAAATTTAAAGTAACAGATAGTAAACAGAGAATAGTTTGATAGATTCGGAGTGTTCAGGGTTACTTTTATTTCCAGGTAGTTAAAGCTGCAATGCTTGAAAGCCACCACCATGCTGCTCAAACTCATGTACCAAACTAGCCGCCCAGTTAGAGCAATTCTAGTTAAGCCATCACAGTTAATATTAGGGAAATTTCAGGCATTCAGCTTGAGCCCAATTGACGTCGGCTTAAGGCCAGAAACCGGACTTGGGAAACGCCTGCTGGCGCTTTGGATGGCGGATGAGGGAAGCACCGACGTGGAGCACGGGTGAACTTCCACCATACAATACTTTTCTCCACGGGCCCAGTTCACTATTTTTCAATCATATATGTATATATATATATATATATACATATATATATATATATATATATATATATATATATATATATATATATATATATATATATATATATATATATATATTATATATATGTTTATTCAAAAAAAAATAATCCTTTCATTCTTTTTTTTATTGTATCGTTACAGTAACATTAATATATTTTATTATATCATCCAATCTGATTATTACTTTATTGATAATTGAATAATATCTATCCACAAGACGCATAGCGAGTCCACGATAACTACCTCGATCAGCTAAACAAATTTCTGTATACTTGTATATATTTTCCATTTTGGTATTTTTTACGAAAACACAAATACAAACTAAAACAAGTATTAAAAAAAATCATCTTTCATGAATCAACAAAAAAAAAGCAGCAATACATTTTGGTCATAAATAAATCTTTTTTTTATGATTTTCGGAATTGAAGTATCCTTCTATGAAATCTACGCATCGATTGTGTGTTTATTATTATTTATTTTTGATGTGGAAGTAATAAAAAAAATATTTACCGGATAGAAAGAACCATAAAATTTCGGTAGTAAATACAAATCACCCTTCAGCGACAAACGGGCCTATGTGTATACGTAAAATTAGTTCCAAACAGTAAATATTTATATTATAAATTAATGTTTTACGATATAGCTATGGTTCGTATAACTCACATTTTCCCTTTTATATCAAAACCGAACACGTGTAAACATGTCCTTAATATTTTAATAGTTTTTTATTACTAATATTCAAAAGTTCGTCTCGCCAATAGAAACAAATATATTTGAAAAGATTAGATGTTAACTGTAACTAAATATGCGAGGTATGGCTGGCTAGTAAAGGGAACATTTTCTTAAAAGGTTATACGTCATCAGGAGGCCGAAAAAAAGCGGTTTTTCAAGTTTTTTTTTCTGGAAAGACATTTTGATTTACTATCTTAAAAATTTATATACATATTGTGGCAACTTGTTTGTTAATGTTTTTTAAAGCTGCTTTAGTCGATCTCCGGCAAATTCTCAAAAAAAATACGTTTTTCTGTGAGCACAATATATCTGGATTCGATCATCTAAAATGCAAAAAATAAAAATGATTTCGTTAATATAAGGTATTATCTAGAATTTAATCGATGGAATAAGAAGAATATTAATTTTTAACAAAATAACTGGGTTATTGTTGGGTTTAAATTGTTTGTAAAATGGAAAATATTTATCGGCAAAAAAATCTTCGATTAATTACTAAAAAATATATTTATAAAGTTTGTTTAAAAATTTGTGTCTGATGGGTTTAGTCGTTACCGAGAAATCTTGCTCACCGATTTTAAAAACACAGTTTTGAGAAAAGCGTTCAATATTTGAAAATCACTTTACACATAGTAAATTTATTTAATTCAACTCATGCGCTCTTGGGTCGAAGATCGTGACGCGCTCTTCATTCTCCTTTTCCATATATGAATGCGCATCGAGCGCGCAGAACTAAGATCTCCAGGTGCATTTTTAATTTTTTCGTAGAGGCACTAAAACTACTTTCGCTCGCCTCAGCTGTTTTTGGTCTTGACTTTTGCATCTTAGAAGATACTCTCTTTCCTCTATTATATTTCATTTTCACGGTAAAACCACAACAAAAAGTATAAAAGAGCGCACGACTTTACTGCTTGACTTAGATGTTTAGACTGACCACTCTTCAATATTTGCCAGTTTGGAATTAGAAATAGCCAAAATTATCTCGCAGGTATAAAAAGGACACCACTACATTATCACATGATATATATATGAATACAATAGAAAGATACATCGTTAAAGGGAAGCAGCTGCTGCTGGGATCTCAGCCCCACATACATAATATCGCGTCGATACGTATTTATAAATATACGTGCAACTGCGAGAATATTTGTCGGATTAACATGAAATTTTCTGTGCATATACTTAAATATATGAATATTACGAAAATGAAATACTTTTTTTTTTTAATTCCGACTGCGTATAACCCCTTAAGAAAAAATTTAAACTTTACGTGTGTACTCTGTAGGTGCATGTTCATAATATTTAAATAGTTTTTTATTACTAATATTAAGTAATAATTTTTATTACTATTATCCAAAAGTCCGTCTCGCCAATAGAAACACATATATTTGAAAAGGTCTGATATTAACTATCACTAAATATGCGAGGTATGGCAGGCTAGACGAAGGAACATTTCTTAGAGTTACCTATACTTTATGTGTCTGCTCGGTAGGTTTCTTTTGGCACCAGACAATCGCCAGTTGGAAAGACTTATTTATAACAGAATTAGTGGCTCTATTCTGGAACGGAGAAATTCCAGTTGAGCAAGCGGTATTCAGACATCATCGAAGTTGCTGCGACCAGCAAATTTGGCAACTGTTTAGAGAACGGTTTTCAAGAGAAACTTAAGACATCTGTGGCCTTAGTCGACCTAACGGCAGTATACGATATCGGCTGGAGGAAGGAGATGATGAACAACTGTAGTTCTTATTAAAAAGCAACAGATACTTTCAGTATTGCTTGGGTGAGAGTAAAAGCACAAGGGTATTAAATAATGGTCTGCCACAGAGCTCAGTTCTGGTTCTTCTTCTATTTAGTCTTTATATTTCTGACCTTCCCAATACTAGTTCAACGAAATTCTGCTACGCAAACGATATTGCTCTTGCTTGTAGATCGAAAGGCCGTTTTTTTGCCAGATATGATTTTTCAATCATATATGGTACTTATCCGGGACGGTTACGTTTACAGTTAGACGAGCTACGAACGGTTTCGCACAGTCTGACTGCTGCGACCGTTTACCGCAGAATGGCGTGGCTGCATGTGATTGCAGCCTCCATTCGACATGGTCAATTTATATGGTTATGGCTTTAGTCGATCTTTCATCCACTTTTCAGGCATTCAGCTTGAGTCCAATTGATGTCGGCTTAAGGCCAGAAACCGGACTTGGGAAACGCCTGCTGGCGCTTTAGATGGCGGATGAGGGAAGCACGGACGTGGAGCACGGGTGAACTTCCACCATACAATACTTTTCTCCACAGGCCCAGTTCACTATTTTTCAATCATATATGTATATATATATATATATATATATATATATATATATATATATATATATATATATATATATATATATATATATATATATATATATATATATATATATATATATATATATATATATATATATATATATATATATATATATATATATATATTTATATTTAATTAGGTGAGTATTGACCCGGCTGGATCACGCAAAGCATTCTGACTCATTTTCGAGTGTCCTTTCTGATCCTCCACACCTCTCTCATCCTTTCTCCATGGATTCTCTTTCCATCCTCCAACCACTTTGTCCCCGATCTCCTCGAAACTTCGTTCTCTAATGCAACGTTCCACATATGTATTTTGATTCTGTACGTTCTTCTATCCTCAATGTCTGTCGGACCCATTTGTGCCTTTTCCAGATCAGCTCTGACTTGTGCGATCCATAGCACTGTTGACTTGACTCCTTGTATGTATGTAGGAATTCTGTTTGTGAGTCTTGTCGGTGGGAGTCTACTGATATGTCCATAGAGTTTCAACCTTCTTTTTCTTATGTCTGCCGCTACGTTGGACATTCTCTCTGTTGTCTTTCTTGAATGTAGTCAGTATCCTTCCACTGTCAGTTTTGGGCCGACAATTTTCCTCATAATTTTGCGTTCTTGTTTTAAAATGTTTTCTATGCCGGTTTTTGAATGGAGTTTGTATGAAGTGTCTCGCTTGCGTATAGCACCTCTGGTTTGATTACTGTGTTGTAGTGTCTTATTTTTGCGAGTGTGAAGAGACATTACTTATTATAGATATTGTGTGTCTTGCCGTAGGTCCTCTTCATCTTCTGTATTCGAGTCTTCTCTCCTCCTGTGGTTTTGACGATCTCACCCAGGTATTTGAAGTGAGTGACCCTATGTATTTTGCCGTATTTGGTGTTAAAATTTTGAACAAAACTAATTTTCAGCTGAAGAATTCGGTTTTTTGAAAGGAGATTTGTAGGCGGACTTTCTCTGCACATTCCTTGGGGACTTCGATCTGTTTGGTTTGATGTCCTGTTATTCTTAAGTTTGGGTATTTGCTTGTGGATTTCTTCCTGTGTTGGTGGTGGTGATTCTGAGTGCGTATGGATTGAATTTTCCTTGGGGAATCTTGTGTCGCGTTCGGGGCATTTGAGGATATCAGAGAAATAGTTTGCCAGCTCCTGACAATTCTCCTGATCGATTACCGCTAATCTCCCATTCCGCTTTCTGAAGCAAAGATTTTGTAGTGTATATCAACCGATTCTTGCAAAATCTATATCTATTGCAAAATCTTGCAAAATTCCTATAGAATTCTCTCGTGTTATAATTGCGGAAATTCTTCTCTATATAATCTAGTTGATCCTTCATAGGTAGTTCCCTTTAGTTTGCCTGATAACCTGACAGCCTGTTAAAGCTGTTGACTTTCTGGGATTTTTTTTGTGTTATACTCCTGAAATGCTGGTTTGCGTTGCTGCGATGCATTTTCGCATTCCGAGTCCCACCCAGTGCTTTTTATGTAATTTTTTTGTGTTTTTCCCATGTATCTGCCTGTTCCTTTTCCGATTCCTCTGTTATGTTGGAGTCCTTGATCTTTTTCGGGTCGAATTTGTGTAGATGTGCATTCTTGTGATGAATTCTCCTTGGGGTGAACTTGACTTTGATTCATGTTAGGTAATGGTCTGAGTCAATGTTCGCGCCCTTGCGGTCTAGGACATCTTGGATCTCTCTTTGCTGTGTTGTATAGGCGATCTCCATGCCTTCTGTTTTTGTGGAGATGATCTTTAAGTTATTCTGTTAACATAGTTCGATGAGTCTTGTGCCGTTCTTGTTGGTAAAGTTGTAACCAGAGAATTTGCTTACTGTTTTCTGATGGTTTTTTTCTCTACGGATTTGTGCATTAAAGTCACCCAGTAAAACGTTGACATCATCCTTTGGGACCTTAGCGATTACCTTCTCTAGTGTTGACCAGAATGTCTTTGTGGATTTGGGGTTTTTCTTGTTGTCCCCGTTTTTTTGGGGGCATATACGTTGATCATGGTGTATTTTTTATTGGTGCACTGTATGCGCATTGTCATTAGTCTCTTGTTTATGGGGGTAATTTCCTTAATAAAGTTAACTATCTCTTTGTGTACCACAGAGACCATGCCGTATATATATATATATATATATATATATATATATATATATATATATATATATATATATATATATATATATATATGTATATATATGTTACATCTAATATTTTCACGGATGATATGGACTGAAGAGTTCAACTGACTGTCAGTTGAACTCTTCAGTCGAAACGGACAACACTTGAAAATGCCAAATGAGATTTTAGCTAAACGTTGTGAAATTTTGTTATTAAACAAGCTATGCCAATTACTACCTAAAGAATATTCTTCTTTATAAGCCACCATTAGCAACTTAAAATGTTATATAATAGTTAAACAACACCTCAAATTGAATGGAATACTAATAATGGAATACAGTACTAACAAATCTGGCTTGTAAAATTTAATCAGACGAAGGCAACAGATTATCGCCCTTTTAACTAAAAAAACCTAATTTCAATTTAGGTTTTACGAGATGAGAGAATCGCTAGAGGTTTTTCCCAGTCACTGAACTGAAAAATGGCCGTCTGAGAACAAGTGCTACAATTTATTTTACTGCTTCTTTGATCAAAATCTATTAAATATTCGATGAAGGAACGTTATTTTGCTTGCATTCGTTTATTTTGCCTCGTTTTATCAGGAGAAAACCTCAGTGCAACCATTAATATAATCGTCTTAAAAGAAGGGCGATATTTATCTTAGTTTGAAGATCGTAGGCAAGACGTGACTTAAATATGAAATGAAATAAAATTGAAATATTGAAAAACGAAATTATTATATCGAAAATTGTATTGCCTCAAACTATTTTAGATTGATAATTAATTTGTTCTTATTATAACGAGTTTTCCTCCTTTAGACTGCCGTGTTCAGTTCATGATGTCAATTCACCATTGCTTGATAAATTGGAAGTTAAAAAGCGACTGCCACTGTGGGGAAAAAATGCGACGAGTTAAAATAAAAATTACCTGATTATCAGTTGTAATTATCATTGAGCTTCGTTTTAAAGTTATGACACTGTTATTGGTCAACCCTTCATTTATGAATAGAGATAGACTAAACAACGTTATGTAAAAAATTTCAGCTGTCTCTGTCTCCTTAAACTAACATAATGCATTTTTATTACAACCAGTTTAGATTGAATATGACTGAAACTTATACTACCATAAGTTCTTGTAGTCTACCAAGTTCTTGCATCAGTTTTAAACAATACAAATGTTTACAACTGTTGCAAGAACTTGGCAGAGTAAAAGAACTTATGGTAGTATAAGGTAACCTAGATTCATCGCTGCGACACTTCCCTAACATATGTTTAACAATTGCAAAATTATAATTTCTAACTTAACAAGCAAAATGATATGAAAGTTCTGTCGTGTGTCAAAGTCGTACCAATTCAAAAAATAAATCACGATGAATCGCCAAGTAAAGCCCGCAAATTTTTAAAACAAACGTCACCCTCCAAGTTACATTATTATAAAAACTAAAACGTATTATCCACTATAATTCTAAAAGAAAAAAAATATAACATTTTCCTTTCAGCCTTTATTTTATGTGGAATTTTGGTCAAAACCTAAGTACCTCCCGCTTATGACCTCTTAACATTTCCTGTTGTCAAAGTCTCTTTTCAGTTCCTTTTTTCCCGCCGACGTAAAAACCTTTTTAATACGATTTAGCGTCCTTGTCAATTTATGTTTTTTTTTCAAGCATTTAAGAAGTGGTGTAAAATTATTGAGGGTCCTGTCGAAAGAGACCTTCAAGTTATAAAAACCTACGTAAATATAAATCACTTTAAGTTGTTAAAGCGCCTTTAAGACAGATCGAGAGGTTTTCGAATTCTTATAAGGTAAATTTTGATTGAACGAATATCTATATATATATATATATATATATATATATATATATATATATATATATATATATATATATATATATATATATATATATATATATATATATATAGATATATATATATATATATATATATATATATATATATATATATATATATATATATATATATATATAGATATATATATATATATATATATATATATATATATATATATATATATATATATTTATATATATATATATATATATATATATATATATATATATATATATATATATATCTATATATATATATATATATATATATATATATATATATATATATATATATATATATATATATATATATATATATATATATATAGAGATATATATATATATAGAGATATATATATAGAGATATATATATATATAGAGATATATATATATATAGAGATATATATATATAGAGATATATAGAGATATAATTATATCTATATATATATATATATAGATATATATATATATATATATATATATATATATATATATATATATATATATATATATATATATATATATATATATAGATATATATATATATATATATATATATATATATATATATATATATATATATATATATATATATATATATATCTATATATATATATATATATATATATATATATATATATATATATATATATATATATATATAGTCCAGTATACCTCGCCTAAGGTACTGGACGGGTCACAGGTGGTGGATAGTGAAAGTTCCATTAGATATTAATGGACAGCTGCGAATATCCCAAAATAAGCAGCCCCGAACCAAGGCAAAAAAAGAAAGCTAAATCCACTTAGCGTCTGACTTGTATCAAGCGGCTGAGAGGTCAGCGTCTGTTCACCAGTGGTGCGGCTGATATTTAAATTCTGGAACTAACCCCTCCAGTATTAACCTCTGAACCGTCATGGTTCAAACCTTTAATTCAAAGTACAAGATGAAGCGTTCTAGTAATTACAAAATTACCCCAGGAGGTAGACAATCCTCTGCCAGCTTTGCTAGTACAACCGGACTTTCGCATTCTGGGGCGTCCGGGCTTAAACGCAAAATCTTTCAGAGGGAGTCGGAGACCTCTGGCCAACGTCTGAAACCGAAAATAAAAACTTTCTTTGGAACGGTAAATATCAATTCTCTCCTGCGTCCAGGAATACTACACGAATTGGGGCGAACATTAAATCAGCAAAAAATCCAAATTTTAGCTTTGCAAGAAACCAGATTGATAGATGATAACACCTTGGAATTCGGCAACTACAGACTTTTTAAAAGTAAAACGGGCAAAAGAATACTAAAAAATACACCACATCTCGGTGTTGCTTTCGCTGTCTCAAGAAACATTCTTGGTTCTATAACAAATGTCCAGCCAGTAAATAATCGACTTATGACACTATCCCTCAAGTGTGCTAACAAAAACTATACATTAATCAATGCACACCTCCCAGTTAACGAAAAAAATAAATCTAATCCTGAAAAAGTAAATTCCCTCTAACCATGTAAAAACCCTATTGGGTGATTTCAACGCCCAACTAGGGAAAGAAAAAAGTACAGGAAAACAGTCGGCAGTTTTCCCGCTCATAAATGGACTAACCATAATGGTAGAAGATTGGTTGAACTATGTTCGCAGTTTAATCTAAAAATAATGTCAACCCAATTTAAGAAGAAAATAACAAAACAAAAGACCTGGAGGTGCTCAAACACGTACATGGGTGAATTTCAAATTGACCATGTTGCCATTTCGTACCCCAATTATAAAGAGATTTTGAATGTTCAAGTCACGAAAGGAGCAAATATAGACACGGATCACTGCTTGACTAGAATCAAACTTAGCTTAAAACCTCGAAAACTTATTCAAAAGGGGCTGCTAATACCAAAGTTTGACCCAACGAAAATAAAACCAGCCCTAACAGAAGAGCTTGATAAACAACCTGCATAGAACTGGCAAGAATTAAAACAAAAAATTATTAAAACAGCCTTAAAGTTGGTCCCTTTACAAAAACGTAGAAAACATCCGTGGTGGGATGAAGTTCGCGAGCAAGCAGTATTAAGCCGAAGTAAAGCATTCAAAGATTGGAACAGTCAAAAAACAGCAATAAACTATAACATCTTTTTGGAAGTAAGAAAAGAAACATCGAAGCTAATTAGACAAACTAAAAGAAAATATGAAAACAATCAACTTAATGAAATAGAAAAAGATTTCCAAAAAAATAACACCCGAAACTTTTACAAAACTTTTAAAACTGAATTAACAGGCTATCAACCGCAGAGCCTATGCTTTCAAAAGAAAAACGGACAACTAGCTCTAAATAACCAAGACAATTGCAAAGAACTTGCGAAATATTTTCAACAAATACTAAACTGTCCTGAGCCCTTAAACAAATTACCAACACTAAACCCTAAACAAACAAACCCAGATTCATTACCACCGAATGAAGAGGAAATACTTAGGCAAATCAAGCGGCTTAAAAATAACAAAGCTTCTGGTGAAGATGGAATCACTGCTGAACTTTTGAAATCCGCTGGTCCAGGTACAATCAAGGAAATAACCAAAATTCTACAAGAAGTTTGACGGATTCCGGAAGAGTAGAAAGATGCTCTAATCCATCCACTACAGAGGAATATCTCTACACTATAGAGGAATATCTCTTCTCCCAGTTTGTTACAAGATTCTATCTCAATGTCTACTAGACGGAGCACAGGGACAGTTAGAACCGAACATTGGTGAATATCAGGCAGGTTTTCGACCGGGCAGATCCTGCCCTGAACAGATCCTGAATCTAAAGTTGATTCTAAGACATCAAAAACTGTACAATAAAAATCTCGTCTGTACATTTGTGGATTTCAAAAAAGCATATGATTCTATTGACCGCGAATCTTTATTCCGAATCTTGAAAGAACAAGGATTCAGATCTAGTCCTTGTCGCTGGCAACGCTGGCAATTATTAAAGCAACGTTAACTAACACGAGTTCAAAAGTTAAATTCATGGGTGACATCTCAGAACCCTTCGAAATTAAAACTGGTGTGAGACAAGGGGATGGACTCTCGCCCCTCTTATTTAACTGTGTTCTAGAAAAAGTAATACAGGAGTGGCGTGAAAAAAAGTCGGCCTTGAATATTGACCAGCCCATTAAACTGGGGAGAACCAACATCAAAATTGATTGTTTGGCATTTGCTGATGATCTAGCAATTTTAGCTCAAGATGTATTAACGGCTCAAAAACAGATTGAAATCCTAAAAGAAACAGCAGAAAAGGTAGGACTCCAAATATCCTTTGAAAAGACACAATACATGACCTGCAACAGACTAAGAACACCATTTCTAAAAACAAAATATGGTAACATCAGAAGAGTCTCTCAATTCATATATTTGGGTGAAATAATCATGGAAAATGGGTTGGAAAAAGCGACCAATAAGGGTAGATGTCAAAAAATGGAAACGGCATTGAGACTTACACAAAATATTTACAACAAAAAATGCCTATCTAAAAACACAAAACTGAGACATTACAACACGGTTATTAAGCCAGAATGTCTATATGCTGCAGAAACGCTCATTTTGAATACAAAGAGGGACATCGAGGACATTGAAAAGAAGGAAAGAAAAATCATAAGAAAAATCCTAGGCCCCAAACAAATAAATTGCACAACATACCGACTTCGAGAAAACCAAGAAATCAAACAATACACAGATATACATAGCGATATGAGAAAAAGAAGACTTAAGTTTTACGGACACATCAAACGCATGAATCCGAGTAGGCTAACTAGACAAATAGTCGAATTTTATGAAAATAGGAGTAGAGCTAAAGTAGAAATAATTAAATGGATTGCGGCAATTAAAGAGGACCTAAGATCAGCAAATATTACACAAAGTGAAATTCAGGAAAGAGGCTGTTTCAGACACAAGGTTAACGTTTGGAAGGTTGGCCAGAGAGAAAAATGTAGGAAGAATGGAACAACTTGGTCTGACGAAAGGAAAAAAGCTCATAGCGAAAGAATGAAATTAGTATGGGCTCAAAGGAAGGCTAACGACAACAAACGCCTCTAATTGTACTTCGCGTGGTCCACCAGGGCCTATACGTGAATAATAATATATATATATATATATATATATATATATATATATATATATATATATATATATATATATATATATATATATGGAGCTTTTTGGCTTGTTTGGACTGCGTCCAACGAGACAACAGTAGTCCAGAGTTATAAACCCCCCACCGTTGGGTTTCACAATATCATGTGGAACGCACAACAACCTGCGTCTCCGCCATAATGAGCAATGGTTTATAACTCCTGACTACTGTTGTCTCGTTAGACGCAGTCCAAAGAAGCTAAAAAGCTCCATTTATAAGCCATTCGACGAGAAGTCGGCGAAAATATGGATTGTTTGATTGTGGTGGGAGACTCCCTATTCTTGGCGAGAGAGCATATGTGTTACATATATGTTATATCTAATAGAGATCAACAACCTAGAAAAAAAATCCAAAATCAAAGCATGGAAACTAGAATCGGACATTGAACAAAGAATAGTTCCAAGGGAAAAATCAAGCAGATGTCCTAAACTTTACGGTCTACCCAAAATACATAAAGCAGAAATCCCATTAAGGCCCATAGTTGGTGCCTTCGGCTCTCCAACACAAAATTTGGAAAAATATCTAGCAAGTATCGTGCAACCAAGCGTCATACTTACCGAGTTTTATGTTCAAAACTCACAACATTTGATAAGGATAATTAAAGTAATGTCTGAATGATTGAGGCGTGTTCATATATTTTTTCCTTTATTTGGGTTTTTCGCCACTATCTAAAACTCAAAAAATATCAAAAATACCTGTTCTTATTTAAAGAAAGAATCACTGGGTAAAAACAAAAAACCAAACGGAGACAAATTTCTCAGTGATTCTTTTTTGTAATAAATTTGCCTAACGAACAAAATTTTAAAGATATAAAAATGTTATAAAAAATTTTACAAACTTTTAACGTTAACGTTTCGGAGGGTACTCTACCCTCGCTTTCAAAACTAAACTAAAAATAAATTATATTAATTTGTAATATATAAAGTAACGAGTGAAAGTAAATATATTTTTTTGTATATGTCAACGACACTTACATTGACAACAATCAATTAATACAACTGTTCAGACAGACTTCGAAACAAAGGTATTGGCCAGAGCTCCTTTAAAACCCAAAACTTTGGGAACGCTACGTAGACGATATCTTTATAATATGGCCTCACGGAAACGAACTTTTAAACAACTTCCTAACCCAATTAAACAAAATCCACCCTAGAATACGGTTCACCCTGAAAGTCGAACAGGATAGGAAACTGCCGTTTTTGGATCTACTCATCACAAGACAACTTTCTGGAACACTCGAATACTCTGTGTATAAAAAAACAACTCATAGCGATCGATACATCAACGCTAAATCTCATCATCATCCTTTTCAAATTCAAGCAGTAGCGAACACCTGATTTCAAGATCGTTCAAGACACTACCAGATACACAAAGCCAAAATACGTATATAAAATATAATCTTTTTAGTAAAACAGATTGTAACATGAAAAATGTTTTTGCTTTCATTTTTAAATAATAACCACGTGCCTTGCATGTGTTGCGAATTTACATTCATGTAACGTTATTGGATACGAAAAATAAATGAATCTAAATAAGTACATATAAATGATGTGTGAATTCAATTTTGCCGCAGAAAAAACTACACGAAACTAGGAATTACCAAGTATTTCCACAGCCCTTAGACAAAATGGATATTCAGAAAATTGTATCAGGAATGCCATTCACAGTCAGGAAACCCAAACACGAAAGAACCAAATGCCCCAAATATCCTGCTAGCATACGTAAAATGAATCACTGACAGGATAGAGAGACTAGTAAGGAAACATAAGATCAGAACAGTCTACAAGCCGCTCAAAACTGTCGCAAACATCCCAAAAAAACCTCAAGGACAAACTTAGACTGGAAAATTATGGGGTATATAGCATGTCTTATTCCGACTGTAACAGAACTTACATAAGACAAACAAACAGACGACATAAACAAACAAACCACTTCCGATCTGTTCCAGCACCATCTACAAACAGGACATAACATCAATTTTGAAGGAGCTAAAGAAATACCAAATATTGAAAACTATAAGATCTGAACAATCAGAGAAGCCCTTGAAATAGAAGAAAGGGGTGATCTAAATACACGAAACGACGCTCGTAACATTCCAAAAGTATGGAAATCCTTTATGAAAAAAGAAGAAACGCGGCAACATGGCGGCGAGGAAGATAAATCAATAAAAGGACGCCCGACGTTGCCGAGCACCGCGAATTGTCCCGAACTATCCCGATACAGTGTGCGCAATCGCCGTCCGGCTATAAAACTTTGCGCAACGATCCGTGCACTCCAGTTAAACTTTTCAGTCGAAGCGAAACACTTGAAAATGCCAAATGAGATTTTGACGAAACGTCGGGACTCTTCATAGAATGAACGGATCGACGCCCATAATATATATATATATATATATATATATATATATATATATATATATATATATATATATATATATATATATATATATATATATATATATATATATATATATATATATATATATATATATATATATATATATATATATATATATCATCATCATCATCATCATCATCAGCCCGTATCGATCCACTGCAGGATGAAGGCCTCTTCAGCATGCTTCCAACCTTCACGGTCCTGGGCTTTCCTCTGCCACTCGGGTCCAATATACTTAACGATGTCATCAGTCCATCGTGCTTTCGGTCTTCTTCGCGGACGTTTGCGATCAAGCGGTATCCACTCCAGGATTGCCTTGGTCCATCTGTCGTCCCATCGCCTCGCTATATGGCCTGCCCATCTCCATTTCAACTGTTTTACTCTTCCAATGATGTCACAGACTTTTGTTTGTTCCCTGATCCATGCGCAGGACTTTCTGTCTCGTCTTGTAATGCCAAGCATACATCTTTCCATTCCCCTCTGTGCCACCCGAAGTTTTTGAATTGATTGCGATGTGAGTGTCCAGGTTTCACTTCCGTATGTCATAACGGGTAGAACGCACTGATCGAATACTTTTCTTTTCAGGCAAAGTGGGAGTCTGCTCTTAAACACTATGTTGAGCCTACCAAATGCCTGCCAGCCACTTTTAACACGCCGTTCCACCTCCCGGGCGGTATTCCCCTCCATGGAAATCCTCTGCCCAAGATATACAAAGCTGTCCACAATCTCTAAATCCCTTCCTAAAACTGAAATTCTTCTGTCCTGAGCGAAGTTATTGAACATAACCTGACTCTTTTTCAGGTTTATTTTCAAGCCAAATGGTTCGCCAGCCCTTTGCAGTTCTTGTATGCGTCTTTGCAGCTCCTCTGGGTCTTGTGAAATGAGAATAATATCATCTGCAAATCTAAGATGGTTTAAGTTTGCACCATTGATCTTTACCCCATCCTGTTCCCAATCCAGTTTACGGAATACTTCTTCAAGGCCAGCCGAGAAAAGAATAGGCGATATTGCGTCACCCTGCCGTACACCTCGTTCTATATTAATTCCCACTTCAAGATCATCAAGGTGAATTGTGGCTGTAGCTCCATCATATATCGATTCTAATAGGTTTACATAGGCTCTCTCTACACCTTGGCTAAGCAGTGCATCCATTATCGCATGCTTTGAGATGGAATCAAATGCTTTTTCGTAGTCGATAAAAGCCAAGCACAGTGGCATGGTGTATTCGTTGTGCCTTTCTATGACCTGCTGTACAACCTGGATGTGATCCATTGTACTGAATCCACTTCTGAATCCTGCTTGTTCTCTTGGTTGTGCGTCATTCAGTTTTTTTTTAATATTCTTTTAGAAATTATCTTAGTGAAAACTTTGTACATCACTGATAGGAGGCTTATTGGACGGTAGTTCTTTAAATCTTCCTGTGCTCCTTTTTTATGTAAAAGGATCACTTCTGCATTTTTCCATAAGTCAGGTACTTTTTGTTCTTTGAGGCATTTTGAGTATAATTTTGCCAGTGTTTTATGTAACGTCCGACCACCAGCTTTTAGCATTTCGACAGTTACACTATCCTTTCCTGGAGCCTTGCCATATATATATATATATATATATATATATATATATATATATATATATATATATATATATATATATATATATATATATATATATATATATATATATATATATATATATATATATCTTATATATATATATATATATATATATATATATATATATATATATATATATATATATATATATATATATATATCAGCTCGTGTCCACTCCTGTCGCACTGCAGAATGAAGGCCTCTTCAGCATGTCTCCAAGTCGTGGGGTCCTGGGCTTTCCTTTACCATTCGGGTCTAACATACAATATGATGTGATCAGTCCATCTTATTTTCGATCTTCCTCGTGGACTTTTGTGATCAAGCGGTATTCACTCTAGGATTGCCCTAGTCCACCGGTCTTCACCAATTCTTTTACAAGTTTACAAGTTTAAGTTACAAATTTACAAGTTACAAGTTTACAAGTTACACGTTAACAAGTTACAAGTTTACAAGTTTACAAGTTACAAGTTACAAGTTACAAGTTTACAAGTTACAAGTTTACAAGTTACAAGTTACAAGTTTACAAGTTACATGATATCACACTCTTTCATTTGTCCTCCGATCCATGTGCAGGGTTTTCTGTGTATATTTGTTTTTTGTATGCTAGTGATTTAAAATCTTGTCGAATTATTGAAATCAAAAAGGGACTCAATTATTTTTCCAAATAAATAAAGCCCAAATACGTATAAAAAATATAATTTTTTTAGTAAAACAGATTGGAACATGAGAGAATTTTTTTCTTTCATTTTTAAATAATAACCACGTGCCTTGCATGTGTTGGGGTATTTACATTCATGTAACGTTATTGGATACGAAAAATAAATGAATCTAAATAAGTACATATAAATGATGTGTGAATTCAATTTTGCGGCAGAAAAAACTTGGAAAAGCAATTTTCCTCATATTTTTTTCAAAATCGAACGGTGGCTTATTTTCGACAAGAAAAAACTTTTATTGTAAAGTTAGAAGACTGTTATGAATAGCTTTCTTATTGTAGCCATTTTTTCTATATTGTTAACACATTGATAAGCGGAAATGAGAATTGTCCTTTTCGTATGAAATACTTTCTTTTTATTTTCTAGGAAACGTTTATTGAAGCGATTTAATTTGAATATATATCGACAAATATAAATTCTACCATTTTAAAATTATTTTTTCTATTGGAACATTCGTTGTGAAACACTAACTTCGGAGAGATTTATCAGTAAATTTTACAAAAACTATTTTTTTAAACTTCTCGAACTACGTTTCGCAAATCATGTTAGCTTCATCAGGAGATGATTCAATCTGATAGACCCGCTTCGAGATTTTAAATTAAATGACTTGGTGTTTAGTTGTAAATATCTTCGAGTTCACTTTTAAAGTATTTGCTATTTAAGTTTCAGGAGCTTTACAAGGCAAATCATGAGATTTCATTAATCGAATGTATGATTATTTGTTCTTTTATAATAGACCGTTAACCGTTAACTATTGACGTGCGGTTTGTGAGGCCGAGCGTTATTCCCAATTCTTAGAAATTCCCCCTTTCCCCGTACGGGGTGTGTTGGGCTTCTAAGTACCTTCGAGTTTAGTTAAGCTCACGTCATTGAGAGGGATATCAATGTTGGTGGGATCGAATTCGGTATTGTGTACAGTTATTTGTTGTTTCATTTGCAGAATTGCAATAAAATAGCGAAATGGAGACTCGTATATCGTAAATACATCGAGGAAGAAACGCAATTAAATTTAAAGGAAGATTGTAATACGGCGAAGTGAATAATGATAGTTGGAATTTCAAGTGGTCATTTTGAAGATACCATCACATCCTGGCTGGGATCTGAAGGTTCTAGTGATTCTCAAGCCGATGATATTGGAGATAACTATGTACCCGAATGGAGTTACCATGACTCAAACAGTGATGGAGTCTCCGATTCTAAAGATGTGCAGGAACAAAACCTGTTGTCATCAAGTGAAGACGAGATTTCTTTGTCTAATTTTCAGTCGAAGTGTGAAAAGAATAGATGCAAAATTGACAAGAAATTATGAAAAGGATGGGTGCTTCATATGGAAGCGTTTTTTTGACATTTTGGATGAGGTATTGAATTGGACTAACGTGAAAATGTCACAGTACAGACATAAATTTGCCAAAGAAAATATACCACAATTACAGGATCTTGATATAATAGGACTCCGCGCTTTTCTCGGACTTCTCATGCATAGTGCAGTTTTTAAATCCAGTCATAAAGATGCTGACTGTCATATTGCCACAGATGGGACAGGACGAGATATTTTTAGGTGTGTAATGTCAAAGGTTACATTTCTGTGCATTATTCATTGCCTGTGATTTGATAACCCTAATGACAGTGCAATAAGATAGGAAACTGACCAATTAGCAGCTGTGTCGTACGTATTTAACAAATTTGTCTGCAATTAGGCTTTTGAATAAAAAATAATTATCAATTGTTTTTACTTTATTTTAAAACTTTATGATAAATAATATTGATAATCGATGCGAAAAACTTTCTAAAAACTTGTTACAATTAATTATAAATGAATTAAAATGTATAAAATTTAAATAAAAACCACCTGACTACGAACGCGCCACGATTGGCTGCTATGTTTGTGACGTCGTCAACGGCTTCTATTCGTATATATACTGTCAAAATTATTGTTGGTTCAGTGACAAAAGGTTCATAAATGCTAATTCTAATAATATACCTGCAGTGGATATTTTTATGATCACAGATTACCTGAAAAATGATATTTGGTTCTATTCAGCTGAAGTTGGAGGTGTTAAAGCATCGATGTAAGTTTTTTAAAAATAATAATGTAAATGTAAATAAGAAACAAAATATTTCTATTAAATATAATTAAACTATTTGTAGGGTGTTACGAGAAAGTTACAGTGACAAGGCTATATGTTTTGTTCAACTTAACCTCAAAAATGGTATTTGCATTGTAAAAGTACGTGTATGTCCAGTCCATCACATAAAGTTCGAAGTAAAACTTATACAGTTACCTTGACTATTAATGAAAAATTAACAAAAGTTCAAGACACTCAATGTCACGATTGTGCAGCTTCAGCAGATAATAAAAACTCAAACAAAAAAAATTATATGTTATATATTTGTAATACTGGTCTTCAAAAATAATGAAAAATGCTAAATATTAAATAACCAAAAGATATATTCTAGTTTGTAATTATTTTTTGAGCGGAAAAACAATATAAATCATAATTAGAAAAACAAAACACATACATACTGTTTAAATCGCTAGTTTTATTTCAATAAAGAACACACTGTTAAATATACATAATTAAAACTTCCCCCAACTAGGATAATATATTACAGTAGATTATAATATGTAAACTACATTAAAAACCAATTCAGAATAAAAACAATCACTTTCCAAAATTATATACATATTTATTTGATTGCTTTCATTGAAGTTTGCAATCCTTTTAAAACCACACTGATTCTTCAAACCACCATACTAAACTCTATTAACAATATTTTCAAAAAAAATCCACCCATACTACATTATTGCTTTAATTAAAGTTTTGAGTATTTTTAAAACGATAACGATTTTTTGCCTTACATGTTTTACAAACTACTACATTAGACTCTTAATTTAATAATATTTGCAAATATAAATAAATGTGGCTGCTAACTAACTCTAATACATGACCAGCTAGAGATCTCCTAAATAAGAGAAGACACCTAAACCTTTTTTATTTGAGTGGAAAATTTATAGTCGAAGTGTGGAACTCTCCTGTTAAGGTCTACCCACTATGTACCACAACATATCCTGGAACCACTGAATAATTTTCTAATCTATGTTTAAACATACCCTATCAAATGAATATGTTCAATCAACAGATGAAATGTACCAAAATCCTGAAAAACAAAATATTTTAACTGTTTTGTTTTTATTTAGAATATATACCATTTTCTTTACTTTTTGTTTGGATAGTAGGTTTGCTTTTCTATTTTCTTTTTTTGCATACTCCTTCAGATGTTTGTTTTGATTCCATGGAAAACTGCTTTGCCAGTCCTTAATTTAACTAGTTAGTGTTCATCCAACTAATCACACAAATGTCTGTACTTTTCGACCATCTACAAATTAGATTATCCTGTAAAACTTTCATAAGTACGATTACCTTCCCAATCGGTAGTCGAATATTGTTCTTATCTGTTCTTGTCTAATTCTTGAATATGATTATTGCTATCCTAGAAAATTGACGATCCTGTAAGGCTTTTTTATTGTTACTACCCTCGGTTGTGTTGCTTCATGTAGATTATTTGCGGGCACACAGGGATATTCCTTCTTATAAATTTGGCACGTTAATTCATAAATAAAAGTTATAAAAACGAATGCAAAAAACAAAAGGAACCCTAATCTGATTTCATTTTGAACTTACCTTTGGGCCTTCATATATATGAGAATAACGTCGAAAGCAGCACCGAAAGCCTAAATAACAATTAAAAGCAGGTATATTTTGAAATCGATCGCAAACCAACAAAAGCAGTCAAAGATATAGGTTAAACCCATAGAACAATGACTAAAGATCGATAAATTGTTTTATTTGCCCAAAACTCCGATTCTTTCGGAACGTCTGTTCAGAAACAGGGCCAAAGAATATTTCGGTATTAAGTAACCGAATTTCCCGGAGCCGAACCGATTGGCCTTCGGTACATTCTGTGAGGTCACAGATTGCTCCGATTGTTTTCGGGATTTGTCGGCGTGTCATCGGTACTAGGTTTAAAATTTTATTTTCAATTTAATATAACTTTTTAATTATAAAGATAAAAAAAAATAGGTTTGTTATAAACCATATTTTGTTACAAAACCCTTTATGACAAAGAAAAATTTGTTCAAAAGCCCAATTAGCAAGCTGTTTATAATGTATTAGAGAGCGCTACTGTAGATGAAATGCTTATGGCATTCAGAGGTCACCCATACTTAATTATTTAGATGCCAAGTAAACCATCTAAGTATGGACTAAAGATAATTTGTTTGAGTGATGCATTAAATGGTTTTTCTATAATGGTTATATTTATTCAGGAGGAACACACTTGACTTGTGTTGGTACAGTTCGAAAGAATAAAAAAGAAGTGCCTAATCAATTTCTTTCTTTAAAACAAAGAGTGGAAGAAACAACACTCTATGATGTCACAAGCCAAATAACACTGATTTCTCATATTCCCAAGAAATCTAAGGCTGTCATTTTGGCATCTTCTATACATCACACGGAAGAAATTGATCAACGCATTGGTAAACCAGAAATTAAAGCATATTATAGTTCCACAAAAGGTGGAGTTGATGAAATTGATAAAAAGTGTGTAATTTACACTAGCAGCCGCCGAACAAGACGTTGGCCTATGGCTATATTTTACCGCTTGTTAGATATTAGTAGTGTTAATGCATACCTACACATATGTCCAAAAGTTTGGAATATTCACACATTTCATTTTTTTATTGATATTAAGTTTTTCTTTTACTCGTTTACGTAATCATCATTTTATTACAACTCTTACTGGTACCAAATAAAAGTCGACACCAAATGACCCATGTGTGTAAAATTGATTTATTATTTTGGAATCAAAAAATTACAATGTACCAAATGCCTTCAAAAATAATTTAAAAATAAAAGGAATAACTTTCAATAAAAATAATTTGCTGGCCGCCCTAACTTGGTTATTCCTTCTCCTTCATAAAAAATTTGTTCTGCTGCTGTTCGATGAGGAGGTGTGATGTCGTCGATGAAAACAAAATCAGTCGCCCATTGCGCTTCGGAACAGACGCACAACAGGAATCTTCCTCGTACACAGCACCAGTGACTCTTCTCTCCAGGGCCAGTAGAGGTGTCCATGTACCCTCATAATACCACCCCAACACATCACTCGCTCACCTTCAAATGGGATACGTGGTTGGGTTGTTTCTAGTCGGGTTTGTCGACCTGGAGCTCTCCAAAGTACTGTTCGTCGCGAATCAGAAACCAAGCCAATTCTCGTCTCATCGGAGAACATCATTTTATTCCCGTTGGGACCATGATCCACCATTTCTCAAGCTCATTGTAATCTTACATTTTTTTTGTTGAAGGTTTAGTTTGGGTCACAAGGTCTTCTGCGATGCAAATTTGCCGCTTTCAGTCTGCGTGTTATCGTTAGTCGTGAAACATTTACCCCTTTAAGCCTAAAAAGCTCCCTTGATATACCACTTGTAGATTCCAAACGATTTCTTTGAGCTAGTATTGATATCTGCCGGTCTTGAACAGCTGTTGTACATCGTTTCTCTCACTTCTGAAATGATCCTTTACTTTGGGAAGTACCTACAACTTCCGCGATATCACTTTGATTAAAGATTTGATTCGCAAGTCAACACACAGATGTTATTCCATGAGGCAGGGCGCCGCTCCTCCAGCATTTATCAGAGTAAACAATTTTTCAGAGCAAAATGCCTTATTTTATTTCCATTCAGTTTCTTTCCTTTAACTCATTTTCCTGGTTCACTTCCTGTAAAGGATTTCAAGAAACGAAAAGTATTAAGGAGGAAGGCGAAAGCAAAAAAATTCTTCAGCAGCAATATTTTTTTCTACGCCCTCCCACTTTCAACACCCACGAGCCGCCACTGGTGCACTTACAATGTGCTAAACAAGTCTGCCCAGATTGCATTTAACTTTCATATAACTTTATATATTGTCATTTTTTTGTGTAAAACCTTAAAGTTTACTATGTTATGGTTTTTTAGTTTATTTGTGATAAAAGTTCATAAAGAAATTAAATTTTTGTTTATTTTTATGATTGTTTATATGTTTTGGTCGAAATAACGATCCCTTACAATAAATACCTACAAAATTAACCTGATTTATATCGATAATAAAACACTAATAAATATTGAAAATTCATACAAGTATTTATTTTTTAATTTATTATATACCCTACTCTAACATTTGATAATGTAATTATCAACATTTGTCCCAATTTTTCAACAGAGTTCGTACCTAAACATAGTCAGTAGTTCTGTCAGCGTTAGTACGTGTCAGTGTCAGCGTAGTGTGTCACGAAAATGCACATCAATAGCTATAGGTTAACATTTATATTCGTCCAGTTCCATTTATTCTTCAGGCAGGATTTTTTCTTCCATCTGTCCACTCTTTCCTGCATCACAACCCGAACTAGGAGGATTCTCGTCAGTATGACTAAAGTTTGAAGACCTAAATTTTTTTTTTGTTATTTGAGCAGAGTCTAAATTTCCACTCCGTGTACTAGTTTGAATGACAAGTTCAAGTTTACATCACGGCCGTCTTGTCACGGTTTAGTTCAGAATTAATCTTATCCTAATAAATCACCTCCTAAGTAAAATGGAGTAATTATTTAGAAAGCATTTATTATATGCGGAATTCATCAGTGTATGTAAATATGCTATAGTTTCTGCCGAAAATTACCCTATCGCGAATATCAATCTGTTTTATCCTTGGAGAAGGAATAATTTAAAACATACAATTTCGCTAAAATTATAAAATATGGCTAAATGATATGTGCTGAGTGCGAATGCAAATCCGGTTATGGAACTAATTTTGAAATATAGTCGGGAATTGGGAAAGTATTAAAGCAGTATGGTTTCTGTCACGTTAACTTTTTGATATGTGGCGGCATTTATATCAAGACAATTACTACAATAGTGTCACAATTTTAGTACAAAAAAAATATAGTAGTAAGTAACCGGTCTTTCAGATTGAACGGTTATTTTAATTATCGGATAAAACAAAGATGGCATAGGGAATTTGAAAATTGAGTCGTACACGATACAACAATGCATTAAAATTGTTGAATTATTAGAATTTACGGTTTGCACAATCGTTCATCTGAAAACACTATCAATCGAATTGTTCAAAAATTTCCAGAAACTAGTTCGGTGGGTTTTAAATGAAGACCAATATACAAGGTGTAATCCGCCATAGAGCAACTGATGATACTGTAGAACAAAATAAAATCATTTAGACAATAAATGTGTTGGCAAATGTTAGTCATTAAAAAGATACAGAGTGTTAAAACTAAAATAATTTAAGAACGGTTGAAGATATCAGTTTCAAAATCGAGGTAGTTGGGTTTTCAAATTCTCTCATATTTTTTTACCATACAAAGCTGGGAATATTTCGACTTTAAAATAGAAAAGACAGATAGGGAGAAAGAAATCTGCAATTCACAAGGTGTGCCTTGAATGTTGTTGATAAATTATTACGTCTCAATGACAACTGCCATTGTTTTCTATCTATCCTATTAATCGTAAGTGGAAACAAGTTTCTCCAATCTGGAATTGGTTTTAAATAATTTGTAAAATATACCTAGACTTAATCAGTTTCCCTACCGTGATTTAAGGGATATGTTCTGCGTTTATGCGCAAGTGTATTACAATAGTCGCACTGCAGTTAGAAGATATGAAGAGCTCTACCCAACCAGAATCATCCCAGATCGACAAATTTTTCAAAGACTATTCATTTAGTTAGGCGAAACAGGTTCGTTTTATTACAACAATCCTGGTGAACGATTGGTAAGTATCGCGGGAAATCCAAAACTAAGCACTAGGTGTTTAGAGGCCTCTACATCAATTAGCTAATCTACCGTTTTAAGAGTTGTCCATAAAGGCAAATTGTTTTCTTGCCATTTTCGCCTGTTTAAAATTTATTACCACAAGATTTGCCGGCCAGATCAAAATTTTGTCAAAATCAACTACATAAAAAAAGAAGAGCCGATGTTCCTGAAAAAGATATTGTTTACTGACGAGGCAACTTTTATCAAACGCGGAATTTTTAACTGGCGGAATAATCATCATTACGCCCTTGAAAATCCACACCTACCAAGAGAGCGACATTTCCAGCACAAATTTTTAGTTAACGTTTAGTGCGGCATTATCGACACTTTTTAAATCGGCCCATTAGAGTTTCCGCAATGATTGAATGGAGATCAATATGTGCAGTTTTTAGAAAATTATTTATTAGACCTTTTGGACGGTATACCTCTAAACTTATGATAAGACATGTGGTTTATGCATGATGGGGTGCCATCGTATTTTACTGCAACAATGCCAAATCATTTGAATCAACGTTTTCTCCATCGATGGATTGGGCGCGGTGGTGAGTTTCCTTGGCCACCTCGTAGCACAGATGCAGATATAAAACTCAGATATGAAGTCGTTAGTTTACCAGGGTTAAATGAAAAATTCAGCAAGCTGCCAATGTTATTAGAAATGAAAAAAATATCATCAGAAATGTGAGGCGTCACTTAATAAAGAGCCTGCGAAAGTGTTTTGAGGTAAACGGTGAACACTTTCACACCTATTGAAGTAAATTTCAAAAAATTGTTATTTTAAATAAAGTCCGTTGTATTTTTGACATCTTAATGTTGTTTTCCCTTGTGTTCAAGGCACACTTTGTGAGATTTTTCAACCATCGACAAGATCTGCAATGGAATATTCGAACACGAATATTCGAACACGAATACGACATGAGATATCGATATTGACTAAAAGTACCTTTTCTACGTGGGAATTATGACTCTTCTCTATTTTGAAGTCAAAATATTCCCAGATTTGTAGGGTAAAAAAATATGAGCGACTCAATTCCTCACAAAGTAGGTGGCAAGCGCCCTCTAGGCACAAACTAGGTACCAAATTCGGATTTGTCACCTTTCAAACCCAACTACCCCGATTTTAAACCTGACATCTTCAACCGTTTTTAAATTTTCTCAATTTTTTGAAAATTTAGCTTCACTTTCAACGTCCTGTATCATTTTAATAACTAACGTTGTAGTTGTAGTGGTTGTGCATAAGAGTATATTCATTGGGTACGTAAGAGTGTTTTGTTGAAGACCCAGAATTTTTTAGTCCATTAGTCCACGTTCAGAACAAGTTGGGATCAGCGAATCCATAACATGGCGTATTTTACGAAGGGATTTTGCTCTGAAAGCATACAAAGTTCAAATAACTCAGGAAGTAAGTTAATGAATCATTCAAAACGTCGTGCATTTGTCAACTGGATCAAGGAATAAACAGATGACTTTTATAAAAATAGTCATCTTTTCAGATGCAGCATATTTTGAACTTGGTGGCCATGTTAATAAACAAAATTGCCACTTTTGGGGTGAGGAAAATTCACGATTGATTCATGAGAAAGTTCTAAATCGTCTATGAGTCACTATTTGGAGTGCATTATGGTAAGGAGGTGTAATTGGACCGTATTTTTTCCAGAATACTGTTGGTGAAGCTGTAACTGTAAATGGTGTTCGTTATCGTGAGATGATAACTGGATTTTTGTCCGCTGAATTGAATAATGTGGTTCAAACATGATGGCGCTACACCTCACTCTACTAATGAAACAACCGATTTATTGAGAGAAAATTTTTCCTGGACAAGTTGTTGCAAGAAACTATATTATTGCAAGATCATGTGATTTAACATCGTCAGACTATTTTCTTTGTTGGACAATTACAAAAGAGGTATAATTGCTAACTTATCAAGCAAAATCATATCATAGATCTGTAAGATATCAGAGACGATCATATTAACTCAACCAACAAATGTTTGTATAGAAATGAAGAATGCGAGAAGTTTTAAAGTTCACCTTATCTTTTGATCGTATTATTATTGTAAAATAAATAAAAATTTAAAACTCATAAATTTTACATGGAGAGAGGAGATTAACAAGGATGTTGTATGTCCTCTAAATTATTCACCATCGTACTGGAAACTGTCTTTTAAAACTTAAATTGACAAGGAATGAGCATCACTGTGTATGGCTAACGTATAAACAACATGAAATCGACAAATTTGATTATCGCTAATAACGAAAAGGATTTTTTTTTATTTGACATTGACAATTGAAAATGTCAACGTATCATTAACATACACAAAAAATATATTTACATTCTATCTTTTCATAATTTATAGAAATTAATATGCTTTATTTTTAGAGTCGTTTTGAAAACGGGAGGAGAATACTTCCCGAGACGTTAACGTTAAAAGTTTTTTTTTAGAACATTTTTATATTTTTAAAATTTTGTTCGTTAGGCAAATTTATTACAAAAAAGAATCACTGAGAAATTTGTCTACGTTTGATTTTGTTTTTTGGTTTGTTTTTGCCCAGTGATTTTTTATTTACTTAAGAACAGATATTTTTGATATTTTTTCAGTTTTAGATTGTGGCGAAAAACCCAAATAAAGAAAAAAATATATGAACACGCCACAATCATTCAGACATTAACGAAAAGGAATTACAGATCATGCTGTACCTACACATAAAATTTCAAGGATTAGGTCAAAAAATTAATAGTCACAAAACAAAAATAACCACCTTACAAAATATTAATATTTATTACGATACAAATATTTTCATTGATATACCTGGATATACCACAACATAAAGTTAATCGAGAATCGAGAAGCGGAAGTATCTCGAAAAATCAAAAGGGCTATTAAAAAGCACAAATATATTCTTTATTCTCAGCATTCTCCCGGATATTATTTATGGAATGGAAACTCCTAGAGGTACACAGAAAAAAAAACAAAAATAAAACGAATACAAACCGTTATAAGGATGAAACAGTACAATGAATAAAATGGATCAAGAAACGAAGTGGAATAAGAAATATAACTGAACACATTACCCATTAAAAATGGCGCTATGTCGGACCTAGTCTTCAAATCTGTCTCCAGCCTGCAACTTGAAAATTTAAAAATAACGAGTGCAATCTCATCGAAACGTCATGAAAACCATTACTTCTCAGTATTTAATAGAATCATCAGCATTTAAAAGAATTTATAATCATGGTTCAGCTTGCTTTCTCTGCCATTTGGGTCTAATAGACTAATAACAGACTGATAAGTTTTGCATCATACATTGTGTGAACCTACTTAGATCCATGTATGATGAAGCTACAGCGACAATTCACGTGGATGATCTTTAAGTTAAAATCAATATAGAATGGACTATACGGCAAGGTGACTCAATATCGCCTGTTTTTTTCTCAGCCTGCCTTGAAGAGATGTTCCGTAGTCTGGATTGGGAACAGAATGGAATAAAAATAAATGGTGCATACTTAAGCCATCTTAAATATGGAGATGATATCGTTCTCTTGTCACATGACCCAGATAACTGGGTCATGTGACAAGAGCTTCAAAGGACGGGAGAATTCCTGACTTGAAAATAAACCTGAAAAAGAGTTAGGCTATGTTCAAGAAATTTGCTGAAAACAGAAGAATATCTATTTTAGGAAAAGATTTAGAGGTGGTGGACCACTACATATATATTGAGTAAAAAATTTCAGTGGAGGGTGATACTGCCCGGGAAGTGGACTGGCGTGTAAAATGTGGCTGGAAGGTATTTGGCAGGCTTAACATAGTGTTTAAGAACAAACTCCTACATTGTTTGAAGAAAAAATTTTTTGATCAGCGCGTGCTGCCTGTTCTGACATACGGAAGTTAAACATGGACACTCATATCACAATCAGTTCAAAAACTTCCTGTAACATAGAGAGAAATGGAAAGGTGTATTCTTGGCATTACAAAGCGGGGCAGAAAAACCCGCACATGGATCAGAGAACAGAAAAAAGTATGTGACATTATTGGAAAGGTGAAGGGATTGAAATGGAGGTGGGCAGATTATATAGCGAGGCGATGTACGACAGATGGACCAAAGCATTCCTGAGATGGATACCGATTACTTTGGTCCATCTGTCGTCGCATCGTCTCGCTATATGACCTGCCCACTTCCATTTCAATTATTTTACCTTTCCAATGATGTCACATACCTTCGTTTGTTTTCTGATCCATATGCAGGTCTTTCTGTTCCGCTTTGTAATGCCAAGCATACACCTTTTCATTCCCCTCTATGCAACCCGAAGCTGTTGAACGTCCTGTTGAGTGTCCATGTTTTACTTCCATATGTCAAAACAGGCAGCACGCACTGATTAAAAACCTTTCTCTTTAGAGTTTGCTCTAAACTACTATATTGAGCCGGTCAAATACCTGCCAGCTACACTTAACCCGCCGTTCCACCTCACGGGCGGTATCACCCTCAATTGAAATCATTTGCCCAAGATATATGTAGTGGTCCACAACCTCTAAATCACTTCCTAAAATAGAAATTCTTCTGTTGACAA
Source organism: Cosmopolites sordidus (assembly GCA_031761425.1). Classification (NCBI taxonomy): domain Eukaryota; kingdom Metazoa; phylum Arthropoda; class Insecta; order Coleoptera; family Curculionidae; genus Cosmopolites; species Cosmopolites sordidus. The sequence continues at coordinate 85,711 of JARFXV010001791.1, read as the reverse complement.
CAAATTTGTTAAACATAACCTGACTCTTTTTAGGTTTATTTTCAAACCAAATGGTTCTCCCGCCCTTTGCAGCTCTCGTATGTGTTCTTGTAGCTCATCTGGGTCTTGTGAAAGGAGTACGATATGATCAGCGAAGCTACGATGGCTTAGATATGCACCATTGATTTTTATTCCCTGCTGTTCCCAATCCAGATTACGAAATACCTCTTCAAGGCAGGCTCAGAAAAGAACAGGCGATATTGAGTCACCCTGCCGTACACCACGTTCTACGTTGATTTTAACTGCAAAGTAATCTATGTGAACTGTAGCTGTAGCTTCCTCATGCATTGATCTCAGTAGCTTCACATAAGCTCTGTTTATTCCTTGGTTAAGCAATGCATTCATTATGGCCTGTGTTGATACTGAATCAAATGCTTTTTCATAATCAATAAAAGCCAAGCACAGTAACATGGTGTATTCATTGTACCTTTCTATGCTCTGTTGAACAACCTGGATATGGTCCATTGTACTGAATATATATATATATATATATATATATATATATATATATATATATATATATATATATATATATGAGAAAAAATTATGGGAATAACACGTACATATATTTAGCAAAAAAAGAAATTGTGCTACATTTAAAAACCAAATTAATTCTAAAATTATCCCCTTAAATTGCCCCCTTTATTAGCCTTTTCGTAGCATACTGTAATTTTCTTCTAAATCGTGATATATTTTATTTCAATTCTATGTCTATTTTATTTCAGGTAACCTATTAGTAATATTGGTGGTGACTATGAGCAGAAGACTACGATCCATCACCAACTTTTTCCTAGCCAATCTAGCAGTGGCAGATTTCTGCGTCGCAATATTCTGCGTCTATCAAAACTTGTTGATTTATATGGTCGAAAAGTAAGTAAAACTAAATTAAATGATACTGAATTTAGAACGTTAAATTAATATTTTATATTTAAAAAGTTTAGACGATATCTAGAGGTAAATTTAAATTTATTGCATGACTCGGTGTGGTTCTGTTTGAAAAACTTTTCCATGACATGATAATGATAAATATTCCAGTGAAGTTTCGAAAATTTCAGAGTGGTTTAATAAGTAGGATTTTCAGGTACAGGAAAATTTTACGAGAAATGCAAATTAATTAAAATCCCGTCTTTTTAGAGCATGTTATAATATATTTAAACGATTTTTTTGTTGTTCCTCACGAGTATTGAATATCGATTCATTTTATGTTGTTTTGCTCCAAAAACTGAATTATTAATTTATATTAACTATATTAATTATATTATGTTTTATTAACTGTATTAATTATATTATAAATATCACCAATTTTATAGACAACCATGGATACATATCAGAAAGCTCGAAAGGAAAGTATGTACTTATCCGTCTTCTCCACCTCTTTCATAGTGATGTTAACTTCAGCCGGGTGAGAGAATTCAAAGACATGCATCTTTCTGGCACTGTTATCGATCAATTTTATGTCTGTTTTGGTTGTGCTAAGCTTCCTAATCATTGAAAATGAATAGTTCCAGTAAACTACATCGTGACTTCTCCACGACTGTCTCGATTTCCTGAGGGACATAGGGCAAGACCGGATCTTTGTCTATGCCATAAATGTTTTTTAGATGGAAATAAAGCACACGTAAAGCAGAATTATGTCGGTAGTGTCGGAGTGATCTTTATAGTACGACTAAGGCGATTGAGATTCTACGTTAAAATGATATTTTCTTCGAGGTAAAAGCATCCCGATAAGATATGTCCAAGTATTTCAGATGAAGAGTTGCACATTCTGCAGTTGTCTGAGATATTTTCTTTTAATATATACTTTCTATAGTTACGTGTTGGAGCACCTTGATCTTATATAGCATTTATGAAGCCATCAGTTTCAGCGAACTTTAGGTATATCCTTCTGATAATAATATAGAAAACAGCCTTCCAAAATTTCAGTCAAATCGATCAATAATTTTTTGAATTACAGATCGAGCAGTTTTTGAAAACACAGTTTCGAGATAATCGGCTATAAAGTTTCAGTATGATAAAACGATTAATTTTAATGACTTACCGATCAATCGGCGATCCCATGTGTATATAATAGACATTCAGCCTCTTCGAAAAGATGTTTTTTTTCAACCTGCTGCTGTTTTCAGGCTGTACGAGCTGCTTTTGTTTCGGAAAGCCTCCCCCGGTTCTGTCTCGTTACTCGAGCCTCATTGGTGGTTTCGGCATAAACTTTGGCATAGGTGGCCAATAATTATACTTACACTATACACAATTGCACTATTGTATTATTGTATTATTACACAATTGCACTATCGCTCTAAACTACACCGGCTGGTCTCTATGCCCCTATACATACAACTTAGAGGTTATTAACTCTATTCCGACAATAGTAAAAACAAATATATAACTCAAGGGTAATCAAATATGGTCAAATGACAAATAGATAATTTTAGAAAATGGTAACTGCGATCTTTATCGGTATATGAAAATATAATAAAAATGTGTGGGTCAGGCCTTATTTCCAGATTGTTCCTCTTCTTGCCTCTCCCGTTCTGGGTGTCCAAAATCACTGAGTACGATTACGGGCAATCCGATATCCCTAGCCCGAAATAGTCTCGAACCTGAGTGACCGGTTACTGTGCCATGTGGCCTCAAAAGGGTAAGGTTTCGGCAATGGTCGGACTCTGAAATAGGTGGTTTTTCAATGGCCTGGTCTCTGTTGACTGGATTCTTCTCTGCTGCCGTGTCGTAAAACCCTCTACAAGAACATCAGAAAAAATAAGCCTAAGCATGACTTGGCCAGCAAACCTACGTACCTCTGTCAGAAGGGTAAGGCGTGAAAACGTCCGCTCACCTGCAAATTTGGAGTTAGACTGTCTTGGCCTTGTCCTAACGATACAGGAGCTCTTTCAATTACAAATTCGCCCAAAATAAACTTACCAGTAGCGATCAAAAATTTGTGAACCCTACATGTTCTTATATTATTCCAGGTGTTGATCCATTCATTATTGTGACAACAGTGTTTTTTATGACAACACTTGAAAATACCAAATGAGATTTTTGCGAAACGTTATGATTCTTCACAGAACGAACGGATCGACATCTAAAATGATTTAGGAACATTATCTACTATCCGAGAAAATATTCGATATAATCTCCCAGAGCCGGTTTTTGGCCTCATAGCTGACTCGAGTCTAACGCAATTAGACAACCGAATAGAAACGAACAGAGCAAGACCAAGTCAACTGGCCATATTGATGGCGGGTGGCAATCTCAATGCAACTCGCACCATCATACGGAGAATGTTCATTGTACATACTAATTCTTCCTACAATCTTGTATGTAGGTATAAGGTATGCTCGAAAGATATCGTAGTGGGGCCGTGAAGAGAGATATTTGAATAACAGAAATCTTTCATCCATACTTCCACGAGCCTCTGTTCGTTTCAAATCAGCCGTTGTCACCAGGTCGAGACAAGTACCTCTCAGGATCGGTTTCTGAACTCACAGCCGCCGTCAGCTGGGCTCGAGTCTAACGCAATTAGACGAGTATATAATACTTACTTTTCGCGAATTCTCCGAAACAATAAAACCTACAATCTTACAAATTATTGATTGATTTGTCTGTTACTTTGTGATAGTTCATTTTTAAAAAGGAATAAAACAATTTTATACTTTGTTATCTATCACTTTTATTGTGAGAGATAAAAGTGATAGATAACAAAGTATAAAATTGTTTTATTCCTTTACAATCTTACAATTTGGCTGGAATATTCCTCATGCGTACTAAATGTTCGCTAAGGAGGAGGGTTCATAAAATCCAACGAGTTCATCAAATCAATCAAACTAAGGGGGGTTGCGGGAGCATAAAAGATAAATATACTCCGAAATTTGAAATTTGGGATTATATCGTGAATCACTCGCTAAAAATTGTCAAATAACAGGTAAAAGCTATACAATTAATATAACGGCCAGCAAAGCGGACAGGTAAAAGCTAGTTATTTAATAATTTTGCATTTTTTTCACGAAACCCCTTGAGTTTTTGACCCTTGTTGTAAGAAACTTTTTTTTTTTCAAATGATGTTAAAAATCGGTTAAATTTACAAACGTTATTTCCCTTACACCCTGTATAGCATAAATAAATATATATAATACGTGACCATACAAGGTAATTAAACAGATCAGATAATTAGAGCAAGAGGCAGAGTTTTAACGCAATAAAGAACAACTTTTTGGTACAAAAAGTCATAAATTAGATCCGCTGAGTAATTGGCCCAATTTATATTTCCAATTATTCTTTGCGGTGTTAATCCTGAATAGAAGAAATGGAGATAATATTAAAAAAAAATACGAAATTGCCTTGTCCGGAGATGCAATTATTAAATATCCATATTATAATTAATTTATCACTTTATCAATGTATTTAATTATTTAATTATAAACAATGTGATTGAACAGTTGAGAAAAGTATTATGATAAAACTGGTCGACATATATGTATATCATCGGTGGTATATATTCTGTCTCTTTGAAAATAATTCTCCTGTCACTGCTACACACATATCCACGTTTATTTCGATCAAACAGTTTCTATCTTTGGCTTCTTGTATTTCCTTCAAAGGCATCTACGAGGCGCCTTCTTCAATAAAGGCAGTAGAAAAAATTCACAATGTATAGTGCGGTTCAAAATATATCGTTGGCCGATTGGCTGCAATAAACTTTTAACAACCCCTGTCGTAACGAAACCCGACAAAAAACGTAAACAGGGCCGGCCCTAATAAAATAATAGGTGAAAAGATAAAATTAATTTTATACCTGGTTTAGTAGTTTCGAAATATTTTAGTTTAGTTCGCCTTCTTTTCTTAAACAGTGCAGTTCTAAAATTTTGATCGTTTTTTTTTGTTATTCCAAACGTGCTAAAAATGTGGCGTTCTTGACAAGATAATGATCAGTGTGTCTCCGGTAGTGCTAATTTTAAAAGGAAACATTTATCACCTGATGCTAAGCAAATTGTTCAAAAAGTGTGTATGTTTCTTTATTGAATATGGAGGTTAATGTAAATGCAGCTGCAGCCGAAATGTCTTAATTAACGAAAACTCCATTGTCCACAGTTAAAGATATTGCGATTTATTTATTCGAAGTAAAATGTATGCTATGTATGAAGAGCAAACTGTGCTGCATTACATTCATTGCAACACCGACGAAGGAAAGATGAAACCAACATTATTTGCAGCAGAACTAGCCTCCGGAGAATATTATCTCTAATGGGTTTTGCATATCGGACCATTAATAAAAGACAAATATTAATGGAATCACAACGATTGCGACGGTGGCGGTTTAACTACTTAAACCCTATAAAAAATACAGATTAGAAAATCGTCCCATTATCTACCTTGATGAAACAATGTTCGATACACATAAGAGGCCAGCAAAAGCATGGGTACATACATCAACAAAATGCCAAACCAAAACACCAGCAAACAAGGGAAAAATAATTAAAATTTTTCATGTTGGTTCCGAGGATGGGGGGTTCCAAATTGTCTACGGTTGTTCTCCAAAAATATGAAACATTCATCTTTGGACTACCACGATGACACCACACCAGAACTTTTTAAAGATTGGTATAAAAATAGACTTTTGCCCAATGTGCCCAAAGAAAGCATAATTGTAATAGACAATGCAAGTTACCATAACCGCAAAAAAAAGTTATCAACATATATAAACCAATAAACAATGCTTCAGTGATACATAATAATAATAATAATATATATGGATGACCTAAAACTGTACGCAGAGTCCCAGAGCAAACTCCAATCGCTTATTAAAACCGTAAAAATATTCTGCGATGACATTAAGGTATCCTTTGGTATAGATAAATGTTCTATCGTCAATATACAAAAAGGACAAGTTAAACAAATTCAGAAATCATTCAGGGTCAGATTCACTCATTGAAACCGGATGATACCTATCGGTATCTGGGAATACCACAAAATCAAATGCTAAACCATACGACACTCAAACATGAGTTCCAAGATAAATACAAGAAAAGAATAACGAAGCTTCTTAATACAAATCTCTCCGGGGGGGAATGAATATATGTAAGGCAATCAACACACGGGCAGTACCGGTGTTAATATATTCATTTGGAATGATCAAGTGGTCAAACACAGAACTGGAAACACATACAAAACAACACAGAACTAAACCGCATGACTAGACGATTTTTAACAAAATTCCGTTGTTTGCATACCAATTCTTCTGTGTTGAGATTATACATTCCTCGAAAATATTGAGGTAGAAGGCTGATTAATATCAAAGAATTGTGTCTTAGTCAGGAAAAGAAGCTTCGCCAACATTTTCTAGGTTTGAAAGATCAACTTATGCGACTCACAACTCAGTTGAACCATGCAACCTACACTATCGAAACAGGGACAATACAAAACAACATAAATCTCTAGGAATATAGACCAATTCATGGTAGATATGTAGAATTATTAAATGGAAATACTATTGATAAGAAAGCTTCTCTACTCTGGTTAGACGAGAATTAACTATATCCGGAAACTTTAGGGTTTTGTTATTGCTACCCAGGATAAAGTCATTAAAACCAATAATTACAAGAAATATATCCTTAAAAAAACACTGAAGATGTATGTTGAAAATATGGTAAAATAGAGGAGACTGTTGAAGACATAATTGGTGGATGTCCTACTTTAGCAGAAAATGCATATTTAGGAATGCATAATCAGCTTGCTAAAATAATTCGCCAAAAACTTGCACTTAATCATGGTTTTTTACCAACATCTACTCCGCCGTATTATAAATACAGTCGTCAAGCTGTTCTGGAGTCTGACGATGTGCTGCTCTACTGGGATAGACCGATAATAACTGACAGGGCTGTCAACTACAATAGACCAGACATAGTCTTAATAAATAAAAAAAAGCAGGGAACAATTATTGATATTGCCATACTGACAATATACATAAAACGAAGACGGAAAAAGTTTCTAAGTATGAGAATCTTTCTTATGAATTGAAGAACATCTGGCAACTTGAAAAAGTCAACATCGAACCTTTTATAATTTCCGCAGAGGGATTGGTGAGCCACAGGTTCTCCAGAAGTTTAACAAACTGCGGACTAAATAAAAATGTCATAAACAACGGGCTATATTGTTGCAAACCTGCCACATAGTTCGAAAATGTTTGTCTTAATGCCAACGGAATACTGGGTTATAATGAAATTTATCCCCAGGCTCCAAGCCGAACTCCCACATCGCGAGGGACGAATCGGTTTATGGTTTCCAGCCCTTTGAGCTGAGAGAGTGACACCAAGTCGATGTTAATAATAATAAGATTATTCAGAAGTTAAACCACTCCAGTTCTGATATCTTTTGGGAAACTAGGAATATTTTTATTGAAATTTATTGGGGCAATTAACATTTTGCCGAAGGGCAACGAAATATCCACGGACTATATCATAACTGATGAATATGGTACTTGTGACACATTATTCGTTTCATTCTTAGTGAAAAACTAACAAATAATTATTGCTGAATGGGATTGTGTGTTACATGATGCAAGAATATTTTTTGGCATAGCTCCACTACCGTAACACTCTCTTAATATGTTTAATGCATCAGGATAAAACAATTATAGTATTTTTATAATTATTATATTATAGTGTAAGTACAGGGTGATGCAAAATAATGTTCCTAGTTTGTTCGGTCTGTAAAATTTGAACGAAACATAATAAATAAACCATCTACACAACAAATGAAAGTTTTATTCTAGATATTTTTTTATTAGACATGAAAAATCACATGGACTAAATAACCACCATTCTCCTGCTCGCAAACGTGCTCTTCTTACAGCGTTTTCAAAAACTCTTCTTGGCATTTTAGGAGATATTGCGAGATCTCATGTCTTTAGGGCCTCGATGGTTGGAAGGTTGTTACAGATTCTCTGTTCTTGAGGTAGTCCCAAAAACCACCACCATATTAAAATTATTGATGTTAGAATTATAAACCGATTATTTTCAAAAAACAAGGTGACAAGTCTGATTCGCTGAGCTTTTATCTGTGAAATAAAAAAGAAAAAAATTAAAATTACAAAGAACTGAAAAAGCTTTGATTGTTCAAAAACAGATATCTTATTTTTGATAGATACAACAATCTAATTTACAACAAAATCAGATTGTTTAATTGATTTTTGCTTAATGTAAAGGGCAAATTTATACTTCATCAATTTCTTTTCTATCGCTTTTCTTTGCTCCAGATTCCTTTTATTCGGCTGCTTTTCTGATAGGGTATACCATTTCCTAATAAAAGAATGCTTAATTGCATTTAAATTGCCATTCCTCTCTTCTCTAGTTTATGAAAAAAAATAAATAAATGCATCTCTGAAATTATTTCGGCGTAAATAGATCCCCTGCCATCACCAGCAGAATTTCATGATGAAACAGTCGACCTAACAAAACTAATTGAATATTGTTTAAAGGAATTTTGTGACAGCAACTGTCACTAAATATACGAGTAAAATGATTTGTTAAAAATAAATTAAAAGATTGAATATTGTCATTTTTGATCTTACTAAATACAAGTAGGCCTGTCTTAAAAATTAGCGTCAATATGTTATGAAACAATGATATATTGCCCAGTAAAAACAAATTATAAATATATATTAGATGTTTTGATTAATAATGTCGATTTTTCACAACATTTGAGCGTTCATTTCCATAACAGAATAAATTACCTTAATAATCAAAGTATTGACCATCGTTACATATTACTTTTCCCCATCTTTCTGTCAAAGATTGGATTTCCTCGTGAGTTAATCACAGAACAGGAAGGTAATAACAGAACAAATAAATCCAGATTAAATCATCTCCTGATGATGCTAACATGGTTAGCGAAACGTGCATAGAGCAGTTCAAAAAAAGTAATTTGGTGTTTAGTGGTAAATCTCTTCAAGTTTAGTGTTTTACACCAAAGGTTCCAATAGAAAAATTGAGGGCAATGAAAGAAGAATGAATGAAAGATGAAAAGAATATTTTAAGGAAATGCAAATATTCGTGAGGAAAATGAAAAACAAGTAATATATACAGAAGAAAACGCTCAAACAGCAGAACCTACAACGGAAGAAGTAGAAGAAATTGTAAAACAACTTTAAAATGGCAAGATTTCAGGGAGGGATGGATGAGCGGCAAAAAACATAAAATTTGCAGATGAGCTAGAATAAAAACTGTTTGAACTAACCATTACACTATGGGGAAAAAAGAAGAATGCCAGCACGTTGAGTCAATGCCACCATTATTGTAATTGCCAACAGACTGTAATAATTTTAGAGGGATTTCTTTGTTGTATACTTGTTATAAAATAGTAGCAATATTAATCAAAAAGAGGTTAGAAGGAATAATTGATCCACAGATATGGGAATACCAGGCAGCTTTTAGGAAGGACAGATGAACAACCGGCCAAGTTTTGGTCATGAAAGAAGCACTAATAATGTGTTACGAATATAAAAATTTTCGCAGTGGTATTGTTCATAGATTTTAGTAAGGCCAATGATTCGGTAAAGAGATCCAGAATGATAAAACCATGGAAGAATTTAAAGTACCTTCTTTTAAAGTGAGATTGGTGAGCATAATAGTGGAGATAACAACAGCCAATCTAGGTGTAAAAAAAGGAACGACAGAAGATTTTCTGATCAAGGCAGGCCTAAAGCAAGGGGATCCACTATCGACACTATTGTGCAACATGGTTTTGGAAATGATTATTATGAAGGTTTAGTTGAGCACAGAAGGGGCATTCTTTTGAGAGGCCCCTAACTAATGGGTTATGCCGATGACATAGCAATAATGGCAAGAAGGGAGAAAAAAGTGACAAAAAAGCTAGTGAAGACAGCATACCAGTTTGGTTTAAAAATCAATCAAAATAAAAACAAACTAATGATAGTAGAAGGACACAAGAAAAGGTCTCGAAAGTGGAAGTAGTTACAGAACTAGGAAGAATGACTTTTGAAGGCGTGGAGGTATTTATCTACTTAGGCGTGAAGATAACAAACAAGTCGGAAGAAGAGAAGGAGATAGACCTATGATTGATCAAAACTGTCAGATGTGCAGGAACCTTGAACCATCAAATAACATAGAAATTTATATCCAGAAATACCAAACTAAGATTGCTTGAGAATGAAATGTAAAATAGTATTGAGGCCAAGTGCATTGTATGAATATGAGAGGTGGATATTAAACAAAAAAGAAGAAGAGAAACTGTTGAGGTCGGAATGTAGAATAATCAGAAATATAATTGGAAGAAAAAAAAGGGCAAGGACAATTGAGGAAATATATGATATTTTCAAAGATACAAGGATAAACACGATAGTAAATTCGAGAAGACTGCAGGGGCTGGACCACATAGAGAGAATGGGAGAAAGTAGAGTGGTTAGGAAGATTGCATGTAGGAGGAGTCTACACTACTCACACATACATAATCGTACATACATGTACATTCACACATACATATACATATATGTAAAGAACTACATATATATAGGAAAGATAAATGTAACATACACACACATTGGTATATTGAAAAGATGTATAAAAATAAACATGAAGTAGAGATATAAAATTAGGTAGCAGAATCAGCGAATGAACATTGAGTTTATGAGACAGATTACAAGACGTACAACAAGTAAATATGACTATACACAGTAAATTTGACAGTTACACTAGAAAGAATTGACTAGAATTTGACTAGATTCTATGATACAGGTTTGCTAATCTGAGGAAACTTAAAATATGTTCGGTATTTGCTTATGTTAATACATGAGCTAGATCGCCTCCCAAACCGCAGGAGGTCCTGAGGCGACCCAGTTCGCCACACTCCACTAGGTCATGACGCACCGTAAGAGGAGCGCCGCATGGATCACATATAGGGGGCACTGTTGTCCATTAAATAACCATAGGTGAGTCTGCAGTGTCCGACTCTTAGTCTATTCCATGTTATGAGTTCAGATCTTTTAGAGGAAGTGGGGAAGGAGTGTGTAAAAAATACACTCTTAAAAGACCAAAGTTTGTTTCCGCTGATTCTGTGAGTTTCCCATTCCGCCTGTATAATATTCCCTATTTTATTTTTGAAATCTTTGAAGAAATCTGTAGGTGTGAATATATTGAACAAGGGGAAACCGTCGGTGCCTCCATTCATTGCGTGTTGGTCGGCTTCTTCATTTCCACGGACACTCACATGACTAGGAACCCACATAAAGTTTATAATGACAGAACGTGACAACATTTCACGCATCAAGGTCAGACAGTGAGTAACCAGTGGGAGATTGTGAAGAAAATTTTCCAAGCATCTGAGCGCGGTCAAAGAATCAGAACATATAAGCCATCTTGACAAGGAGAATGATAAGATGTATTTCAATGTCTCTCTAATAGCCAGTAGCTCTGAAGATAATACGGAACAACAAGGGTGTGGTTTAAAGCTGAAGTGTGCGTTTGCGTGCACGAACGCGCATCCAACAATAGCAGAGGATCTGGAATCGTCAGTGTATATGATCTGTGACTCATTATACGTTTCTATATTGTCCAGAAAATGGGATCTTATAAAGGAGTGACCGTGATCATTTTTATTGTAAGCTAGTAGAGAGCGATTAACATAACAAGGGGCGAGAATCCAGGGAGGGTCAGGAGAAGTGGCTATTGATGTACAGTCAGGTATATCAATGTATATGCATATGATATTTGATAAAATCTGAATCCTGCTCCTAAATTTCGATTGCAGTGCACATAGTTATGATCTGGAGGTGGTATAAAAAAAATAATTTATAAATGGAATAAAGCATCTGAACTCGCCGGTATTTTAGAGGCTCAATTTCAGCCAGACATTGCAAGCTGAGCACCGGGCTGGATTTGAATGATTCGAAGGATAATTTGATGGCATTATTTTGTATTGGTTCTAGTTGTTGCACATAAGTTTTAGGAGCAGACGAATATGCCATGCAACTGTAATCAAGCTTGGATCTGATGAGGGACTTGTATATGTTTAATATGGTGGAGGAGGATGATCCCCATTTCGGATGAGAGGCCCATTTCAGGGCACCCATAGCTCTCAGCGTGCCTTCAGTTGGACAATATGTTCCCACTATGATAACCTAGAGTCAAACAATAGTCCCAGAAATCTCATGACATGTTCTGAATGAATGGGAGTGTTCGATAATGAAAGGTTGTGTAATCGGAGATGATTCATTTTCATGCAAAAAATGCGTTGACGTTGTTTTGGAAGGTGAGGATTGAAATCCAGACATATGTGCCCATTTAACCAGTTTATTAAGGCAGCCCTGGATTTTCCTTTCCGCGATCCTCGGAGTGGAGGATAAAAAGTATATCAAAATATCGTTGACGTATAGGTTATATTTGATATCAGAGCTAATGTGACTTTTTATGTTGTTAATAGCTATATTTAAGAGAATCGGGCTGAGGAGTGAACCTTGTGGGACGCCATTTTCCAGAGTATATTTACGGGAGATAGTATTATCTAGCCTAACGGAACAAGTTCTCTTACATAGAAAATTCTTGATAAATAAGAGGACATGTCCCCTTATGTTTAGCCCATGAAGAGTTTTGATTATATTGTATTTCCAGACAGTATCAAATGCGCATTTGAGGTCCGAAGATACGGCAAGGAGGTGATGACCCCTGGAGAATGCGTCCCAAATATCCATCTCCAGACCAATCAGATGGTCTGTAGTGGATCTACCAGGCCTGAAACCGAATTGATTTTATCCAGTATCTCAGAATGACCTAAATGCCATGAAAGACGCCGAAGTACCATTCTCTCAATTACCTTACACATATGGTTTGTCAATGATACAGGTCTATAACTGAATGGTGAAGAGGCGGGTTTGTCTTTTTTATGCCAGGGATTAAAAATGGAGTGCTTCCAAGAAATCAGGAAAGAGTCTGTTAGTCCATATGTGATTGTATAGATTGAGAAGAAATAGTAGAACATTATCTAACAAATTTAAGATTTGTGGAATAAGAACCTCGACAGGACCGGGCGCAGTTGGTCGACATCTTGATAGAGCAAATCTGAGCTCAGAAAGCGAAAAAGACGTATTTATAGGAGAAGAATGGGTATCATTTAGATTTAAAGGAAGCTCAAGTTGCGGTTTGAGTGGAAGAAAATCAGGAGTGAGGTTTTGACTACTCGATATAAAACAAAAATGTCTGGCAAAACTCTTGTCCGTCAGTATTTCTAGCTTAACAATGGCTTGACATCGCTTAAAATCAATGAAATTGATCTGTGTTGGATGATTACGAAATTTATTTTAGGAGGACTTATTTTTCTTTACATCCTTGGCACATTCTTTATTCCACCATGGCACGTTGAAGTGATTCGAAGATAGGAGCAAGACTGGTATAGATTCTGCTGATGAGTTATTAATTGAAGTTATAAGGCCGTTTATTTTTTCGTCTGGGTGGCCAGGTATAATGGATGGCGTGATAAAACTTTCTCTGTAGTGAGGTCCAGTTAGCTTTAGATAGATTGAGGACTTAGGAGGATTGAGTTAACCTGGCAGGAACAATGGGTTTAGGAAAATGATCACTCCCATGTAGATCCCCAATAGTATACCAATTAAATAAAGGCTGAATGTTCGAAGAATACATAGTTAGGTCAATAGCAGACAGGATGCCAGAGACATAGCTAACTGAGTAGAAGCACCAGTATTCATAAGGGCAAGGTTGAGCGTGCTGATGAAATTCATTATCATATTTTCTCTTGGGTCATTTTTCGTAGATCCCCATGTACTATGTGCATTTAAGTCACCTTCAATGATATAAGGGGGGAGGAAGCTGGGTTATAATATCCTCAAGTTGCTCGATGTTGATCGGAGAGCTTGGAGGAAGATAAATATTACACAAAGTGATAGGGTGGTAAATACACACTCTAACGTTGATATTCCATTGTAATATTGACTTATAGAATGTGATTATTTGGTGATGAAGACTGCAAATCACAGGAGAGATTTTTAAAGATGATTATCTGTTTAATTTGATCCCTTTGTTGTTTTGATGTTTAACCATGCTTGTTTTAGGAGGATCAAGTTCCATAGATTCTTCTGTGGACAGACTGAAGATTTAGAGCTACTTCTTGACACGGGTTTTATAGCTTTTGGATTTTTTGATGTTAATGATGGGGGGTGGGGTTTGGATAAAGGAATAGGAGGGCGGAAGAGGAAGAGGTAGATAAGGTATGGGAAAGGGGAGTGTTGGAAATAGAAAGGGAGGAAGGAGGTTGGAATTTGAGAGAAGGAAGAGTGGAAGGTAGGGTGTTGGAGTCACGAGGTTTCTGAGTAATCTTAGGAGTTGAATTTAATATCGTTAGCTTCATACTGGGTTGCGCATGAAACAATAATATTTTTTGAAGAGACAACATTTGAAAACTTGGTCATGTTGTTGTTGGACGGGCCTTTGACTTTTGCCTTCGCAACAAAGTAACAAAGTGTCTCAGTAACTCGTATTTGATACTCCTCTTTATATGTCGGGGGAATGCTCGCCTTCACAGACACATGTTGGGGAGGAAGTGCATTCTGTCCAATCGTGAGATCGTGCACTTTATAAGGTAGAACTCATTTTCTGAATGTCAAGATTAGACTAGTTGTCGGTGTTAATACGCCATTTTTGCTGCTGATACGAAGGACTCCAATTACGCCTATTACGATTTAAATTTTCTAGAATTTCAGCTTCTTCGCAATTAAGTAAGTCAGAACTGGATATTACTCCCTTACAGAGATTAAGCGATCGGAGACGGTTAACTTTAACTTCCAACTTATGAATTTTTTAGACTAAGAATTTTATCAGATGGTTTTAAATTGGCAACAAATATTAATAAAGATCCATCTTTTAATATTTTTGACTGATTCGACTTAGCCTAAGTAACCCATTATGCATTTATGAATTATGAATGAGGAAAGCCCCCCTAATGAACCATCATTACTCTTTACAACAAAGTATTTATCGTAGTCAGGGTTTTTCAAGTTAGCTTTAACGCAACCCTGGTTCTTTTCGACCCCGTGAATATTGGAAATTAAGAAATGTTTAAATTGGACATAGGAATCCCACGAGTCCGGAAGAAGTATATATCCGCTGCAGCAGTGCTCCGTACTACCGTAACCCTGCATACTCCAAAGAGGCGGGAGGTACTTTGGAGGCCCCGTTAACAATTTAACAATAGCTGTTGCTCATAGCTGCTATTCTCGCCACGGGTCACATAACAACTTGACTTAAGAGATGACTCGGGACTCCGGGGGCGTCACTCCCCGTACCTAGATACTTGATCTAGGGGGACCACAAAGTGAAGAAAGGCATATAAGACCAAGGAACCCATATAAAAAGGCTTTAATGGAGGATCTAAAAGAGAAGGGGATTATGGACAATGACCAGAGACAGGACACCATCGAGAAGAATCCCAAAGCTGTGGGTATATATATATATATATATATATATATATATATATATATATATATATATATATATATATATATATATATATATATATATATATATATATATACCCCCACATGATGAAATACATTTCGTCAGATTTTTTCCTGTCCTCTTCAGGAGGAATAACAGAATGTGTAAAAGTCAGTCAAAGTGTTAAAATATATACGATAAAACATACAGAAAATACAGAACAACACTCACACGTAGGAACAAACGTTTCTAAGGAAAATATATACAGTTGAAACTGTATCTTCTTCGTCTTCGTCTACTATTTTTTGCATATATATATATATATATATATATATATATATATATATATATATATATATATATATATATATATATATATATATGTATATATATGTGTGTGTGTTCCACATGAGATTGTGGAACCCAACGGTTGGGTGTGTGATGACACTCAGCTACTGTTGTCTCATTGGACGCAGTCCAAGAAAATCTAATACTACATATATACGCCATCCGACGGGAAGTCGGCGAAAACATGGGTTGTTGGCTGTGGATAGGGTCTCCCTATTCTTGATGGTATGGTGTATGTCGGCGCCCTGATGAGTCTGAACCAGAGACAAAACTTATGTCATCCAGTTGAAGGGATAGGTGGGGCTCCTTCCCGGTCAAGCAACCAACAAAAATGTTCATTTAGGCGGAGACGCAGGTTGTTGTGTGTTCCACATGAGATTGTGGAACGGTTGGGTGTGTGATGACACTCAGCTACTGTTGTCTCATTGGACGCAGTCCAAGAAAATCTAATACTATATATATATATATATATATATATATATATATATATATATATATATATATATATATATATATATATATATATATATATATATAACATTGCCACATGAATGGTAATATTCTTAATTAAAAAAATGTTTAAACAATGTTTATTACTTTATTTGTAGTTTATTCGTTAAGTAATAATCAAGTAATATTTGCCAAATATACTTCGTTGGTTAAATTTACCAAAGTAACACCCTATACATCACCTATCACCACCTTACACCCTGTTTATCACCCAAAACCCTAAAAGAATTACAGATTACGAATTTGCGGATTGCTCTAATGAAAACAATCTCTATTGGCCTATTTCCAGATCCATCGGCTTTTCATTGAATCAAACAAAGAATTAAGACCATTCCAATCATAGGTTTTTTTTTCTCTTCGAGGATTTCAAGCAAGCTTATTAAACCTCCAGCAAAGACTCTGCAATTGTAAAACTATTTGGCGTCGATTGAAACGGCCTGTCCCTAACAGATGGCTGTATGGATGAAACAGCTGATCGAATGAAACTAATTAAATATGGTTACGACGAAGTTTATTTCATATAAGAACTTATTACTTGTCAAGAGTTAAACTTAAATTGGGCCATTGAAACTGTAGTTCAGCTTTTGGCATAGAATCTATATATAGTATTTTAATTAAATGCTTCCCGAATAAAACGTTAATGTGAGAAAAGTATATGAATAGGACATTTTGAAATTTAACTGATGTAATCGATACTTGATAAAAATTCATTTTAAATAAAGAAGCAAAGATTAATATCTAAAATTCCCACTATATTTTAAATTGTGTGTATAGCAATTGTTTCGACACACAGTGCCTTTATCTAATACAAACTATGATAAATGAACAGTAAGAATAGTAATTACAACCTAAACTGCCCATCCACCTAATAATACCATAAAAGATGAGAGTGGGGAAATCCCTTTTTTCAACATCTAGGAAGGCAATACAAGTTTAATGACGGTGAACCATTCATTTATTTAATTGAGGACGCATCGGGTCCAAAAGTTTGTGTTGGACAAACAGGAAGGTCTTTGTCTACTAAGAACATAAAATTTTTGAACATTAGATAAATTATACTAAACAACAAAATAATTCTTATTATGTTAGACTACTTAATGTTAGAAAATCATACTTTTAATGGTAATTTTAAAATATTACTAATGAAAATAAATCTATAAAATTAAATCTTTTATAGAGCCTAGAAATTAATAAAAGGAAAAATGTAATAATTTTGCTAAATGACCAGCTAGACTTGAATGGTTCACCGTAATTAAACTTATATTGCCCTCCTAGACATTGAAAAAATTGATTTTCGCACTATCATCTTTTATGGTATTATTAGTCGATGTACAGTTTAGGTTGTAATTACTCTTCTCACTGTTAGTTTCACATAGTTTGTATTTGAAAAAGGCACTGTGTGTCGAAACAATTATTATACATACAATTTTAAATATAGTGGAAATTTTAATTTTTGTTTATTTATTAAACATTTTTAAATCACTTTTATCAGTTATATTAAAAATATTAATCACTAAACGCCTTAACCCTTTGTTCCCTACAATATTTTTTTTTGGAAAGCTTAGGTAAAAATGAAAAATACTGTTCCTTAATGTTTTAAGAATATCCAAAAAATTATGTTGTGATAATTGTTGCTGATACATTTTTAAGATCATGGTTTCCGTAACCGCTAGGAAATTAGAGTAGAGTAGGTGTAAATTATCGATATCATAGAGGCTATATAAAATATTTATTATTTGAAATTCATGTGGAATCTAAACCATTATTTTTTATGGTATAAAATATAACAGTTATTTTCTTCAGAAAGGCACAAACCCACTTGACATATGGTGCACATCTACTTTGTTCTGTGCGGCTCTTTATTTGTGCTCCAAAAGGCGCATCTTCTGTGCGTACTATGTACGGCACAAGCTATATGTAAGCACTGGTCAAACCGTAATTCATACGGTACTATAGGTTTGAAATGATTTATTACTGTGGGAGGAGAACTTCGATATAATTTTATTTCTGAGTAAATCTGGATATTTCTTGTATTTTTTACGGGTGACGGTTGCCTCATTTGAAGGATCGTGATAGTTTGCAAGAAAAGGAACTAATTTGCGATCTCTCCATTTTGTAAACGCAATCCCATCTTTACTGATTCTCTAGTCAGATTGACCCCTTGTCTTTAATTCTTTGTCAGTTTTTAAATTATATGGAAGGTTTTTTCTATTGGCCCTTACAGTACCACACGCGTAAATAAATTTATTTTGAAGCGATTGTAACTGTACTGTACTGATTTGTAACTGTACAGAATTGAAAAATTTGTCGAATTATGTGTGTAGCCTTTCCCTATCAAACTTCTTGTCAAATCTAAAATTACCCTACATCACAAATCTTTCTCGGATTGATTATTCATTTTGCTAACATATATTTGGAATTGGCAAACGTATCTATGCTTGTCGTATACAAACTTTAGCAGCGCGTATCCAAACTTTATACCATCGCTTGATAGGTTTGAAGGGCGTATACATTTTTAAAAAGCTGCGAACTTTTTAATCGGATCATACTTTCATCAATTGATTGATATTTAATGGGTTATAAGATATGTGAAAAGTTTAAGATAATATATCCAATAATAATCGAACTTTATATAGCTTGTCATAACCTGGAGAGTTGCGAGTAGGCATTAATGAGTCGTCAGCTAAGTTTATGTCTCCCAAAAGTCAAGCAAATCGATCTCTAGTTATTACTGAACTAATGTAATGATCTCTTATATCTGGTTTTGTTGGCCAGTATTCTCAATAACTGGGTAATTTTTTTACCCCATCAAAATGTTTATGCCAATGAAAGTTTCAATTTCCTTAGCATTTGTTGGTATAAATGAAGAGTCATCTCCACACCTCTGAGGCGCATATAAGATTGTTTGGAATACTTACCCCACAATTTTCTATGCTTCAGGTTATCGTAGTGTATCCACTTTTCATCACTAGTTGCGATACGATGCAAAAACCCTTTCCTTTCTTCCGTTGGAGCAGCTGATCACACGTAGAAAACGACGTCTCTCTGCTTTAATTCGTACGGCACTCAATGTTCTTGCTTTTGAATCATTTCTGATGCTTCTAAACATTTGGCAAGTGTTGTGTGATCAACTTCTAATGCTTCCGCAAATTCACTTTGCATCTGACATGAGTCTTCATCGAGTAATGCTTTCAATCCTTTGTCTTCAAATTTTTTCGGTGCGCCAGAGCATTCTTTACGGACGTGTTCTGTCTGGTCATCATGGGGACAGATAACAGTGGCTGTTGGCAGTTTCGGCAGAGAGGTCTGATCTGGAAGTCGTACACTTCGCGAAGCGAGTGGCGCTTCAAACCTAACCCAGAGAATTAGTCTTAGCCCCGACGTTGGAGAAGTATCAATGCAACGGGATCAGCAGCACCATCAAATCCATCCGTCCCGAACTCGTCTAACAAGAGAATAAACTGTGAAACACTTATAAAATTCAACATCAACAGCATCGGAGGTGGACTCCGAGATGATGGGTCGCGTTAGCGAGCGCGCTGGTCATCATGGAGGCAGACAACACTGGCTGTTGGCAGTTCCAGCAGCGGAGGTCTGATCCGGCCTAGAGAGCGGGCACCCCCGAAGCGTCATTTGTAGGCGGATGGCGCTTCAAACCTAACCAAGAGAATTAGCCTTAGCCCCGACTCTGGTGAAACATCGATGCTCTGGGATCGGCAGCACCATCAAATCCATCCATCTCAAGCTACTAAACAACAGAATAACATCAACAAATAAAGAGAATACGCCACAACAACATCAACAGAATAATAACCGAGAAGAACGCCATCTCATTCAACAACCAAAAAGCGACAACACGCCCAGCTACGAAGAAAAACAACTTAATCAAGAATAAACTTCCACCGAATTCGATCCTCGCGGGTCGGTTTCGGAGCAATATCCCCTTTTTCTAACATGATCGATTAATCTCGATATAATACCGTGAAATCAGTTAACCACGCCCAAAGGACGGTGTCAAAAAGTTTATCCGATCGCGTCTGTCGCGAAACGGACTTGATCGGCAACCATGGAATCAAAATAAGGGCCCCAAGGTCAACTTAACAACCAGGAAAGCAGTAGTTGTAGCATTCTTTACCTTCAACATCAAAATTATTATTTTTGAAACGCCTAAACCAATTTATGCATGTTGTTTTCAATAGAGTATGGTCACCTTAAATTTACACAAGTATTGCATGTGCTCTTTTTCCAAATACTCTTTTTTGATACAAAATTCGACATATTTAAGGCTATAAAAAATATGTTGTTTACAATTCGGCGTAATACCATATAATGTCATTTCAAACCTAATGGCGGAGCTTCATGATGAATTTGGTTGTAGTATTCCCCGATGCAACAAGGCTAACATAACACCATCAGTCGGGAAATAGCGAGAACTTATTCAAGTTGCCTTCATTCGCATTAGAGCTTTGCAACATAGCCGAGAAGACGTTGAAGATGATCCATGCCCGGGTCGTCCATCCACGTTAAAAACGGATGAGAATACCGAAAAAATCAGTAATCTGGTTCGATCTGGCCGTCGGTTAAGTATTCTTGCGAATGCTGAAACTGTAAGAATTGACAAAGAATGCGTACGGCAAATTTTACATATCAATTTTAACATGCAAAAAGTGTGTGCCAAAATGGTGCCTAAAATTCTCACGTTTGAATAATAAGAAGCTCGCAAAAATGTTTATATTAGCCCTTTGAATCCAATTGAAAATAACCCAAACTTATTGGAAAGGATAATAACATGTGACGGATCGTGGTTTTTTACTTATGATCCTGAAACGAAGCGTCAATATATGCACTGAAAGAGCCCAAATTTCCCGAGAGCCAAAAAAGCTCGAATGAGCAAATCAAATTTCTAAACAATGATGATTGTTTTCTTCGATATTTATTGGGTTGTTTAACATCACTGGGTTCCTGTAGGCCAAACTATTAATCAATTAACATTATCGCTTTTAAGTTCTTGCTGAACTCCGTGAAAGAATAAGGAAAAAACAACCCGAATTATGGAAGAAAAAGTCATGGGTTCTCCACCAAAATTATGCGCTGGCTTACTCTTCATTGTCTGTCAGGAGGTTTCTAGTCAAGTAATGCAGTATAAATATTCATAAATTTTCATAGTTGGAATGTTTCCCGTGTTAGATCATCCGCCTTATTCACCAGATCTTGCACCGTGCGACTTCTATCTCTTTCCTAAGGTGAAATCTGCATTAAAAAGAACAAGATTTGAGTCCGTTGAAGCTATGGAAGAGAAAGCGGTATGCGTTCTGAAGGAGCTGACAGAAAAAGACTTCCAACACTGTTTCGAATAATGGAGATTCGCACCGCGCGCTGCAGGGATAGAGGGGGGGTGTATATTGAAGGTGATAATTAGTAAATATATAAATATGTAAATATGTATGTATGTATATATATATATATATATATATATATATATATATATATATATATATATATATATATATATATATATATATTATGTGCGTGTGTGTATGAAACACAAGCATATTAAATAAAAGAGATAAATTCATAAATTTGCATAGTAAAAAACAATCCATTTGATTTATAAGTTTATGCTGAAGATGTGATTTCAACAGTACAAGCAAAATTTGTTTCTGTGGTCTCACGCCGAACCTTTCGTAGAAATTAATTGCAAAAGGTCCCTCGTTCGCGACTTAAATATTTAAAGCAATGGAAATTTCGAAATCGCAAAAGATTTCAGGCGCACTTAAATTGGATTTCAGGGGCGTTGTTTAGTATCTCCTAGCGAGACGTAAAAGTTTAAATTGCAATTCGGTTTCTTATTTGACATGAAACGCAGCAATTTCATTTCTCTTCGATTCCTTTCCCTCTTCGCATTCTTTTTTCATTTAAGTAAGCGTTCGTTTTGTATTTTTAACAAATAAAAAAAATTTGCAGCTCACGTATACAAATGTCAGAAACAGGTATTTAAAAATTTGTACAGTTCTTAATGTTCGACAAAATTTTCATATAATTGGGTTTTTGAAAATAATTATCGATTGTCTTACTTTATTTCAAAACTTTATCATAAATAATATTGATAATCGATGCGAAAAACTGTTTAAAAACTTATTACAATTAATTATAAATGAATTAAACTGTATAAAATTTAAATAAAAATCACGTGACTACGAACGCGCCGCGATTGGATGCTATGTTTGTGACGTCAGAATACTAAAGTGTTTCACGTCAGTACCATCAACGGCTTCTATTCGTATATATACTATTAAAATTATTGTTTATTAAGTGCAAAATTAAAATATTAATGATTACTAATTTAGTTCAGTAATTTGTGACAAAGGGTTTATAAAGGCTAATTCTGATGATATACCTGCTGTGAATATTTTTATGATCACAGATTTTCTGAAAAATGACATTCGGTTCAATTCAGCTAAAGTTCGACGTGCTAAAGCATCGATGTAAATTTTTTAAAAAATACTTGTAATGCAAATGTAAATTAGAAACAAAATATTTCTATTAAATATAATTAAACTATTTGTAGGGTATCACGAGGAAGTTACGGTGACAAAGCTATAGGTTATGTTCAACTTAAACGCAAAAATGGTATTTGTACTATAAAAGAACGTGTATGTCCAGAACATAAAGTTCGGAATAACGCTTATACATACATATATACATTACACTGCGGATTTGGAACCTTTGGCGTTACACTAACAAACTTTTATTACAAAAATTTTTTCACAATACACCAAAACACTATTTTAATATTCTGGACGCACGTTTCGTTAACCATGTTAGCATCATCAGCAGATGATTAAAACTAAATTCTTATTCTAAAAACTCCTTAATTTATATAATGCTCGCTTAGCATTGTGGGCGGGGCGACAATGCTAATCAAGCGACCAATAGCAAGTGAGGACCTAGAGCAGTAGGAACAGAGAACTCGAAAGAATAGGACATTCAATCAGAAGCATTCGTACAGTGAGGACGTATTTCCTGCGCTCCCATTGGTTAATGTGTTCTGATACTATCCAAGTGCAGCTACACGTGGCATCTAATAAAGAATATTCTGGAATTAGGTTGTTTCTTTAGAAACGACCTATTTTCCAAAGTTTTTAGTGCGGATTATATCGCTTCAGTGCGATACGAGTGAAGTGGAGAGTGTTGGAATTATTTTCGACAGGTTTTCCTCGACGATCCTGGCCGGTAAGTGATAGGATAGTCTTTGGGCATAAATCAAGCATAAATAATATCTTAAGGCATTTAAATTTCCATTACAGCGCCTTATGCGCTGCTTTTGTGTATTTTTATTGCTTTTTATATTTTACTGTGTTCATTGTTTGGCATAAATGGCTTTCGTGTTACCGGGTCCGTCCAACGGACCCGATGACGTCATCATGGCCCTTCAGGCTGAATTAGCGCAGGCCCGTAGCGACAATCACGGGTTAAACGAGACTATTTTCGAGCTAAAGGAGCTCGTCAAACAACTGAGAGACCAGGTGGCTTCGCTAAATGCGAAAGTCGACAAGATGGAAAGGACAGAGACCGCCCGCACCAACGGGACGGAAAATTCTCCTCAAAAAGAGACCGCCAGCACCAAAGGGCCGGCAAAAATATTAAAAAAGGAGACTGGCCGAACCAACGGGCCGGCGCCTAAAGAAGATAAAGAGGCGGCCTGCAACAAACAGCAGGAGGGAAAGAAAACAACCGCTGGCGATGGGAAATTGAGCGAGGCCGATTTCCCTCCATTGAAATCGCCAAAAAGCGTCAAATCAATGAATAAAATTCCTGGTGTGACCAGAATGGAACAGGAAGGAAGTGAAGCTGAAGTTGTTTCCACCGGCGGAGACTCTTCTGACTCTGATTATGAGGTCAGCACCGGCAGAAAAAGGCGCTGTACCAAGCGAAATAGGCCGTCCTCCGAGGAAGAGAGGCAGCCAGAACAAGCAATGAAGAAAAGACCCGTCGGAGAGGCGGGCCCTAGCACAACACCAACCCCGGTAGCCAAAGAGGCCACCACAAAGAAAATACCGGCAGCGAAGACTGAAAAAGTCCCGCCGGTGATACTACGCAGCAAAGCGCAGTACATGAAGGTAATGACCTTCATATTAAAAGAGAAAATCGGCACTGACAAGGCGCTGAATCGCCCTGAAGGGGTCAAGATACAGCCTAGATCGTCAACCGATTATAGGAAATTGACGGCGTTCTTGGATGGGGAAAAAATTCCCTATCACACGTTCTGCTCAAAAGACGAAAAGCAGCTCCATGTCTTGCTCCGCAACATCGTGGAAACGGTCACGGAGGACGAGGTCAGAGAAGAGCTCGTCGAACTAGGGTTCACTCCATCCAAAGTCCAGAGATGGAGAAATAACAAAGGACCACTAGCCATGGTACACGTCATCCTCCCCAAGACACAAAAGGGGATATATAATGTAAAGTTTCTGGTGCACCAGAAAATTAAAGTCGAAAGTGTAAAATCCAACGGTGAGACCTCGCAGTGTTTCAACTGCCAGGTCTATGGGCACACGGCCAAGAAGTGCCACGCCCCACCAAAATGCATGAGGTGCTCGATGAACCACGCCTCAAAAGACTGCAAAAAGCCGAGGAACACTCCGGCTAAATGCGTTAACTGCGGTGGTCCTCACCCAGCAAACGCAAAAACTTGCCCCAGGAAACCCCCGAACAGGTTGGAGGGCAAGAAACCACAGGAAACCGCTCCGGTCAAAACTCCGCCGAAGATTCCACCCCCTACATTCGTCTGGGGGACTCAAACAAACAGGAAAACCCCGGTCGAGGCGACGGTCGCCCCGACACAGGCCACTCTCCCAAAAATCCAGTTGCCGGACTTCTCCGCAATGATGGAGAACATGATGCGTCAGATGGCTGCCATGGTACAGCAGCAACTGAACGCAGCCTTAGCCATGTATCAAACCGCCAATGAACAATAAAGATTCATTGCGCGTTGTGACATGGAATTCCAACTCCCTGAGTGGGAAAAAGTTGGAATTAACGGCGTTTCTAGAAGACCACGGCATCGACGTAGCCCTGATTCAGGAAACTTTCCTCAAGCCGAGCCAACGGTTCGGCGTGAGGAACTTTTGCTGCAATAGGGAGGATCGCCTCGGCGGAGCGAAGGGTGGTCTGATGATTCTCGTCAGGAGAGGAATAAGACACAACCTTTTGCCCCCGACGGCCTTTACTTCCTCAGAGGTGATGTCGGTCCAAGTGGCTCTAGAAGGTAGTCCAGTAAACCTATCTTCATGGTACCAGAGAACCTGCAACAACTTCGATTCAGGTGAAGTGAGCAGGTTCCTGACTAACAACACTCCATTCATCATTGGAGGGGACTATAACGCTCATAACCAAGTGTGGGGTTCGAGATGGATAAACAAGAGGGGCGTTGACCTGTTATCTATGGCGGATAGATACGGGCTGAACCTGCTTGTCCCGGACGAACCATCCCGTCTCGACAGCTTCTTAGATTTCTTCATCGTGAGAAATCTAACGAATCATTGCACCGTCCAGGTTGTTCACGAGCTTACGTCGGATCATTACCCGGTCATTCTAACCATAGGTACCAAGGTGGACACCTTCCCACCGCGAAAGGTATCTAACATCAGTTGGAGCAAATTCCAAGAGCATTTGCAAAACAGCGGGCCCAACCCGCGCATTGATAACGTTCAGCAGCTAGAGGATGCGGTCGAGAAACTAACTAAAGATATAATAGAAGCCACGAAAGTGGCTACTAGTTTCAAGACGGACCCTTCTCGGACCACCTTAGACATTCCGTCCGAGGTAAAAGAGAAGATTCGTCTGAAAAACCGACTATACAGACGCTATCGACTGACTGGCGACCCTGAGCTCGGGCGACGTGCAAACGAAGCCAAAAGGGAGTCCCTACGGGCTCTCGAAGAGTTCAGGATCGACAGATGGGACGATTTTCTAGCGTCAATCGACAGGGCCGATCGATCGATTTGGAAAACGGCCAATCTCTTGGTGGGAAAGGCGAGAGCGCCGATTCCTCCCCTGAGGACGGGTGATACTCACGCCGTCACGGGGGCGGAAAAAGCGGAGCTCTTCGCCGTGACCTACCAAAAACAGATGACCTCTCTTCGGCCTTCAGCCGAAAAGAGGATTAAAGTTGAACAGTTCAGGAAAGAAATTCTATCTTACCAAGGAACTCCTAATCCTGGCTACTTGATCAGCCAAATAGTCTCGCCGAAGGTAATACACAATATTATCCGAGGTTTGAAATCTAGAAAAGTTCCTGGTCGCGACCGTATCTCTCCGATGCAGCTGAAACGGCTACCAAACAAGCAGATAGCTCAGTTGGCAAATATTGTCAACGCTTCTTTCAGACTTCAGCACTTTCCAGCTATATGGAAACAGGCCCAAATCATAGTAATCCTGAAAAAAGGAAAAAGCCCAAGAGAGCCAAGTAGCTATAGACCAATTAGCTTGCTTAGCGCACTCGGCAAGATCGTCGAGAGGGCGATTTTACACGCTCTCAACTTCGTTCTTGCCGACAAGAACATACTGCCGGACGAACAGCTCGGTTTCCGAAGGGGGCATGCGGCCGTCCACCAGGCGGCACGGCTCGCGACGGAAATCAGGCAGGGTTTCGGTGGTAGGCGCCATACGGGAGCCGTCTTCTTAGACCTCTCGCAAGCCTTCGACAGAGTCTGGCATCTCGGACTCATAGTCAAGATGCTCAGGCTGGGTATACCAACAGACCTAGTCAAGCTATTGGCATCGTTCCTGACTGGACGCACCTTCCAAGTGCTCGTCGATGGTACTTTGTCTTCAGTCCAGCGAATCGAAGCGGGAGTACCGCAAGGATCCCCTCTTGCCCCAGTAATCTTCAACGTCTACATGGCGGACTTTCCTAAAATTCCGCATGTAAAGACTGCATTCTATGCTGACGATACCGCTTTTTATACGTCAGCCCCCGGGACCTGGCTGATCACATCCAGGCTCCAAAGGCAGACGTTAAAAGCCCTAAAATGGCTAGCCTATTGGAGGCTAGCAATAAATCGCAGCAAAACCCATGCTGTCCTCTTCACAAGAAGACAGCCGATAATCAGACAGAATATCCGCATCTACGGAGTCCCCATCAAATGGGCCAGATCGGCACACTACTTGGGCCTTGAGTTCGACAAGGCCCTCACGTGGGTGCCGCACCTAAAGAAGGTAACCGGGAAAGCAAGAGCCATGGCTCGTCTGCTTTACCCCCTAATGAACGGCAAAGTAAGCTCTCGCTGAACATCCGAATAACCTTGTATAAAATCATGGTCCGATCCGTCCTCACCTACGGATCTCAGGCCTGGTTCCCGTACCTCCCCCCAACGTCGATTGCAATTCTGCAATCGTTCCAGTCACGTGTTCTTCGCACATTAGTAGGTGCCCCATGGTTTGTAAGGAATGCGCAAATCCATCGGGAAACTGACACACCAGTGATTCAGACATTCCTGTCCAGACTTCTGGACAAATTCCTAGCGACGGCGTCCCTTTCGGACAATCCGCTAATCAGAGCCACGGCAGCTTCATTGCCGGCCGTTGCCCCAGTATGACCATCCTCTTCGGTCATCACCTCCATGCCTAAAGGACGGCAGCTAAAACCCTTCGAACAAGCGACATTGTCGTGACGTTCGAAAAAATCAGCGAATACAAGTCAGGGCCTTCGGGTCAACTTAACCTCCAGGACAAGAAGAAGAAGAAGAAAGAATAGGACCGTTGTATCTGTTCATACTACTGGTACATTTACTGATTTTTATACTCTCATAAGCGTCTAATTGTCTATTGTTTGTTACATGTTTTATTTATCTTAAATTATTGATATCTATGCAATGATCATTCTCAAAAATATGTTGAGCAAAACAAGAATTATTGGGCCTATTTTATCTTAATTGCGCTATGTGTTCTTTGAACCTTGTTCCGATTGATCTTCTCGTTTGCCCAACATACCTGCGTCCAGAATATAAAAATAGTGTTTTGGTGTATTGTGAAAAAAATTTTGTAATAAAAATTTGTTCGTATAACGCCAACGGTTTCCAACCCGCTGTGTATTCTTCAATGGCTTCACGGTCATCGGAACTGAATCTTTATCGCAAGTACAGTACTAAGATTAGGTTAATAGGAGTAGATATTTGGTTCCTCAAATCATGCAAAGCTTATATCAGTTTATCAAAATTTTGTTAAAATTGATGTTCCAAAGTCTAACGTAAGTGATACAGTAAACGAAGTATGCTTGAAATTCAGGCTTATGGACTTTACAAAAACTTACTCATAAGCTTTCTAACATAGATTTCGAATGTTGGTGCCTTTTTCAGAGAAACATGTTTGTCGCTATCAACTCAAAGTTTGTCAAAAAAATGTCAACATTAAATAATAAACTCAAGAAATTAGGAATCAATAAAAACAAAAACAAACATGGTTCTCAGGAAGACATTAATATAGTAGAAACGCAAACGTTTAACAAACAGGAGATGAATTTATTAAACAAAGGTTTAAAGTTTGCGCTGCCTCACACTGGGGATGTGTTGGAGGACATCGTTGCGGGTGTTGAAACTGCCATTCAACATCTGCCCGAGGCCTCCAAGGCATTTACAAGGGAGATATATAGAAACCACATTTCAAAAAATATTGTTTGTAAAAAACCGGTAAAGTCAAGAAACAATATGAACGTTGTTCAACGTTTGCGAAAGAAGGATTGTTTTTATTTAAAAGCAGACAAGGGAAATAAGGTTGTTATATGAGACAAAAAGGATTATTGGGAAAAAGTGAACAACTTGATCGACATTGGTCCTTACACAAAATTAAATAAGAACCCTTTGTCAAAAATGGTATTAGATGTTAAAAACACACTGAAAAAATATAACAATCTTGTCAACCTTGCTCTGAAAAGGAAATTACAGGTATCGAATCCTCCCGTTCCTAAACTGTATGCACTGCCAAAAATTCATAAGCCTGAGAAATCTATGCGTCCAATTGTTTCGGCAATAGGTTCTCCGACTTATGATTTGGCAAAATGGTTATCAAAGGAATTTGAAAATTTACCTCATCGTGAACATTCTTTCTATATCAAAAATAGTTTGGATTTTAACGATAAAATCAAAAATATTAAATTACATGATGGTGAAGTTTTAGTTTCCTTTGATGTATCGACATTGTTCCCGAGCGTACCTATTCCACATACCTTGGGTTACTTGAGGGAGTTACTTGTGGAAAATAGCCTCGACAATGATCTTATATCTGAGTATATTGAGCTTACTACACTTTGCATGAAACAAAACTGTTTTCAGTTTAATAATACGTTTTTTGAACAGCGAGAGGGGACCGCAATGGGGAATCCATTACCCCCTTTTTTAGCCAATCTATTCATGAGTAGGTTTGATGTCGAGCAAAAAGCTGTTTCAATTATTTCCTGAGAGTGTGGCTAAGATATGTGGATGATATTTTTGCTGTTTTTGATACAAACGTTGACTCTATAGATAATTTTATCTCAAAATTAAATAATCGATTTCCTTCCATCAAATTTACATTTGAAATTGAAAACAATGACAAATTACCATTTCTAGATATATTGATTATTAAAAATAAGGATAATTGTCTAGAGTTTGACATATATAGAAAAAATACCACTACACTTAGATATATTCTTAACGATTCTTATCATTGTATTGGTCATAAAATGGCTAGTTTCGATTTCTTAATACATAGACTACTCAATTTTCCGCTTAATAACGAAAGATATGAAATAGAGAGGAATTATATTAGGAATGTAGCCGAGTGTAATGGATTTGCTCCCTCGTTAGTTGATAAGATAATTAGAAAACATAGATATAAGGTTTTAGTTCGTGAAAACTCGACTTTTCAATTGGAAAGAGATACCTCAAGAATTGTTTCATTACCTTTTCATCATAATTTAACGCGTGGCTTAAAAAATGTTTTTAAGACTGTCAATCTAAAACTGGTATACAGTGCTGGTTTAAACTTACGACATTTATTAGGTAATTCTAAAGATAAAACTCCTCCAACGGAAAGGTCGGGTATTTATGAAATTTCTTGTAAGGATTGCGATCAAAGGTATGTTGGGCAAACGAGAAGATCAATCGGAACAAGGTTCAAAGAACACATAGCTCAATTAAGATACAATAGGCCCGATAAATCTTGTGTTGCTCAACATATTTTTAACAATGATCATTGCATAAATATCAATAATTTACGATTAATAAAACATGTAGCAAACAATAGACAATTAGACGCTTATGAGAGTATAAAAATCAGTAAATGTACCAGTAGTATGAACAGATACAACGGTCCTATTCCTTCTTCTTCTTCTTCTTCTTTCCTGGTTGTTAAGTTGACCCGAAGGCCCTTACTTGTAATCTCTGATTTTTTCGAATGTCACGACAGTGTCGCTTATTCGGAGGGTTTTAGCTGCCGACCTTTAGGCAGGGATGTGATGACCGAAGAGGATGGTCATTTTGAGCAACGGCCGGCAATGAAGCTGCCATGGCTCTAATTAGCGGATTGTCCGACAGGGACGCCGTCGCTAGGAATTTGTCCAGCAATCTGGACAGGAATGTCTGTATCTCTGGTATGTCAGTCTCCCGATGGATTTGTGCATTCCTTACAAACCATGGGGCATCGATTAGTGTGCGAAGCGCACGTGATTGGAACGACTGCAGTTTTGCAATCGACGTTGGGAGGAGGAACGGGAACCACGCCTGATATCCGTAAATAAGGACTGATCGGACCATGATTTTATACAGGGTTAGTTGGTTGTCCAGCGAGAGCTTACTTTTCCTATTCATTAGGGGATAAAGCAGTCGAGCCATGGCTCTTGCTTTCCCGGTTGCCTTCTTCAGATGCGGCACCCACGTAAGAGCCTTGTCAAATTCAAGGCCCAGGTAGTGTGCCGATCTAGCCCATTTGATGGGGACTCCGTGGATACGGATGTTCTGTCTGATTACTGGCTGTCTTCTTGTAAAGAGGACCGCCTGGGTTTTGCTGCGATTTATTGCTAGCCTCCAATAAGCTAGCCATTTTAGGGCTTTTAACGTCTGCCTTTGGAGCCTGGAGGTGATCAGCTAGGTCCCGTGGGCTGTCGTATAAAAAGCGGTATCGTCAGCATAGAAAGCAGTCTTCACGTGCGGAATTTTCGGAAAGTCCGCCATGTAGACGTTGAAGATTACTGGGGCAAGAGGGGAACCTTGCGGTACTCCCGCTTCAATTCGCTGGAGTGATGATAAAGCACCATCGACGAGCACTTGGAACGTGCGTCCAGTCAGAAATGATGCCAAGAGCTTGACTAGGTCTGTTGGTATATCCAGCCTGAGCATCTTGACTATAAGTCCAAGATGCCAGACTCTGTCGACGGCTTGCGAGAGGTCTAAGAAGACGGCTCCCGTATGGCGCCTACCGTCGAAACCCTGCCTGATCTCCGTCGCGAGCCGTGCCGCCTGATGGACAGCCGCATGCCCCCTCCGGAAACCAAGCTGCTCGTTCGGCAGTATATTCTTGTCAGCAAGAACGCCGTTGAGAGCGTGTAATATCGCTCTCTCGACGATCTTGCCGAGTGCGTTAAGCAAGCTAATAGGTCTATAACTACTTGGCTCTTTTGGGCTTTTTCCTTGGTCCTATTCCTTCGAGTTCTCTGTTCCTATTGCTCTAGGTCCTCACTTTCTAATGGTCTGATGATGCTAACATGGTTAGCGAAACGTGCGTCCAGAATATAAAAATAGTGTTTTGGTGTATTGTGAAAAATTTTTTGTAATAAAAGTTTGTCATATATACATTGATTATTAATGAGAAATTAAGAAAAGTCCAAGACAATCAATGTCACGATTGAGCAGATTCAGCAAGTAATAAATACTCAAACAAAAAAATATATATAATGTTATAAATAGTAATCTTTTGTATATATTTAATGACAGGTAGTTGTAAACATGCATTAGCACTACTCATGTGGACACATCGGAGAAGCGAAGATCCAACAACCATTGAAGAAAAATGTTAAATATCGAGTAACGAAAAGATATTTTCTAGTTTTGTAATTATTTTTTGAGCGAAACAACAATATAAATCAATTACAAAAACAAAACACCTACATAATGTTTAAATCACCAATTTTATTCCAATAAAAAATACACTGTTAAATATACATAATGAAACTTCCCCCAACTAGGATAATATGGATAATATATTACAGTAGATTATAATAGGTAAACTACATTAATAATCAATTCAGAATAAAACAATCACGACACAAAAGTATATATGTTACATATTTGTTTGATTGCATTCATTGAAGTTTGCAATACTTTTAAAGACACACCGATTCTTCAAACCATCACACTAAATCCTATTAACAATATTTTTTAAAAAATCCACCAATACTACATTATTGTTTTAATTAAAGTTTTCATTATTTTTAAAACGATAGCGATTTTTCGCCTTACATGTTTTACAAACTACTACATTAGACTCTTGATTTAATAATATTTGCAAATATAAATAAATGTGGCTGCTAACTTACTCTAATGCATGACCAGCCATATTTAAAAAAAATCCACCCATATTGCTTTAACTATGGTTTTCAGTATTTTTAAAACGATTGTGATTTTTCGCCTTATATGTTTTACAAACTACCACATTAGACACTTTCCAAATAAGAGAAGGCACCTAAATCATTTTGAGGGGAACACTTATAGGTGAAATGTGGGACTCTCCTGTTAAGGTCTACCCACTAGAAAACTACTATGTTCCACAACACATCCTGGAACCACTGTCAGTCCACCATCAATCTTGCCTATGCCTATAATAAATTTCTAATCAATGTTTAAACATGCCCTATCAAATGAATATGTTCAATCAATAGATGAAATGTACCAAAATCCTGAAAAACACTAAATATTTTAACTGTTTTGTTTTTATTTAGAATACAAATATACCATTTTCTTTGCTATTTGTTTTGGTTTCAAAGAAAACTGCTTTACCAGTCCTTAATTTAACTATTTGATGTTCATCCAACTGATCACACAAATTTCTGTACTCTTCGACCATCTACGAATTAAATTATGCTGTAAAACTTTCATAAATATAAGACATTTCATATACGATTACCTTCCAAATTGGTAATCGAATTTTGTTCTTGTCTAATTCTTGAATATTATTATTCGTATCCTACAAAATAGACGATCCTGTAGGGCTTTCTCATTGTTACTACCCTC
The DNA here is from genome assembly GCA_031761425.1 of Cosmopolites sordidus. Lineage (NCBI taxonomy): Eukaryota > Metazoa > Arthropoda > Insecta > Coleoptera > Curculionidae > Cosmopolites > Cosmopolites sordidus. The sequence continues at coordinate 52,101 of JARFXV010001791.1, read as the reverse complement.
GATTATGTTGCTACATAGTAGATTCTTTGCGGACACGCAGGAATATTTCTTCTTATAAATCTGGCACGTTCATTTGTCATCCCTACGTGAATTAAATAATATAAATAAGTTATAAAAACGTATGCAAAAAACAAACAAAACCCAAATCTGATTTTATTGTGAACTTACCTTTGAGCCTTCATATCTCAAGATATACGAGCACAACATCGAAAATAGCACCGAAAGCCTAAATAACAATTAAAAGCAAGTATATCTTCAAATCGATAGCAAACCAACAAATGAAGTCAAATATATAGTTTAAACCTATAGAACAATAACTAAGATCGATAAATTGTTTTATTTACCCCGGACTTTGATTCTTTCCGAGCGTTCAGAAATAAAATTTCCCTATAACTTGAATGTCGAACTACTCCGAGCCGAACCGATATTGGCGATATGTCTGCTCCTAGGTGGCGCAGAACGCGTTAACTTTACATCGAAACTTGGCTTAGGGAAAATTAGTTGCCATGCAGCGTTTCACGGGACAACAACGTGCTTTCTGTATTCGCGCTTATTATCAAAACAACAATTCGCTTATTATGGTTCGTCGTCTTTATTTAAGAAGGAAATTGATAAAAAAGTTTGAAACTACAGGATAAAGTCAACATCAAGGTGCAAACATCATTGAACGTGTGCGTGAATCAGTTAGAGAAAATCCATTCTAATCCATACGGAAGCGATGTAGCCAGGTACTCATTAAAAAATCTTCACTGCATTTCATTAAAAAAAAACTGCGTCTTCATTCCTATAAAATTCAAATTGTGGAAGAAATGAAAGAAACTACAGGAATTATTCCCAGGAAGAGTGATATCCCGTAGAGGTGACATAAATAAATTTAACTCCACTTGATTATTTCTTATGGGGTTATGTCAAAGGCAAAATTATGAAAATAAACCACGTACCATATTGCGACTAAAGGAGAACATTGTTCATGAGATCTACTCGACATCCAGACATATGTGCGGCCATATATCATATATCCAGATATATAGTACATTTTCGATCATGCCTTCAAGAATGCCAGCGCCGCGAGGGCCGCCATCTCAGTATTATAACTGATATATTATTTATTTTTTAATTATTATAGCAGTATTATTTTTGCTAAATAAACTTAACCAAACATTGTACTATAATATTAAAATAATAAAATTATTATACCTTAAATCGACTTCTATTAATTATACCTACAAAAGTGAACAACAATATTGGACTTGTATATTTTTTGAAATGTACGTGCATTTTTCAAGGTATGATGGGTATCAAAAATATCGTAATTTAACCTAATATAACATAACCTAAATTCTAGTTAAATATAGGGGGTGCAAAAATAGGTATGTATGTAGATCTGTATCTTAATATGCTGAGGAGAACTTTATTTTACAATTGCGGCTGGGGCACTATAGTGATTTTATATTTTGCTCTTTACTATGCTGTAACAGCGTCAAGAGATTATCCAATAGGTGGTTAGATATTCGAATAGCCACCACGATCATCAAACCTCACCCCAATGAACTTTTTCTTTTTCGGTGTTAACAATGATAAAGTATTTGACGACATGAGTTAATTCATAACAGAAGCATGTCAAGAAATTGATAATAATAAAAACCTCTTGGCCAAAGTATATTTGAGTATAGAAACTAGACTACAGGAAAGTGTAAATGCTGAACACCGGAAATTTGGGCACATAAGACATTGTACTTAATTGCAATTTGTATGTCATACTTATGTAACTTAATAGAGCTATTGTTTTTTAATAATAAAAACTTTATACTACCCCTCTGTGTTTGCACGTCTCTGTATATTGATATTTGGCGTGCTTATTGTGAAATCTAAAAAACAAAAGGTGAGCTCTATAAGTTACATAGACATATTAGACATTTGATGCTTTATAATTTTCCAATCCATAACACTGCCATCAATGCTATTTATCCTGGTGTCTTGGATAACAGAGCATGTCAGCGTTAGTTTAGAAATATGAACTGTGTTTCATTCTTTTCGATTCTATACAATCTGGAAGGCCTGTTAAATTTTATGAAGATCTACTATTGGCTAAAATTGAAGGTAATCCCAAACAAACCATCCAGGAATTAGCCACAAAATTTAAACTTTAAAGTCCGTAATACAATAATTTTTAAAACAAATCAAAACTACATAAACTCTAAAATAAAATATAATTTTGTACAATATCAAAAAACGACATTACTTATAGGTATAGTCCATACAATCCGATATGTAATTTCTTTAGAAAATACTTGCCCATAATTTTGATTTAAAAAAAAAAAAAAATATATATATATATATATATATATATATATATATATATATATATATATATATATATATATATATATATATATACATATATATATATATATATATATATATATATATATATATATATATATATATATATATATATATATATATATATATATATAAATATATAGACCTTCCCGGTCAAGCAACCAACAAAAATCTTCATTTAGGCGGAGACGCAGGTTGTTGTGTGTCCCACATGAGATTGTGGAACCCAACGGTTGGGTGTGTGATGACACTCAGCTACTGCTGTCTCATTGGACGCAGTCCAAGAAAATCTAATACTACATATATACGCCATCCGACGGGAAGTCGGCGAAAACATGGGTTGTTGGCTGTGGATAGGGTCTCCCTATTCTTGATGGTATTTTGTATGTCGGCGCCCTGATGAGTCTGAACCTCGAGAGACGAAACATATGTCATCCAGTTGAAGGGATATGTGGGGCTCCTTCCCGGTCAAGCAACCAACAGAAATGTTCATTTAGGCGGAGACGCAGGTTGTTGTGTGTTCCACATGAGATTGTGGAACCCAACGGAACACTCAGCTACTGCTGTCTCATTGGACGCAGTCCAAGAAAATCTAATACTACATATATACGCCATCCGACGGGAAGTCGGCGAAAACATGGGTTGTTGGCTGTGGATAGGGTCTCCCTATTCTTGATGGTATTTTGTATGTCGGCGCCCTGATGAGTCTGAACCTCGAGAGACGAAACATATGTCATCCAGTTGAAGGGATATGTGGGGCTCCTTCCCGGTCAAGCAACCAACAGAAATGTTCATTTAGGCGGAGACGCAGGTTGTTGTGTGTTCCACATGAGATTGTGGAACCCAACGGAACACTCAGCTACTGCTGTCTCATTGGACGCAGTCCAAGAAAATCTAATACTACATATATATATATATATATATATATATATATATATATATATATATATATATATATATATATATATATAGGGAGACCCCATCCACAGTCAGCAACCTATACTCTCGCCGACTTCCCGTCGGATGGCGTATATATGTAATGTTAGACTTCTTTAGGCAGTGTCCAATGAGACAACAGTAGTTGAGCGTCAAGTAAACCCAACCGGGAGAGCATGTGACGGAAGAGCATGTGTCGGTACCCTGACGAGCCTGAACATCGAGAGGCTGGGTGGGGCTTATTTCTGGTCAAGTACCTAACAAAAATGTTCATTTAAGCGCAGACGCAGGTTGCTGTGTGTTCCACATGAGATTGAAGAACCCAGCGGTTGGGTGTACTTGACATTCAACTACTGTTGTCTGCATTGGACACAAAATATTTACAACAAAAAATGCATATCTAAATACACAAAACTGAGACATTACAACACAGTTATTAAGCCAGAATGTCTATATGGCGCAGAAACGCTCATTTTGAATAGAAATAAAGACATCCAGGAGATTGAAAAGAAAAAAAGAAAAATCATAAGAAAAATCTTAGGCCCCCAAACAAATAAATAGCACAATATACCGAATGCGAGAAAACCAAGAAATTAAATAATACACAGATATACTTAAGTTTTACGGACACAACAAACGGATGAATCCGAGTAGGCTAACTAGACAAATAGTTGAATTTTATGAAAATAGGAGTAGCGCTAAAGTAGAAATAATTAAATAGATTGCTGCAATTAAAGAGGACCTAAGATCAACAAATATTACACAAAGTGAAATTCAGGATAGAAACTGTTTCAGACACAAGGTTAACGTTTGGGAGGTTGGCCAGAGAGAAAAATGTAAGAAGAACGGAACAACTTGGTCTGACGAAAAGAAAAAGCTCATAGTATAAGAATGAAATCAGTATGGACGCAAATCAATGATTGTTTGAAGACAATTTGAAGACAGCTTGAATAAGGCAATTTACAGACAGTTTGCAGACAAGCATTGAGAATGTCAACTGTGGTACAGAATAATATCTGAAGTATATGGAACTCCAATCTCCATCAGAAATAATTTATAAAGAATAGAATAAATATTTCAGAAATGTCGAAAATTAAATTTAATCACATGAATAATAGTTAGTGATGATTGGATTGATGATGAAGAAACGTTATGTTAGAATTCTATTGTTGTTTCTTCTATGTTGTTTAAATTGCACGGAGAGTATTAAAAAAAAAGTAAAATTAAGTACCTGTAACACTTTTCCTATATAGAATTCAACAATTCTAAAATATATCTCTCTTGCGCATCTCAGCTAACTCTACCCTTGCGAGTTTCTTAATACAATATTGTATCTCTGACCCCTACTAACTCTTGCGCCAAAAAGTTTCTTTACTGCGGTCTCGTGGCGATTGTCGAGTTTTCCTGACCCAAATTTGGAAATGGCCGGGACAATCGGGAAGCTGGAAATGGGACCAGATAGAATTTTGGGATGGTTGATATTTACCAATACTATCAATAATGTAGGATAAATATATTCACAGAGGAAACATAAACGAAGAAGAACAAAAATAACGAAGACAAAATATTAAAATTTTAGGTCGAAATTCGCAGATGAGCTGGTTATCTAAAAAAAATGCGGTCCCCAATTGGCTGATGTAGTGGGGCAGTAAGTAACAATGGAATCGCCCTCGGAGCTACAAGTCGACTTAACTAATAGCCCCAAGTGCAGTGACCCAGTAATAGAATGGGAGGCTTTTATACATTCATGGAACATAAATCAATTTATGTAGAGAGAATTCATGGTACATCATGACTAGGGATGGAAGTGGATATATTTCGAAAACTTTAAGTGGAAAAATATTGAAGTGGCCTGGGTGAACGACCCATAGAAGGTAAAGACGAATATTCAGGTACCTCTGGCTTTATTCTATATGCAGTGCCATAAGGCGCATGGCTATTATGGGATATTGAAAATAATTGAAATAATTATCGTCAATGGGCAATGAGAAGAAGCACGAAGACCCATAATAGTTTCGAGTGTTATTTTTTTGGAAATCTTTTTCTATTTCATTAAGATGCTTGTTTTCATATTTTCTTTTAGTTTGTCTAATTAGCTTCGATGTTTCTTTTCTTACTTCCAAAAATATGTTATAGTGTATTGCTGTTTTTTGACTGTTTTTAAACCAATTTTAGAATGCTTTACTTCGGCTTAATACTGCTTGCTCGCAAACTTCATCCCACCACGGATGTTTTCTACGTTTTTGTAAACGGACCAACTTTAAGGCTGTTTTAATAATTTTTTGTTTCAATTCTTGCCAGTTCTGTGCTGGTTGTTTATCAAGTTCTTCTATTAGGGCTGGTTTTATTTTCGTTGGGTCAAACTTTGGTATTAGCAGCCGCTTTTGAATAAGTTTTCGAGGTTTTAAGCTAAGTTTGATTCTAGTCAAGTAGTGATCCGTGTCTATATTTGCGCCTTTCCTGACTTGAACATTCAAAATCTCTTTATAATTGGGGTACGAAATGGCAACATGGTCAATTTGAAATTCACCCATGTACGTGTTTGGGCACCTCCAGGTCTTTTGTTTTGATATTTTCTTCTTAAAATGGGTTGACATTATTTTTAGATTAAACTGGGAACATAGTTCAACCAATCTTCTACCATTATGGTTAGTCCATTTATGAGCGGGAAAACTGCCGACTGTTTTCGTGTACTTTTTTTCTTTCCCTAGCTGGGCGTTGAAATCACCCAATAGGATTTTTATATGGTTAGAGGCAATTTTAGAGATAGTGTTTTCTAGAATTTCCCAGGACTCATTTACTTTTTCAGGATTAGATTTATTTTCTTCGTTAACTGGGAGGTGTGCATTGATTAATGTATAGTTTTTGTTAGCACACTTAAGGGATAGTGTCATAAGTCGATTATTTACTGGCTGGACATTTGTTATAGAACCAAGGATGTTTCTTGAGACAGCGAAAGCAACACCGAGATGTGGTGTATTTTTGAGTATTTTTTTGTCCGTTTTACTTTTAAAAAGTCTGTAGTTGCCGAATTCCAAGGTGTTATCATCTGTCAATCTAGTTTCTTGCAAAGCTAAAATTTGGATTTTTTGCTGATTTAATGTTCGCCTTAATTCGTGTAGTTTTCCTGGACGCAGGAGAGAATTGATATTTACCGTTCCGTTATATATATATATATATATATATATATATATATATATATATATATATATATATATATATATATATATATATACAGGGTGATTCACAGTGATGGTACATTAGACGTTTACGGAGAACTACTTGGGGTAATGTGGGGTAATGAATTTAAATTTTGGAGTCTTATGTAAATGAATATGAACTCTCTATTATAATATTTTCTGCGCTGCAGTGTTGCCAGATCTACTCGAAACTAATTCTAACTTCTTTTTTTAAAATGGAATATCCTATATGTTATTGCATTTCTAGATTATGTGAACCATTTTAAATTTTTTTATATAACATGTACTATACCTATTTTGAGCCGTTTCGGAAAAAATATTTTTAAGTAATTTTGGCAACAAACATCCCTGAATAAAAAAATATTTTTTTTTACAACCAACATAGCTAGATACCTAAATTTCCTTAATAGGTTGCTAGTTAGCTGGTTGGGCTAGGTTGCTATTCCTTAATAGGTTGCTTTATGACAATATAACATGAGAATTAATTTATCACATACGGGGCGTTTACAAAATAGTGACCTTTCGATAGGACTTAAAAATTCATGTTATGTAGGAATTCTAAATAGAACACCCTGTGTTTTATAGTGGAGCTCAAAAGAACAATAAATTCTGTAACTAAAAGTATTAAGTGATTATATACCTATCTTTCACGGTTTTCGACTTATAAACAAAAAACCAAAAATAATGCAATTAAAGCAAACGGTTTATTTTACTTTAGTAAAAATTACACAAAATTAAAATTAACAACATAATACTATTTAAAAAACTATTTTTATAGCAAATATTCGAAACGCTGACCGTTTACCTCCAAACACTTCAACATTCTAATATGGACTCTTTCCGTGACGGCTCTTCTTATCTCAATAGGATCTAAGGCTGCGAATGCTTGATTCACCCCATGTTTTAACTCATCTCTAGTATTTACTGGCGTTTTGTAGATATTGTCTTTTATAGTACTCCAAAGATAGAAATCAAGGGGAGTTAAATCGGGTGATATCGGCGACACGGACCTAAACGTCTAAATCACCAGTCTTGGAATAGTTCATAGAGTTGCCTACTTTCTTCTTGTGTACACTGTACCGCAGCACCATCAAGCTGGTACCAGAGCTTCGATACACTACCTGTGAAAAGTTTTCTATCAAATCCTCTACTACTGTTGTTACTATTTCTAGATAACTTCGTGAACATAAATGTTCATCCTAAATAGTATCGAATTTGTTTGTCCATGATTAAACAAAAAACATTAAAACTAAATTTCTCTTGGAATGCGGAATCCCTGGTAAAATGAGGATTTTTATTGGCCCAGAAATGACAAATGCGTCTGTTAAAAACTCCTTCTCTCGAAAATTTGGACTCAGTCCAGATTATTTTTTGTAAAACATGACAACAAACTTCCTGGAAATGAACTAATAAATTTTGACAAAATTCCACTATTTGAGTTCAATCTTCTGGCTTAAGAAACTGAGCTTTAGAAAATGTGTAAGGGCGCATGCCGTGTTTTTTCAGTATTCTTTGTATTGAGGAGAATATTGCATGCAGCCCGTCTTCAACTCTTCTAATAGAAGATTGTGGATACGCATGGGAATAAGCCAGAATGTTAATCTCGTTATCCTCATCAGATGTTACTGACTTGGTCAAATTCCGGGGTGCTTCCGAAAAACCAAAATTGATAAAATTTGTTTTAATCCATATAAATTTTCTTCTATTCATTCGGTCTAAATTAGGATACATTGCGTTAAATTGTCTGCAGATGCAGTCGATAATTTTATCACCCTGTCCATATAAATAAATAAATTCATGATCGCAGTGATCATGAATTTATTTATTTTACATGGACTGTATTTTATTCGAATAGTTAATTCCTTCCATTCTTTACTGAGACAATTACTTGCTTAAATACGCTAATTATAAATTATCCAACTAATAATGACAAATACAAACATTTTCATAATATTTATTTAGAAGTAATGTCACCCTAGCCGACCGTGGCATACTACTAAAACAAATCAATATCTTTGCGTTAATCACATTATTTTGGTTGTTTGCTTATAAGTCGAAAACCACTAAAAATATCATCACTTAACACTTTTAGATACAGAATTTATTGCTCTTTTGTGTTCCGCTATAAAATACAGGATGTTCCATTTAAAATTCCTACATAACATGAATTTTTAATTTTTTTTAAATCCGCACAATTTTGTAAACATCCTTTAAATTCCTAAATATATACATTTATATTTATATAATTATGTGTAGTGTTTCACGTATGAAAAAACATGTATGGGGTTCTTTCCGGGAGTACATCCGGGTGTCGAGTTCGTGCCTGGCGGGAGCTTGCAGACGTTTCACCAAAATCTCATTTGGCATCTTCGGTGCTTACTGCCGCGAGGTTCGTGACTTGAGTTCGAGTTGAGAGAGATCGGTTTGCCCTGTGATATTTATCTCTTCTGGCCTCGGTTTTAGTGGGTCGCGACTGGCTGGCACGGGCGCTAGCTCCGCCCCCTGCGGTGCTTGCGACGTCTTTGTTTCCAGTCCTGCTCTGGATGTCGTACTGTCTGGGTCTGCTGGTCTAAGGACCCTTTACCACATTGGCGATAAGTGTAGAGGGTCATCCCTCTTGTTTAGACTTCCTTGCTTTTCGACCTCTATAGCTTCTCTGATCAGGCGTGTCCGAAAATGGTTTATGTTGGCTATCTCGTTGTATTCATCAAAGTTAATTTTGTGGTCTGTTTCTAGTTTTTTCCAAATATGTTGTGGGATTTCTGGCTGTTTGTTTGTAAGAAGCGTCACTCAGTAGATCATTCATTTTCTTTATATAGTCTTCGATGTTCAAAACAACGGTAGCATTGCCTTTGTCTGCTGGTAACACGGTGATATTTTTATTTCTGTTTAAGTATTTTAGCGCCTGGAGTTCGGCTGTGCTGATGTTCGGTTTGAGCGGTTTTGCCGTTCGGAGTGTTCTGGCGATATCTTGTCTGATATTTTCTGCTTCTTGTTCGCCAATGTTGTGTAGGACTGATTCCACGTTATCGATTATACGGCTACACTATTTTATTCTATCGCTTTGTATCATTGTGTATACGTCGCTCTCTTTTGCTCCACTCACGGAGCTTCGGGATGTATAGCTCTCTTTCTCCTCTCTCCGCTATATCTTTTTTTCTCGCTCATGTAACGAAATGAGCCTAAACGTGACGCGTCCTTGAAATTTCACACTCAATTCTCGTCCAATTATCGATTATCAAATCGCCGCCTAAGAAGTTTTACTTCAAAAAGACTCACGTCAATTGGCGCAAATAAATGCTTAAAAAATACAACGGTGGTGAGCCACGGTCAAGAGCCGTTTATAACATCTACACAGGTGAGGAATCTTGGAAAATTACGTATGAGCAAAAGTAAACAGCAGTCGACTATATGAGTCTTTTAAAATGAGCCAAATCCAACAAAAGTTATTCTCAAGAAGCAGTTTGAAGCTAATGATCGCCTGTTTTATTGGGATAAAAGGGCATGTGGCTACAGATTCCACTAGAGAATCATAGAACGGTCAATTCTGAATGGTACACAACTATTTGTTTACCAAAAGTCTTTAAAGAAAAATGAAAAAACAACCAGCAACGCAGGATCATGCTACACCACGACAACGCCAACCGGCAACATCGAACACATCGAACCGAACAACTCAATATTTGACCTGTTAAAACATCGTATTGATGAGTCATTCGCCGTACACTCCTGATTTGACATGTAATGATTTCTATTTGTTCCCATCCGTCAACAATAAACTACGTGGTCAACGATTTTCAACGCCAGAAGAGACGGTTGATGCGTTCAAAATACATATTTTGGTGACACGCAATCGGAATGGAAAAAGTACTATAAAAATTGGTTCAAATGTATGCAAAAGTGTATCGATCATCGCAGAGAATATTTTGAAAACCAATAAAACCATTTTCAATGATAAATATTTTGTTTTTATCAATTATTCCGGAAACATAAATAGCAACCCTCGTATTAAATGGCTGTCAAACTATTTTCGGTTCATTTTAGATTATCCTTTGTATACATTTAAACACGCCCGTTCCTAAATAGCGAGAATAGTTTACATTGTTGCACGTTCCAATGCAAGAGTAGAATAGACTAGAGAAATGTATATAATACTTCAACATAGATCATGTGTCAAGGATACAAGTTGAAATAATTCTTTTCCTTTGTTTCAGCTGGGTGCTGGGAGATTTTCTCTGCAAGATGTACATGTTTATACAATCGTTATCTAGCACAGCCAGCATTTTCATCTTGGTGGTGATATGTACCGAGCGATACTTTGCCATTTTGTATCCTATCACGTGCAAGCAGATCCTGACTTCAATAAGACTAAAGGTGAGATATATTATAATAAATTATGAAAGTATTTTTAACGTTTTCTCTTAAGGAAGTACGAGCGATACTTATGAGTCAAAATAATGATGAAATTTTGTTCTCTCTTCCTAATGCTTCAAATAGTTACAGAAATTCACAATTTTTATTTATAATACTAAAACAAACTTTATAATTATTATTAAATTAATATTTATTTATAAAAAGTAACGAACTGACTTTATTATTATTTAAAAAAAGATGTGGCAACAGCGCATTTGTGTATACATGTAACGATGGACTGATAACATCGTTAAATATATAGGACCCGAGTGGCAGAAGAGAGCCCAGGACCGTGAAAGTTGGAAGCATGCTGAAGAGGCCTTCATCCTGCAGTGGATCGACACGGGCTGATGATGATTATTAAAAATTATTATTATTATTAAAAACATATGCATATAAGACACAAAGGTAAGTCCTGTAACAAAAATAACTTTTTTATCTTCAACAGAATTGTCATACACAGTAATCTCCCTTTTTAGCTATATCTCTGTATCTTTCTTTTCTCAACTGGTTGCGCGACGTTGCCATACTTTTGACCGAGTGTTTGGTTATTAATCAAAAGTTGAAAAAAGTTTGACTTCAATTCATATATAATAACATCCTGCAAATATTAAACTGTATCATGTAATGTTTTTTATTGTATAAAGTTGAAAGATTAATAGTGAAAAATCTGCGGCTATCTTCAGAGACTGAATACAGGGTGTCCCATAACTTATCCGCCATAGAGCAACTGGTGATCAAAATAAGAGGATTTAGTCAATAAATGTGTTGGCAAATGTTAGTTATCAAAAAGATACAGGGTGTTTAAATTGAAATTAATTTTTTGAAAAATTGAGTATTGCAGATTTTTCAGTCATCTACAAGATGTGCAATGGAATATTCAAACACGAATATCTCGCATACGGTGTGAGATATGGATATTGACCAAGGGTACCTTTTTTACGTGGGAAATATTGTTCTCTATTCTGGAAGTGAAAATATTCCCAGCTTTATAGGATAAAAAAATATGAGCGAGTTAATTCCTCACAAAGTAGGTAGCAAGCCTCTTCTATAAACTAGGCTCAAGCTAATGCCAAATTCGGATTTGTCGCCTTTGAAAATCCAACTAACCCGATTTTGAACCTGATATATTCAACTGTTTTTAAATTATCTCAATTTTTCGAAAATTTTGCTTCACTTTCAACACCCTGTATCTTTTCAATAACTAAAATTTGCCAACACATTTATTGACTAAATCTTCTTATTCTGATCTCTACTATCATGAATTTATTGTTGAAAATATCATGCCATATCATTTTTCTAAAAAGCTAGATGGTGAATAATTTTTAAATTTTGAGTAGTAGTTCGGTTACATATGCTTTTGTTACATATACATGTTCTATAAGCGATAGATCTGGGAATATCGGCAGTCATTCGAGTATCGTTATCCCAGACTCTTATAAAAACTACACTATTTGATAAGATGCATGCGGTCTGATGATGTAAAAAATTATATCTGCATAAGCTTGCAGGTATGACTTAACGTTGATACAATATACCGGTTAAACAATGGGCTGAATTTAAAATAAATCTGATGACATAATTCTTGTAACAGCTATATGCTGTATTAAATTAAGTTATTTTTAGTGAGTTATATTAAGTTATATTTCACGTTTTATTCCGAAAAAGTCTGATTTTTTTACATTCCTTCTGACCACACAAACAAAATCTAGACTCATCACTAGTTCAATTCCAGATTCTCTTCAATTCTAACAAATTCTAACCATTCTAGTCGGCATGTCTTGTCGTGGAACTTGGATTTAACTCTGATAAAGTAAGATTGTTTTACAGATCTAGTAAAAGAAAACTTTTAACCAATTTGAAAACAATTTAAATTTTAAAATGTAGGTAAACAATAAAATACCTGAGTAACAGCCAGATGGTTTTCGGAAATAGAAAGAGCCTAGAAAAAATTATTCCTTTATATATAAGGAAACTTTTTGTTTATAGTTTAGTTAACTGTTTAAACCCTTTGATAATCACGGCAATACCACCAACAAGATATGTTCCATTATTAAGCTAATATACAGAAAAACAAGCGTCCAAGTTATTTCATTTCATTAATTTATTCTTAAAGAAAAGTAAAATAAGAATGTTTCACCAAGAATAAACCTAACCTAATCTCTCGAGTTAATATTAGGATTTACTTCCACGTACCTCTGTTCGTTTCAAACAAGAATGGATAGAAGATTTCTGTTATTCAAATATCTCTCTCCACGGCCCCAATGCGCATATTTTGAGCATACCTTACACCTACATCCAAGATTGTGGGAAGAATGCATCGCGTAGTTCCGACTGCTACGAACAGAGGTACTTGTCTCGACGTGATGGCGATGGCTGATTTGAAGCGAACGCGGAAGTACGTGGAAATGAACGGACGTGGAAGTACGGATGAAAGATTTCTGACTTAAAGAAGGTAGACTTAAAACAATTCTGCCCTTCCTTTTTTTTGACGTTCTAATATCAAAAGGGCCAAACCAAAACTTCTCCTATTTAGTCTACCTATCCACAACCTAGGCAAACCTATCCACACAAAAAATTACCTAAATGCAAATTCACATCATTATCCATTCCAATTAAATTCGGTGATCAAAACTTTAGTTACTAGATCTCTAAGATTATCGGACAAGGAACATAGGCAAACAGAATTTAATTCCCTAGAAATGACACTAATTCAAAATGGCTATGAAACGCGTCAAATAAAAAGGCATATTGATAAAGTTCGGGCAACAGGACATATCCACCAATCCAATAAGGTTCTTCTGCCATATATCAAGGAAGTTACCGATAAAATATTCCACATATTCAACAGAAAGAAATAAATCCAACTTCCTTAGACCAGTGAAAGATAATATTCCACAAGAGTCACGTGGTGTCTATCAGATTCTTTGTTCTGGCTGCTTCCAATCATATATCGGCCAAACCAACAGACGTATCCAAAATCGCTGATACGAGCAATCTCTCGTCGTATCAACTCTAGCAACATCTCCTCAACTCTAGCAGAACATCATATCTAAAGGGGCCACAAAATAGATTTCGACAAGGCCAAAGTAATCGCACCTATATATTACTACAAACTCCGGATAAGTCGTGAAACAATTAAGATCAAATCGAAGTCTAGACTGCCTAAACAAGATGGACGACGGTCTTACAGTTTCAAATACTTGGAAACATCTTATTTCCAAATTGCCCATCTGAAGCCCTTCCAATCAAACGTCCACCTCCCGTTTTACCCCCACCCTTCAACCGAGCGCTCCACCCACAACCTTACCTATTAATGAAGAGGTCGCAGCTACCACGTTCTTTTCTAGTTGTGAACCTCTGAGGAGTAGGCAGATTGAGGCCTCGCAGCAAATCGACTAGATTCACTTGATAATGTTCAAAAAATTGTGAAGTGGGCTCGCGCGGACAAATATTAAAAAAAAAGAAAATTCACCGGCGCTCCACGTTGGTGCTTTGTCATTCCTTCATCCACCATCCAAAACGCCAGCAAGTCTCTCCCAAGACAGGTTTCTGGCCTTAAGCCGTCATCAGCTGGGCTCAAGCTGAACGCCTGGAGAGTGGATGAAGAAAGTTACTGTGATCTGACAAACGATTTGCTACTGCGTCAGCTATAGTCAACTCAATAGCACTTCGCGATTGCACTAAGTCTTCAACTCTGCATTTTTTGGTGCTGAAAGACGAGTCTTCAAAGTTCTTTTTGGGCCAACTTCCCCCAGAATATGAGGAAGCACATGCTGATGCATACTTATGGGAATTTCTATATCTGCACTCTCTGACCTGACCTGACCTGAACTTTTATTTAAAAAACAATCATCATCATATTGGCAGCAGCCCGCTTTTCAGAGAATTTTGACGAAAAATTTTAAATTTTTAACTACAAATACCTCTGTGAATTAGGAGTCACATCTGTAATACTAAATTTTTGCATTATAAAAGCCATTAGATGAGAATTTCGTTCTTCTTTATGTTTCCGCCATTCTTCAAATAACTTCATTTTTGAAAGAGAGCACACACGATCAGAAAAAAATAAATTTGAAAAGATCGTGGATTGATGTGGTATTCAATTTCATATCAATGTACAGCTTAAGCTTGTCACTATACAATATTAAAAAAATAGCCTGGATACATTAGCTGTATACATTTAAAAATTAAAAAAGAAAAAATATTACAATGTTTTCGTAATTTTTTAAAACCTATGACAACACATATTGCCTCTCATTTGAATCAAATTTTAAATGAAATGAAAAAATACTTACCCTCTAAAGTATAATCCATAAAATAAAGCAATAAAATTGAAGGATTGATCTACGATTGAATCATCTTCTGATGATGCTAACATGGTTAGTAAAACATGCGTCGAGAACTTTAAAAAAGTGACTTGGTGTTTAGTCGTAAATCTCTTCGAGTTTAGCAAACAATGTATTGATAATTTCCGGAGACGCGCTTCGCTCAGCATAAAAACATCATCATCAGGACATCAGGAGATGATTCCATGTGTAATCTCTTTGAGTTTAATACTGTCCTATATAAAACCATCAATTTATATTCAAATACGTTTAATATTATATTGAAACTGTTAAATCCTAAATGATATTAATCTTTTTTACAGTTCGATGGTTTAAATGAAAATAATGTTCACTGCATCCAATTCCCTTTAACGAAAATAAACAGACGTGTTTATAAAACAAATTTATAATTTAGTTGATAATATTTGCTATAAAATATGTAAATATGATAAATACTGCGTCAATTATATGTTAAAAAATTAAAACATCTAGCAAATCATAAAATATTAACGAAAACTACTCTGATGTAAACATATTATTACGTAGATCATTGTAAAAGTTTCTGTAGACGTTTTAGACGTTTCGTTAATGTTACGGTAGTAAAGTTTAACGTCTTTTATGGCAAATAGTTTTGCCAGACAGAAAATAAGCCAAATATTTTCATCTACATAGACTTTAAGAAACCAATTTTACCAAGAAATGGAATTATCCTGTAAACGTTGTTGTACCATTATTTTTTACGATTTTTAATATGGCATCGAAATGTTCGGGCAAAAGAAAAGATGCAAGCAATGTATATCTACAAGGTACAGAGTCAACGAAAAAATCTGAGAAATGATGAAAAAGTACTAATAATAATTTCATAATGATTAACTCGAAATCACTATTTTTTTTTAAACTACGACATACGTTTATTATTATTTTTTTTTTTTTTCACTTTTTATAAATAATCTTTTTCTTTGAATTATATAATGTAATTTTTGAAAAATCTGACATAGGCCAACTTTTTTTATTTGAAATGACAGATTAACACTTCCAAGTTCAAAGTTGTAGGACATAACCAAAAAAGTTTGCAAACGCCTTCCGGTGTTGCCAGATTTATTCAGTAGCTACTAAAACGATATTTTTTTAAATGGCAAAAACGTCTTTTTTTTTAACATAATTTCACAAATCTTAAAATTCGAAATAAAAAATGTTATATCGACATACGTTTATTGATTTTTTTCAATTTTTATAAATAATCTTTCTCTTTAAATTATACAGTGTAATTTTTTTTTAATCTGACAATCTAACTTTTTTCATTTGAAGTGATATTTGAATATAAAACTAACGTGAAGGAGTCTTGCCTATCTTAATGCACATATAAATGGAGACGGCAACGACCATATTGAAACACCACGGATGACTCATTGTTTTGGAATTTTGGTAGTTGGTGTCAACAACTTATAAGTTTATTAGTAGATTTGAGTAATTGTAGTGTCAATTCTTCTATTGGAACCTTTGGTGTGATGCATTAAACTTGAAAAGATTTACCACTAAACACCAAAACACTTTCTTGAACTTTCGCTTCCATGTTAGCGAAACGTGCGTCGAGCAGTTCAAAAAAGTGTTTTGGTGTTTAGTGGTAAATCTCTTCAAGTTTAGTAATTGTAGTATGTTTTAATCGATCATAAGTCCCGAATAACTGTACTGGAATACTTTTTTGTGTGTTCTAGTAATAGATAATATAATATCGGAACACATAAAATATGGTTAGTTGAGCGTCTTGTGGTTGTTCCCTGACACGAAAAAATCAAAATTCAGGAGTAACATTACATAGGTAAGTGCTTTTAATTCTAAATTTGTCAATTATTTAGAAATAAAAACGTATTTTGTTTGAATGAAATTTTAAGGTTATGAAGCCAACATATCGCCTGGTACGCATAGACGTAGCCAAATTAATTTAGGTTAAATAATATAATTATAATGTTATTTAAAATAGTGATTATCTTTTTTTTAGAACTTAATTTTTAACGTATGTTCTACAATGTTTAGTTTAGCCTTAATATAGTTTAGTTTAGTTTAATACATATAAAACACGTTAATTTACTCATATAAAGAACCTATAAAATATAACTAATAATTCAGTGTTATGTTTTTTTTTGCAATCCTTTTTTTTCAGAAATTATTGTACTAATAAATGTAAATATTACTTCCATTTTGATTTGGATTTCATGTTATTAAACCAGTTTATCTTTTTTCAAGATTTCCCAAAGATCCAAATGAAGAACATAGGGGATTAATTTTATTAAAAAGCCAGACTTTATTCCAAACCGCAGTAGATTTTTATGTTCCCATCATTTTGCTGAGGAATGTTTTGATCAAACATCTAAGGTAAAAGTGAAACTACTACCAAATGCTATTCCAACAATTGAAGTTGACTGTTTAAAATATGTAATTTTTTTATTTTATTATTTTGATAAATATCTTTCATAGCTGAATTCTTCTATTGGAACCTTCGGTGTGAAACACTAAACTCGAAAAGATTTACCACTTAACACCAAATCACTTTTTGAAATTTCTCGACACAGGTTTCGCTAACGATCTAGCTAGAAATTTGAAAAAAAATCGATTTTTTCCCATATTTCGATAGTTTAGATATTCAAGAATATCTCCCTAAAAGGATTTTCCAAAATTCGAATTATTTTTAAAGTTATCGTCATTTTAGTGACGTAGCACCCAGACCGGTTTGGGCGGAGCGGCTGCAACAATAGGCAACTGAAGGCTGCAGCTACCTGAAGATGAATAACTCTCTCTCTCCTTTTTTTTTCATTATCCGCTAAAAATCTGCAATATGAAGTAGAAGAAGGCCCGATGTATAGAGCTGGGATGGTTGATTAAGAGAATGTAAGTTATATGTACGAATTTATCAGTTACACTGCCAGACTTTAAACGCGTTTTTCTCGAAACTACTTTTTTCGTTGTGGTTGACATAATATCTCAAGATCTAACCGACCGTTTTACTTAAAATTTGGCATTAATATTCTTTATATATCCCTCTATCGTATGAATCAATAAAAACTTTTAATATTTTAAAAAAATTCGGGAAAGTTAAAAAATTAGTGGGAAAACGACCTCAATTTTTGAGTAGCCACCATTTTGCGAAAATTATTTTTTTTGACACTTTTTCTGGTTCACACTGATCAAAAAGTATCCATAATATTATTTTTCAAATGACCAGGAGGATAGATATCATGACGACCGCGACACGGCTTCTTTTTCCCCCCTTCTACTTCAATGACGTATAACTTTTTTTTATATTTTTATATTTTTTTTAATTTTTTTTATATACTCTCGAAATATGAATAAATAAGCCATACAAAAATGGATGGCAAAAATATCAATTTTTTTATGAATCCTTAAAAAACGCTCGAAATTCGGGCTTCTAGACTAGAATACTCCCTTAAATCATCTCCTGATGACATAGTTTAGATTAAATGATCTCCTGATGATCTAACATTATTAACGAAATACACGTCGATACGTTTCAAAAAGTGACTTGGTGTTTAGTGGCAAATCTCTTCGAGTTTAATCTTTCATAGCATTTACTCTTGAAATATACCTTTTTTTGGTTGTTGTGAAAAATGAGTTTATACTCGAGTTTATATCTAATACTTTAGTTTATTTATCGACTATTTACACTACTAGAATTAATTATATTTAAAAAAAGTTAAAAATACTATAGTAGATGAACAAATTCGTAGTACATATACAAAATTAATTTTGTTTAAGGGATATTAAATTATGAACAACTAAATCCAGAAAGAATATATGTATTTTAATAATAAATAATTAACTGAATATGACGCCTTTTTATTTCATTTACGACGTATATATATATATAGATATATATATATATATATATATATATATATATATATATATATATATATATATATATATATATATATATATATATATATATATATATATATATATATATATATATATATATATATATATATATATATATATATATATATATATATATAGATATATATATTTATATTTATTCTTAAGACTTAGACTTATTCTAAGAATATTTTGTTGTATGATGATTTTTGAAAAACCCCTTTTTTTCGAAGATACAGGGTGAACAAAATTTACGACATTAACAACATTTTTATCAAAAAGTACATGTAAAAATACTCAATCTACAATAAATGTTCGAAATGACTTCCTCCAGCCTTGATACAAGCATTCAATCTTCTCGTCATTGACTGCCGAACTTACGACTGCATCAATTATCCGATTTCGCAAATCATCTAAATTCTTCAATGGAGTAGCGTAAACTAATGACTTCAGATATCTCCAGAACAAATAATTCATGGAGTTTAAGTACGGGGATCGAGCAGGTCATGCGTATGGCCCACTTCGACCAATCCAGTGAAATCCGTATGTTGCTGTTAAAAAATCACGAGCAACCAAACTGAAATGTGGTGGTGCACCATCATGCATAAACCACATTTCATGCCTTGTTGCCAATGGTCCATCTTTCAGAAACTCAGGCAGCGTTGCTTCCAAAAAGTTGCGATACACCTCGCCAGTAAGTCTTTGTGATAGAAATACCGGTCCAATTAGATAGTCACCTACAATTCCAACCCAAACATTCAACGAGAACTGATGTTGAAAACTATCTTCGCATACCTCATGCGGATTTTCATCTGCCCACACATGGTTATTATGAAACTTCCTTATTGCGTTTCTTGCGAAAGTGACTTCATCGATGAAAAATATTTGTGTCAAGAATAGAGGGATGCGAAGTAAAGTTTGCAATATCCATTGACATAATGCAATACGTGGAGGAAAATCAACAGGTAGTAGTGCCTGAACGCGTTGAATGTGGTATGGATACAACAAATTATCCTTAAGAATTTTCCAAACTGTCCAATGACTCACATTCAAAGTATTTACAATTTTTCGCGTAGAACTACCAGGCTCTTCCCCTATCATGTCCAGCACATTCTGTTTCAATTGTACCGTTCTTATAGTCAGTGATCTTCCTGACCCTTCAGTTCGTTTCAATGTGCCTGTTTTACGAAGACGTCGATGAATGTTTTCGAAGATTTTTCGGTTGGGGACATTACGGGCTGGAAATCGTTCACTGTACAATCGCCTAGCTTGTAATGCATTGCCATGAGCACGTCCATACATGAAGTGCATGTCAGTCAACTCGTCGTTTGTATACATTATGATGGAGGACTTCACTCACTATTTAAGACACGTCAAACAGCCAAACGTCACTCAATCTATGTAAACAAATTCGACCGATGAAATCCACTTACTAGATAAAACAGCCGTTCCAAGTGATCGAGATCGAAAAAAAAATTTTGTACTTGATAAACTCATTGACGTACACCCTACTTTTATTTACATTAATGATTTCAACAAATATCGAATATGGTTGTCGCAAATTTTGTTGGCGATCAAATCTCGATTGCAGATCTAAGTTAAATTTTAGAAATATTTTTGTAGTTAAATAAATAATTAAAAAAAAAAGTACTAGTTGCATGGGTTACAGAATTAAATGAAGGCTCTGTATATGGCGAGCAGAAAATAGTACAGAAAATGACCTAACGGCAAAAAGTCGAAATAAATTGAAAATGTGAAAAACGAAAAATGGATTGAACTTTTTAGCAAATTTTACGACCACACAGACTTCAACAATGACAAAGCAGACAATTAGAAAGATATAGGTGATACAACTAGCCATGGAATGGACTATGCTTGGCGATTCTCTCAGAGATCGAATACCAACCGAATAGCACACATAAATACATACACGAAGGAAAATGATTGATGCCGTAAAAAGAACAGCGATGTATGTTGAAGTGAATCTGGGCGGGTCATGTTGTCAGACCGATTGATGACAGGTGGACAAAATGAATCCTCGAATGGAGACCAACATCGGAAGCCCTCAAACACATAGGACGTCCCCCCACCAGATGAATTGATGACCTAAAAGGTATCAAAACAAACTGGATTAGGAACTAGGAATAGGTTGTTGATGGATGATGGGTGATGGATGATGGATGATGGATGATGAATGATGGATGATGGATGATGGATGATGGATGGTGGATGATGGATGATGAATGATTAATGATGGATAATTGATGATGGATAATGGATGATGGATGATGGATGATGGATGATGGATGATAGATGATGGATGATGGATGATGGATGAAGGATGAAAGATGATGGATGACGGATGACGGATAATGGAAGGACTGAAGGCAGCATGAGTATAATTTATGTTTCAAATAGTGTTGTCGCTATTACGTTTTAAGTTCTGACAATCTTATTGGAAAGCTTTATATTTTTTGTAATTTTGTTATACCTAAAATATTCTACTCATTTTGCAAGCGATTTTTACTTCACTCCTACAAATCCGACATTTTATTTTAGACGAAACTAATAAAACGAAAGAACTATAACGCAAAAACTTCATTACGAATAACGGCCCAGAGAAAAATCAAGGATTTTCTTTAAAACTAATAGACGTTTGTTTTCCTTCGTCCGACGGAAATGTAATTAAAGCTATAGAAAATTTTTCCCGTTTGAGCTGAAGGAACATTTAAAAGTTTACAGAAAAAACTGCACTTGTAATTCAACGTTTTAGAGCGAATGGTGTAAATGACATTGGAAAATTATGTTAGAAGACCGTTTCACCACCGTTAAAAATATAAAACGAACTTTATTGTATGGTGTGGCGTTATAAAAAAAGCCATAGAATATTTTCAAACGCTTTAATGTTTTTTTTCTTGAAGTTCTGGAAAAAGGTAATTAAATATTTGAGATAACTTTTACGTAATATTCAAATAAATGTTAAAAACTCGTATAAATTTTTTGACTTACTTGAAACAGACATAAACTTTTTTAGCATTTTTAAAGTATTATAATCAGTGTAATAGAAAAAAACGCTTTGCCCAGTCAAGGTACATATATACTCGAAATCAAAAAAATGTCACATTTAGTTTACTAATTTGATCAAAAATAATAATAATGTATTCAATCCTCATGATAATACAAAACATGTATGATTCAAATCATAACTAAAATTGAGAGAATGTTTAATGGCACAACATCAGAAATAAGTACATGATAGACAGTCAGTACACACACAAATAAACATTTAATCCAATTATTTATTCATAAGGCTACATTCATCTAAGCCAGGGGTTCCCAACCAGTGGTCCGTGAACCCCCAGGGGTCCAGGAAAACTAAATTAAGGTCCGTGAAAAAAAGTTATAAATCTATAATAAATTAATATTAACGCGAGAGGGGCGTGGCGGCGGTGCGCGATAGGTAAGGAACATGCTCGGGCGGAAAGGCTGGGGGACCCTCACGACTCACGCCACTTTGCATCCGCATGCACGTAGCGCTAGTCGTGTCGCACGCATTAAGTACCTATTTTGTTTTGCTCAGGGCTGTGGCGTCTTTATTTTATTTTTAGATAATAGCGCCAAAAAGAGAAAATACGACAATAGTTACATCAAATTCGGATTTACCTCCATTGAAAGTAATGGAGTATTATGTGCCACCGTTCTCGGAAACGATGCCTTAAAGCCGGCAAAATTGAAACGCCACTTAAAAACCGTCTATCCTAATTTATCTGACCAACCACCTAAACTATTTGAAAATATAGCGGTTCAAGATATGCGTCATCGAAAAAAAAACATTAGTCGCGTCGTTTGAGATGTCGAAATTGATAGCGCAATCAAAAAAACCACACACAATGGGAGAAACACTCGTCAAACCTTGTTTGATGATAGCTGTCGAAGAAGTTTTAGGGTTGAAAGCCAAAAAGAAAATACGGTAAAAGCTCGAATTTCGAAAATAAAATAAATCCCCATATTTCGTTTTGCGTTGTGATGAATCGGCAGACATTTCTAATTGCTGTCAGTTGCTCGTAGTTGTCCGCTTTTTAGACGACTATAACATTATTAAAGATGAATTATTGATTTCGCGGAAACTGGTAACGACTTTAAAATATATTCACATCATGAATATGATAGCAGAGTATTTTGAGAAACATAGTATTGTTTCGGAAAAGCTCACTGGCTTCGGATGGCGCTCCAGCCATGTTAGGAACACGCCCCGGTCTAGCAAGATTATTAAAACAAAAGGATCCTTCAGCAATAACAACTCATTATATCATACATCAGTTGTGGAGTGGAGGCATATATATGTTGAACGACTACATGTTAATTTATTATGGTGTAAAGATGACAGAAAGAGCTAAAGAAGGTGTAGCAGTGATAATACATAAAATAATACAAAAAAAATAGCCTATATTATAGCTTATGGTTCAAATGAAGATGAACAGGTGGAAGGATTGGATGTATTCTATAGAGCATTAGAAAGGATATATTTGGCATATATTAGGCATGTCATATACAGGCATCTTATTGGGAGACAAAAAATAAATGCAGGGGTGGGTATGGAGGTAAACAGATATAAGCCAATAACAGAAAAGTATGGAGAGGGATTTATCACGAAAGAAAACTTCTACAATTCTGTATTTAAAATGAATTAGGTATTACAAATACCAAATTTAACCACAAAAATGGGCAAAAATTTACTAGGGTTATGCCGAGGAGAAAAGAAAAGTCTATAATAGACTACGTTATAGTGTCAAAATGGTATTTGGAAGAATAAAGGGCCCAAAAGTTAAGAGAGGATATAATGGATAAATGGGAAGTGATCACTACCTGGTCGAACCAATTAAGGAAACATGAAAAGATTGCAAAAAGAACAAAGGAAAAGTAATGAAAAAAATAAGAGCGTCTATATTGAGAGAATGTGGGATAAAATATGCTTTAACATATATTTGCTTAAAATGTTAATGTTTATCATAGTTTATCGATTGGCGATTTTAGCAATTTGTATTTTTTTTTCGCAGATCCCTTAGATTTTTTATCATGGTTGTAAGGAAATTTTTTCTTGAAAAGAATCGTTGGTTAAATTTTTGAAAGTAAATTTCTCTCTCTCTCTCTCTCTCTCTATATATATATATATATATATATATATATATATATATATATATATATATATATATATATATATATATATATATCCTATAGCCTATAGCCTCTCTCTCTCTATATCCTCCCTCTAGTCTCTATAGCCTAAACTATAATATATTTATAGTTTAGGCTTCAAATCGTCCAAGCTTATGAACCAACTTTAAGCCATAGGGATGAGGAAATTGAGGACGTTTATGATGTTGTGGCCTAGCTTTTATACAAGGAAAGAAATGTAGGTATACAATTCTGATGGGTGATTTTAATGCCAGAATTGGAACAACAAGAAGTCGTGAAAATGCAACTGTCCCATATGGAACTAGTGAGCGAGAGAACAAAGGTGACAGATTGGTAGATTTTGCGGACGGGCATACATTTTATATTATGAATTCGTTCTATAAGAAAAATATTAGCAGAAAATGGATATGGAAAAGTCCGTCTCGACTCACAAGTGAAATTGATTACATTATGACCAACAATAAAACAATATTTTGCAATTGTACTGTCCTTAACAATTTTAATGTTGGAAGTGACCCCCGAATGGTATGAGCGAAAGTTAAGATTAACTGTCGAAGAGAACGCGAAAGAATGGTAAGGTCAAAGAAGGACAAAGTGGATTCTGGGAAATTGCTGGAGAGGAGCAGCGATTTTGAGATTGTTTTGTATAACGGCTTCCTGTGTTACAAGATCCGGAGAAACTGAATGACGCACAACCAAGAGAAGATGCAGGATTCAAAAGTGAATTCAGTACAATGGATCAAATCCAGGTTGTACAGCAGGCCATAGAAAGGCACAACGAATTCACCATGCCACTGTGCTTGGCTTTTATCGACTACGCATTTAACTCCATCTCAAAGCATGCCATAATGGATGCACTGCTTAGCCAGGGGGTAGACAGAGCATATGTAAACTTATTAGGATCGATATATAATGGAGCTACAGCGACAATTTACCTTGATGATCTTGAAGTGGGAATTAATGTAGAACGAGGTGTACGGCAGGGTGACGCAATCTCACCTATTCTATTCTCGGCTTGCCTTGAAGAAGTATTCCGTAAACTGGATTGGGAACAAGATAGTGTAAAGATCAATAGTGCAAACTTAAACCATTTTATATTTGCAGATGAATAAAAGAGCCAGGATATATTCAATAAATTCGCTCAAGACAGAAGAATTTCGGTTTTAGGAAAGGATTTGGACATTGTGGACCACTTTGTATATCTTGGGCAGAGGATTTCAATGGAGGGGGATACTGTCCGAGAGGTGGAACGACGTGTTAAATGTGCCTGGCAGCCTCCACATAGTGTTTAAGAGAAAACTCCCACTTTACCTGAAAAGAAAAGTCTTCGATCAGTGCTCCTACCCATTATGACATATGGAAGTGATCACTGTTCAATGTTCAAATGATCAAATGTTCAAAATATAAGAGGTGGGCTCGTGGAGAAAGATATTAAAAACAAAGAAAATACACCCGCGCTCGACATTGGTGCTTTGTAGTTCCCCCATCCGCTATCCAAAGCGCCAGCAAGCGTATCCCAGAACCTGTTTCTGACCTTAAGCCGTCATCAGCTGGGCTCAAACTGAACACCCGGAGAGCTGATGAAAGGAACGACTAAAGCCATGAACATATAAATCGGCCATGTCGAATGGTGGCGTCAATCACATGCAGTTCTGCCATCCTGTGGCAAACGACCGCGACGGACAAACTGTGCGGGACCGTTCGTGGCCCGTCTAACCTCGGAAAAACATTTTTTTTTTATTGTTTATTCTTTTCAACAAGCAAAAAGTGTATCAGTTTTTGTATGTAAGATATACTATAGAGTGTATACCAACATGTATTATGGGTGATACATTTGTTTTTGTGTTCACCAGTGTATTTTCAAAAAAAAAATCCTGCTCTTAAATATTATTTACCAAATTCCGAATACCACAGCAAAATTTCTAAAGACCTCGCAAAACTCCCACCAAGACAAACAAAGAAATAATTCAACAACTTGAAATAACACAAAACATCCAGAGCGGAGAATTAAAAACTTACTCCCCTTTTCGGCGTGAAAAAATCCTGCAATTTAAAAATCAATTACGGAGAAGTGTTCGACGAAAGGAAGCCGTAATTTCCTTTCATAACTAGCCATTATTTGTTGTTCTTTTTTTCTAGCGTAAATCTAATTAAATTGATGGAAATATAAATATTTCTTTTTGAATAAGAAAAAGTTTAGAAAAAAGGCTGCATTAGAATATAAATTATGGATCGATTCTTTTAGATTTAGTTGATTACAGTAACTTTGATGCATAAGACAAGGACGCGATTCTCATGACTCTCATGATTCCTCGATCGATTCCTCTCAATATTTAAATGGCGTGTTGCTAGTCAATTCAGTTATGAACTTGTAAGAAACCCAACGACTCTTGTTTTGAATTATTGGTAGTTTAGTTAAACGTTTAGAAGAGAAACTTTTTTTTCGAGATTCCGTATAATTTAAATTATAATTTCCAGTTCGGAATTACTAGAACATTTTTTTTAGTTGAAAGACGAAAATATAATCGTACCTCAAATGTGGTGTTGCGAACGACATCACATCTACCGATGATTATTCAAGGATATACAGGGTGCGGCCGTCAATTTCGAATTTTTGAAACAACTGTGTAAAAAGTATTGTATTTTTTATAATTTTATTGACATCAATTTATTCTACGTCAAATAGCATTTAAGAAACAAGTTCACTTTTTAAACATAACCATCAGTTAGATGGCGTCCATCGCTGTTGAAACATTCTTTGAAACAATTCAATTCAAAATCTTACCGGATTGTTGTTTTGAGTTGTTGAAGTGTACGAGGTCGGTGTTCGTACACTTTATGCTTGAGGTAACCCCACAAGAAATAATCACAAGCTGTAAGGTCTGGTGATCGAAGAAGCTAAGGAATGTCTCCATTCTATCAGATCACCCGATTCGGGAACACGTTATTAAGAATGGCCATGGTTACCCTAGTGGAATGGCTTGTGGGCCAATTTTGTTGGAATAAGGTTTCGTCGTTGACCTCATAATTCTGAAGCTGATGAATGAAAAACGTGCGCAACAATTGAGAATACCGCACAGAATTAACAGTTTTTGCTCGTCCACGCTCATCTAAAAAAAAAAGGGTCTATGATTCCTAATGAGGAAATTGCGCACCAAACCGTGACCTTGGCCGAATTAAGAGGTTTCTGATGGAGTTGGTGAGGGTTGTCGCAACTTCAGTACCTGAAATTTTGCGTGCTTACATAACCGGCCAAGTAAAAATTCGCCTCATCACTCATCCAAAGGTTGTGGACGATATTCGCATTTTCCTCAGCCATTTCCAAGAACCTTTCACAAAAAAGCCGTCGGGCAACAACATCGATTTCATTGATGGCCTGAACCATTTGAATTTTATAGGGGTGATGGTGAAGATCAAACCTTAAAATCCGTTGGACTGTTCCGTCTAAAATTCCGAGCGCAACGCTTTGTCGACGTGCCTATTTCCGAGTGCTTCTCTTCAGTGCTCTCAGACAATCAATATTCGCGGGAGTACGCACTCTTCTCGCACTACCACCTCTCCTGTATGTGGTTTCTCCAGTTTTCTCAAATTTTGCAATCCACAGGTTAATCGAATTAATTGAGGAAACTGCGCGATCACGATGAATACCGAAATGCGTACCAAAAATGATGAGCGGCTGTATACGAACCAGTTTGATAAAATGCCTTTACGACGAACGCGCGTTGTTGTTTCGACCAGTGTTCCATGGTAATTGAAATGCTTTGAGCTAGGGAACACAACATTGATGGCCGCGCCCTGTATTAAGAGTGGGCTCGTATACTATACCTCGTTTTGAAGCTGTAAGATGGGGCTTTAAAATAACTGTACGGAATGACAAAACATATAACCTTAATGATACAGGTTTTACACTTGATGAACCTACGTTTCACCCGATAAATAATTAGAAATCGTTCCTCATTCAGGCCAGTAAGCTGGGTTAGGCCGGATTCAAAATAACTCTGTTTTTGAAAAACCGACCTGGGGTATTCTAAATCTGAATCATTCCAAACTAAAAGCAATGCAACTATTATTCCCTGGCTTATGTCTACCAAAAAAAAACATTTTTCTGTAGTTCTTAATTAAATTTACTTCTGCCACGATGTTATCTGTCTTTTTGATGATACCGATATAACCATCAATTAAAATACATACTGTACAATACGTAACCTCATAACACAAGTTTTATAAGAAATAGTTAAAATGGTGCGAGAAAAAATTGAGATGGAATGGGTATTCATTGGAAAAATTCGATGATATAAATCTAATTTATTATTGAGAGCCAAGTTCAGTTAAATTATGTTCGAAACGTGATTGGAATTTAGAAGATAGCTGTATATTTTTAAGAAACGACGTAAATATCATAATATATTTCACGAACATTCCTAGCTTGGATATTGCCTCATTGTATCTTTTATATAGATATCGTTAGTTGTATTTTCAAATATTCAATTTTAACTTTAAACTTACAAGTCATTAAAAAAATAAGTAAAACCTTCAATAAGCAATTCTTCTATTGGAACCTTCGGTGTGAAACACCAAACTCGAAAAACTCTTTCGAAACTCTTTTGTTTCCTGATAGTGCTAAAATGGTTAGCGAAACTCCCCTCGAGAAATTAAAAAAAGTGATTTAGTGTTTGGTGGTAAATCTCGTTCAGTTTTACCAAAAGATATTCAAAAACAATTAAATACTGTGAAACAACAAAGTGCAACATTCTATATACATATTTGAATCAGAATAAAAATCTCCTCACTGTGCACCATATCTTGAAGAGAAAAAGTGAAGATTTTTTTGCTTGTTTAATGCTATTAAACTAATCAAGTAAAGCAATCAACCTAATAAACGTGCGAAAATGCAATGAGTTCGTACACTGCCTTTTTTTACTGCTCGTCTCTAATTCCTGCAAAAATTTTAATGTGTTCACATAAACTTTTTTTTTGTTTTTAATTAAATCCTCCTTAATATCTCTTTTCCAACAAGATATGTGAATAATTGTTCTTAATACAGAAAAAGTTATTTGGACGATTTGAAATGGTTATATTTTCAACATATTTCTTTCCTGAGTTAATACACTCTATGAATTGATATCTTTGGAATAACAAAAAAAAGTCTGTTCTGCCAGTCACCTGTCTAAGAACCATATGCTGTTGTATCTTACTAATGGAAACGAAAGGATCGAGAACACCAGATTTAAGGAAGACTGGAGATCATTGGGATTTGAATACTCTCAGGCTTAATGTAGATTGTAGATTCTAGATAATGAAATGAAAATTTTATGCAGTCGAATGTGATCATGGTGAAATAAAATGCCTGGACTGAATTTTACTTTTCGATAATCCCAAACTTACCTTATTTTCCACAAAATGCACTATTTTCCGTTAAATCCAGAGCTCTTCAGGGAGACTTATTGGGACTAATATTATACATATCGTATATTTCAAGTGGTAACATTCATGATATCAGAAAAATATGCGAAATGCCAAGAAATACAATACAGAAGATCTGAATCGATAGGGACATAACCGAGAACAGAAAAAACAAATGGTAAATACCTTAGTTTTTCCAGTATTACTATGTCCTGGGTTCTAGATCAGGCGGCAGGTCTCAGGCAAAAAGGTGAATGGATCAAATTAAACATCTAACTGATTTATATCTCCAATATGCAGCCAAGGCAGTCAGAAATAGAAAACGATGGCGATGTGTAGCCCGAAAAGGACGCAAACGGAATGAGAGTTACTTCAAATCTACTAGTAATGAGGGCAACTTCAATTGCCTCTTTCTCTAATGGTACCATCATTCTAGCATCTCATAAAACCGTGTTCATTCAAAATTGGTTAAGCAACGTTCAAAATTGATTAAGATTTTGGCAGAATTCGGTTCTGCAGTATTATCAGGCGGAATGTTGTGAAATATCTTGGATTATATCTCGACAGATGTGGGCAACCTCGCACTATGTCAACACAGTTTTCTAAAATATACTGGATAATGATGACATTTGTGAAATGTTTTCTGACTACTTTAGTAGTGTATTTGTATCTTCCAATTCGCCTGTAAGAGTACAGAAGACCGTCTCTAATAATGCATTTAATATCCTTTTAGTTACTGAGTCTAGTATTTTAAACGCGATAAACTACCTCGACGAAAGAAAAGGACCAGGTCCGGTTCCCTTCTCTGTATCTTAAATCTTGTCCGGCTTTGTCTACACCGCTACATAAAATATATAATCAATCTATCTCAAAGGGGATCTTCCCATCACTTTGGAAAATTGCGTAAATTATACCAATATATAAATCTGGTGATAGAGCCAACATTCAAAACTACCGTCCTATCTCCCTGCTAAATCATTTCGGTAAAATATTTGAATACGTCATTTTGCAAGAATTACTGTTTAAAGTTAATCCATCAATTGATCCTGCTCAGAATTGTTTTTTGCAGGGGTAGGTCCATATTCACTAGCTTGGTGCCTTTCGTACAAAAGGCATTGGATAATATGGAAAAGTACTTGTGCAGTCTATACCGATTTCTCAAAGGCTTTTGACAGGGTCCACCATCCTACGCTTATCACGAAATTGATGAAATTTGGAATATACGGCAATCTCCTAAAATTGATTGAAAGTTATGTAACTGATAGATAGCAGTATGTGGCCATCAATGGATCGCAGTCTGGCTATTGGTCTGTATCTTCAGGAGTACCTCAGGGGTCTCACTTGGAACCGTTTCTTTTTAATATATTCTTAAATGATGTCGGTAGCTGCTTCTCTTACTGCGATTACTCTCTATACGGCGATGATCTTAAAATGTTTGGTACTGTGATGCGGCCTTCTGACACTGATTGAATTCAGAATGACCTTTCTAGACTGGCCAATTACTGTCGCCACCATAATCTAACATTGAATACCAGCAAATGTCAATTTATTATTTTTTCAAGGAGTACATCTCCTTTCAATTTCAATGTAATATTGCAAGTGGATGGGGCGGTGTTGGGAAGGGTAAATACGATCAAAGATCTAGGTGTGATCCTCGACTCCAGGCTGTCTTTTGAACCCCATATAGCTTCGATAACCAATCGTGCCAAAAGGTCTTTGAGTTTCCTAACGCGCACTACCAGGGACTTGGTATAAATATGTCTTCTCTGATCCTCCTATATAATAGTTTGGTCAGACCGATTCTCGAATATTCATGCACTGTTTGGAATCCCTTGTATAATAAATATTCCATGGAGATAGAGGGCATTCAAACGAAGTTCCTGAATTACATTAAATATAGATTTAATAAAAATAGACATTATTTCAGGTATAACCAAAACTTAAAATTGTATAACATGCAGTCGTTGGAAGATCGAAGATGGTTGTACGATGTTATTTTTATTTACAAAATAATGAACAATCTAATTCACTCTCCTTGTTGTAACAGTATGATATTTCTTAATTCTTCCCCTTATTCACTGCGCAATAGGTTAATATTTACAGTTCCCCATTATATGTCAAATTATTATAGTAACTCTCCTTTAATTAGATGTGTCCGAACTTATAACAATTTGAGCTTGTCTGATCCGGAATTGGATCTTTTTTTCTGACAGATTACTTAGTTTTAAGAGAAGGGTTAAGGCGATATTGCGCGATACTTAGCGATTGATGATTGTGTTGTTCTTCTCTTTTTTTTCCTGTGCTCTCAAAGTATGTTCACTTTACTATTTGTATTATGACGTGCATACTGTGTCTTGCAATTATTTAGGAATTAAATGGTTTAGTTTTTAAATTTAAGTGATAACTACTTGCTATGTTCTGTAGGTTAAGTTAAGCTTTGTTAAATGGTGTTATCCTGTAATAGGACAGGTCACCTGTTTGTTGGATAACCCTATTATTTAAATAAATAAATATATAAAGAGATCTAAACTCCGAATGGAAAATAAAATTTTACTATACAAAATATTGTTAAACTCTATCTGGGTTCAACGGTGTTAGCCCAAAGAATTCCGAAGTATTATTAATACTCCCCTGACATGCTCTCCAAGTGAGAGTAATCATAGTGATCTACACATCGACTTTGTGACTTTGTGTTCAAGTCAAGCACGGAAAAGAAGGGGAAAATACAGAAAATCTGTATAGACAAAGAAATATTTATAATGATTACTACAATTTACTACAGGAAAATATAAAAAAATATATATTGCTTACACACTGAATTTACAATTGTATTATTTTCAAAATTAAATATTTATTTTTTGTTCTTAAATATATAATTTCGTATACTTATTTCATTTAATAAAATTAAACTATCCAAAGTTAAATGTGTACACTATTTCAAAAACTTGCATATTATATCAAGAAGTTGAAAGCATAAGTTCAAAATATCTACTGTGGGTGAGTCAGTGCACTACCTCTGCGTCTGTTCGTGTGTCATTACTTTTCACGTGCGTCCTTGCATGCCTCCCGTTCAACAACGCATGCGTCTAACCTTTCAACAGCTTCATGCATCTTGACGACCAAAAATTCAACAAGTGTGGACATACCTTAAGGGGATGCCATCTGCTATGTCATGGCTGTCTCTTGCCAATATGCTACTATGATCAAAGATTATAGTGACTTTTTAATAAAACACAAAGTATTTATTCATCAATAATAACTTTCATAACATTGGTAACATAATACTTTCATAACATTTTTAATGCAGAAGCACGTAAAATTTAATTTTTTAGATTTTTCAAAATTCTTAGCACGATAAATTTAATCATTTTAAATAATTTCCGACAAAAAAGTTCCAAAGGACGTTATAATTTCTGACTAAACAAGCAAAATGATCAAACTCCTGTCAATGTCAAGGACAATAATATTTCGTTCGATGCAGTACGGACTGCCAGAATAATACTTATATTATTACAAAGAAGTGAAAATTTGACTTGATGAATGGCTGGCCTCGAAAAACCAAAAGTTGTTTGGTTTTTTTTTGCAAGTTTTACAGCTTTTCGGTTTCTTTGACAAAATGATGGGAAAAAGTAATAGCTACCGATGAAACGCTCAAATTTTGCGAAAAAATCCACATTATTAACAGAAACACCTATTAATTCAACATAAAAAAATGAATGGTCCTAAATTTAAATAAAGCACTAGTCACGTGGGTTTGACTACAGGATTTAATGAACGCTCTGTAGAAAGAGTATTTACTAGTGACGAAAACCCATGATACCGAACAAATACAATCAATTGTAATATTGGAATGGAATAGGTAAACTTCAGTTTTTTAATGGAATTTTTAACTAATGGAAATCAAACAATTTAGTTTAGTGTCAACAAAAGAGAAGTCAATATTTGTTTTCATTATTTTATTTTATTTTTTTTTATTTCAGATGATCATTTGTGGTGTGTGGTCAATTTGCATCATATACAGTACGCCGAAATTTTACTGGGGCAGTGCCGTCACCGTAGGTACAGGAGATGCCAAAGAGACCGTCTGCGTGCTAAACAGGCAACTATACAACTCAGAACTCTTCGATATGATACACTTTGTGTTGTTTTATGTTGTTCCTTTGGGAGTGATGTCGGTAAGTGAGAAAATTCTATATTTTAAAGCAAAAATATATGCAAGGTCTTCCATAAGAAAGTTTCTATTTCATTAGCTTATTGCGCAAACGCAACAATTGTGAGGGGAACGGGGCGCATGTCAATTGATAGCCTTGCGATTTAGGAATTTAGTCGGTATGAAGCGCTTCTCGCGAACAGACCGTGTACGAGAATTTTACAAAAACAATGATTCGTTGACTGTACTCTAGAGGAAGTTCTGGTGGTTTACGTAACATTAAAGATGTGCCAAGTGTTCCCCTCAGCAGGAAATGGGTTAAGAAGTTTGATGAAACCGGTTCAACTACGCATAAACGTAAGTCCGGGCAACCAAGGTCATCACGAAATGATGGAAATGTGGTGGTGGAAAATCAATCCATTCGTGACAATCCGGACCTTTCTGTTCGTAAGCGAGCGTATGC
This sequence comes from Cosmopolites sordidus, assembly GCA_031761425.1. Lineage (NCBI taxonomy): Eukaryota > Metazoa > Arthropoda > Insecta > Coleoptera > Curculionidae > Cosmopolites > Cosmopolites sordidus. The sequence goes on along the minus strand of JARFXV010001791.1, from coordinate 17,778 downwards.
TTTAAATGTGCCTCTTTTATCATTGCACCGTATTTTCCGCAAGGACTTGAAACTGCGCCCATTCAAAATTCAACTAGTGTAAGAGTTAAAGCACCAAGATGCCGGTCAGAGGCTTCAATTTGCATTTTCAGGCATTTTCATCTCAACGGTTATCTAAATTAGCATAACTATTGTTACTGGAGTGCAAAGAACTCAAAACAGAAGCATCAAAATCTCTGCATTCGTCTAAAGTCACTATCGTCTGCAATATCAGCGTGAAGAATAACCGGCCAGTAATTTTTTGAAGACGGCAGAGGACGCCCATTACTCTCCACGTAATCCTGGTTTGAGCCCTATGGGTTTTTTCTTGAGGCTATCTAAAATCGACAGATTACATCAATAAACCGGGCTCTTTGGTGCAGTTAAAGGAAAATATCCAACACGAAATGGCAACTATTCCAGAGATTATGTGCTGAATCACCCTAAGGAATTTTACTGTTCGTTTACATGAGGGCCGAAGGTGCAACCTGGTGAACGTGAAGGTTTACATTCGGATAACATTATTTTTTAAAATTAATTTCCTAAAATGGTTATTTTAATAATAAAATGGTTATTTCGATAATTAGTAAAGGTATTTTTGATGTACGTCTGAGCATAGCAATATAAAAAGTGTGCATTTTTATACACATATTTTACTTCACACCTCCCAAATGACCACGCATAACAGCAGCTCCATCATAGACCCGAGCTATTAATTTATCTGGGAAAGTTCTAAAAATAGGTTCTAACTGTTGCAAAATGCATTCTAAAAGCTGCTCAGCATCTTGTCTTGTTGGATTTGAAAACGACCAAAATCGTTCAAAAAAGCAACCATTTAACTCGTATCGGAACACTAAAGACATTTGTGTTTGAAGCGAAATGTCAGTGGTATCATCAGCCATTATTGCTGTAAAAGATGACTTTTCAATTTCTTTCATAATATGCTGCCGGCAAATTTCACATATACTGCAGTAATTCGTTCTAAATGCTTTTGGAAGTCTCTTTAAAAACTTTCGAGTCATTCATATGTTTTTCTAAAATGGAATCAATTTTTGTACTGTACTTTATTAATCCTAGGAACACGCCTCTATTTAATCAATAATTTTTTTCGTTCGACCCTCGAAGACGAACGTTATGTTGACTACAAAATTTCAAAATATCAATAATCTTCGACAGTACCAAACGATTTTTTTTACATTTTTATTATGCTCGCTTATTGTTTTCGCATATGCCGAATTTAATAATGAACCAGTGTTTACTTTACCCAATAACTGAAAGCCCAGTAGGTTGTTTTTATATTTAGATGATTTCTCGTGCTTTTAATTTTGTCTAACAAATGTTTTAGATCCCTCACTGCTTCACGAGTCCATTGCTGCTCACCACCAAACAATAAACACACGAAACAAAACAGAGAATTAGTGTTTTCACAACTACATAGTCACAAAATACTATTGTATAGTTTACTGTGAAATTTTTGCGTAAAACTGGGCCTATTTTTAGATTCTTTTTGAACTTGACTCAAATTCAACAGGGCATAGGATGACCGTTATTTTTTAATTCAACTTTCTCCTCCAAACTTAAATTAGTCATTATTAACTGTTTTAAATCAGACTCCTTCATGTTTGTAATTAAAAGTTAATTATTTATATTTAAAAAGTACTACTCAGTGTGTACACACATAGCAAATCATAAATCAAAACAAGTATTTGCGAGGCGAACGAAATACGCGACGGGAGACATATCAAACGCTCCTTGCCCGTCAAATCAGCATTTAAAACTAATTACCGATACGCCCGGGCACAGGGAATCTACGTCCAAATCGTATGTTTTAGAAAGCAGTTAAGCCCCCGAATTCTGGCAACCAATTTTATTTATATCGTTATATCAAAAAACAACTTTCTTTTGGACCACCTTGTCCATTCAGTAAAAACTTTAACCAGAATTATTAAACAAAACACAAAGCACTTTGTTTATTAATTTATTTTTCAAATCCTTTCTACCTGTCCCCAAAAACCAGTGGCACAATTTACTAGGAGGAGATTGATTTATAAAGTGTTAACGTTCCTTAATAATCTATACAAATGATATTTCGTTCACCTACACTAAGATATGACGCATTTAAGCGATAGTAGTTTGTATACCTCCACCGAAAAATTAATAAAGAACAAATAACCAGCTTTAAACTCGGGAGAAAACCTCCATATGCTTAAAATCATTTATGAAGGTAATTTTATATCGTAAACATAAGTTTTTGAGTGGCATCAACTATTAAGAGAAGGTAAAGGGGATGTTGATGATAATAAGCGTTCACGCTGTTCGACAAAAATGATAACCGAAGAAAATGTCGAAAAAACGCGGCTTTTCGTGAAAACTTCAAAAACAAATCCACGGTGAGATTCATGAAAATAGGAGTTGGAATACCCAAAACAAGAAATCATCGCATTTTAACAAAAAGTAAATAGTTTTATTTCAATATCCCTCGTATTCACCCGATGTGCCTCCTTGCGACTATTTTAAATTTCTTAGGCCGCACTTGGCGATGAATGGAAACCGTTTTGCGTCAATTGAAGACGCAAAACTGCCAATGACGAGCAACCTCAAGACCATTCCAAGCAGAAGATACAAATCGTTGTAGTACGCCAATTAAAAAGTCACGGAGCGACACCTACAGCGTAGTAAAAGAACTATATAATCTACTACATTTTTGAAGTTTCATCCTTCATATGAACATATGTGAAGTTTCAAGTCGATGTGTCAATTGTATTAGGGGAGTCTGCTATAGTCTTAGGATGGTAAATGTATTAGGGGAGTCTGCTTCTTCAAAAACAATGGTTTGTGCGTGGGCAGAGTTTCAACGTGATCACATAAGTCTGGATGATGATCATCGTTCTGGACGTCCAATAAGTGTAACTACTGAACAAATAATTAATTCTATACATGATATGGTAATAGATAACAGACAATTGACTTTGAATGAAATTGCTAAGCCCATGGACATTTTAACCGAATGTGTGTTTCATATTTTGAAAAAGGAGTTTGACTTGAGAAAACTATGTGCAAGATGGGTGCCACATTTTTTAAATTCTGATCAGAAACGACCAGCATTCAAATATTTTTCGAAAGTCGTTTTGTTACTATGGATGAGACTTGGGTTTACCACTTTGAACCTGAACTGCGACAACAAAACGCAGAGTGAACTGAGTCCGGTTATTCAAGTCTGAGCCGCCAGAAAATCGACCAAAAAGGTTATAGCATCAATTTTTTACCTTCAAACCGTCAAAATAATAACACGGAAATAATAACACGAAATGAAAAAATCACATAGATTCAAATCTGAATAATACGGTGCTTAGCCGATGATATTTATTAAGTTATATTTTCCATTTCTCGACATTTATACTCTGATGTTCCCGCCAGACATAACTCACAACAAGGTTTTTATAACATATTTTAGAAAAATGTTGTTGCTAGTATAAAGTATAAGAACATGCTTTATGCAGCTTGAATTACACAACGTTTGTAAACAAAATAACTAACAGATTGGGCCCAAATTTTGAGTGGCCTTTAACATTCGGGAACGGCGCGGAGTGTCAAATTGACCGCATTTGATACATTTTCGGTCATAAAATCTTACATCTACTTTACAAGTATTTCCCATCTTTAGTAGCTTCTTATAGGTTCAAGTCGACGTCGAAAACATTACGCGCGATGCTCTTCGCGATAGTATTTCTTGCAATATCGTCTAACAAACTTCGAATTTTCTATTTTTTATTATTAAAAATGACTCCTCGGCGAAGACCGATTATTACTCAGGAGAAAGCTGCCTCTATAAAGGAAATTTTGAAGAAGTTTACGAAGAACTACTTATCATTATATCCTTATAGTGTGGGACAGGACGTTATTATTGATGAAATGATCACAGGCTTCGAGGAAAATGTTCTTTTAGACAATATATGAAATCAAAACCTGATAAATACGAAATCAAACTTTATCCACCAGTAGATGCAACGACTTCTTGAATATTCAACTTTATGCTGGTAAGTAACAAGATGGACCGTATCCGTTGAGTAACAATGCAATGGACGTACTAAAGAGATTGATTACACCAATTTTAGGCACAGGACGAAATTTGATCATTGATAATTGGTACACGTTCGTTTCGTTGAAGATTTAATCAAAAATCATAAAACTTTAATTGTGGGTACATTGCGCAAGAATAAAAAAATACTCCCTCCAATGCTTCACAGCAAAAGGCAAACCAAAATATTCTAGTCAATTCGAATATTCTGATATGGCTACAGTTGTGTTATATGTGCCAAAAAAAAATAGATCTGTAGTATTATTATCATCACGTCATTGTGCAGCTGAAATAGATGAAAGTACAAATGAAAAACGAAAGCCAAGCATCTTAATTTTTACAATAAAACAAAAGGAGAAGTCAATAAAATTGACAAAAAAGCAAACATGTATTCGACTTTAAGAAAAAATAACAGATTGTCTTTGACACTCTTTTTTCGTGTTCTATGTATTGTAGGAATAAACGCCATGGTAATCTTGAGGGCAAATAAAATAGTTATAGAAAAAGGCCGAAAATATTTACGTGAATTGGAAATGCAGCTGATAAAAGAGTATGTGAGAGAAGAGCTATGACACTCAACCTTAAGAGAAAACTCAAAAGAAAAATTAGGAACCACTTAAACATAAATGACGGAAACTCATATAACGAACCAGGTACAAGTTGCAGTAAATGCAGAGGAAGAGCTGCAAAATATGTCCTGCTAAAAAGAGGAGACAATACAAGACACAATGTGCAGCTTGTCTGAGGAATATATGCCTTGACCACACTACATTTCTATGCAATGAATGTTACCATGATCAAGAGACTGATGATAAACAAAACTAAACCTAACATAAAGAATTAAATACAGGCAGGTAAAAAAATTGTTACTGTTTTATTGATCTCATTATCAAACTTATTAATTTTAAAAAATTTGAAAAAACTAAAGCAGATAAAGGGAATTCAATTGTTATTCTAGAAAAAAAAAACTTACGAAACAAAAATTAAAAACTTTCTAGATAATGAAGACCTCGTCAAAATAAAAATGACTCTACCACAACAATTCAAAGCAAGTTAACATCAACAATAGAAAATAGAAACACCATTTTGTCAAACGAAGATAAATATAAAATAGTCAATATGAATCCTACTCCTCCAAAACTGTACGGTTTAATTAAAATTCATAAAGAAAACTATCCAATAAGACAGGTAGTCTTATACACATATATCTTTAAGAAACCTAGTTTTTTACTTAAATAAAATCTTCAGAAACATAACGAATTCCTCGCCAAAACAGTCAATAAAAAGTCGGTGGACCTTACAAAAAAGCTTAACAAACTATCTATACCAAAAACGGGTTCCTAGCATCCTTTGATGTTAGCAACATCTTCCCGGATATTCCGAACAAAGATTGTCTACTATTAATAGATAATGTACTCATAAAAAATAACATCAATCCAATTATTAAGCAAGATATTTTAGAACTCTAACTTATGCATTAATGAAAATTATTTTGAATTTAATAACGTTTTTTACAAACAAAAGGATGGTCTAGCAATGGGTTCCCCACTAAGCCCTTTATTATCAGAACTGTTTATGTCAAACTTGGAACATAAGTTTTCAAAAGCAGATAAAGCAAAAAATATATTGTTTTGGTTTAGATATGTAGACGATATTTTGGTTTATTATACTGGAAGTGACAGACAAATAGAAGGATCATTAAAGCATTTAAATAGTATCCACCCAAAAATACTTTACACTTGAAAAAAACTAAAATCAAACCACAAATTTTTCGGGCCTTTCAATATCCAAACAAAATAATAAACTAGAATTTAATATCTATAGAAAACCCACATACTCATATATAACAATTACAAAACAATTAATCCACCCCATCACACATAAATATGCTGCATATAACTCTATGATCCACCGAGCTTTCACAATTCCACTATCTGAAAATAATAGAAAAATAGAACTGCAAAAAATAAAACTAATAGCACAAAATAACGGCTCCAAAGAAAAATAAATTAATTACTTAATAAATAAAAAACGGAAACAATTACTAATTCATCAAGCATATCCAAAAGTAAAACAAACAAATGATATAAATAAAAAGTACTGTAAAATTTCATATTTCGGTCCAATTTCAGAATAAATAGCTCGCTCTTTGAGGAAACATAATTTGCAAATAGCGTTTAAAACCACCCAGTCAACCAGTAAATTAATTTTTAACGCCAAAGCTAAAACATCATCAAATACAAAATCTGAAGTTTATATGTTAAGTTGCAACGAGCGTAGTAGCTGCTATGTGAGACAAACCGGCAGTAATTTTCAGACCAGATTCAAAGAACATAAATATGCGTATATATCAAAGAAACAATACTCTAATTTTGCAAACCATTTCATAGATACCGGACATATATTTCCCGAGATTACATATTTGAAAATTTTACATACTGCGCCAAAAAGCAAACAATTAAAACATTTTAGAAGCTATTGAAATTTATAAATATAATAAAGACCCGTCTAGACAGCTATTAAATGATCAGACGGATCTCTGAAATTCCCCACTATTTAAAATATTGTAAAAAATTAATCCCAATAAAAGTATAAAATTAGGTACATAGGATAGATAAAAAATAGATAAAGTAGTTTTTGAGAATGTAAAATGGTTTTACGAAACTATAGTCATACAAATATAAAAATAAAAGTGTTAGATAACAAAGTATAAAATTGTTTTATTCCTTTTTAAAAAACTCTTACTCAAACGTAAAAAAAAATTACGTTTGAGTAAGAGTTATGCTGCTAAAATGTTTCCTAGTCCAAAGAAAATGTGTATACGTATAATTAAAGTTAAAACTAAAATTTTGCTCCCTAAGCAACAAGAAATATTTTAAAAGCATCTCTTAAATACATTTTATTATTTAAAAGAAATAATTTATATTTACAAAAAAATAAAAATAAAAAATAAAATTAAAAAAATATATTTATTAAGAATATTTTCCATCAAAAAACTTACGATATGCGCTTCTCTTCTTTTTTCGCCCTCTTCTTTTTTTTCCATCCATGGCATCTGCTCCGATGAAGTTATTTTAACATTTTTTTATACTTAAGGTTGAAAATGTAGGACTAGGCAAATGTTAGGTTTATTTTTGATCTTAGTGCTAAACTGTATATACTAGTTATCCAAAAAATATTATTTATAAAAACAGAAAAAAAGCCAATAAACGTATGTCGTAGTTTAAAAAAAAATTGTAAGGTCGTCTTATAATGGGTTTGGGGATTAAACGAAAGCTCTGTACAATGCTGTTAACTTACACAAACATGTTTTAGATACTTTCATTTCATAGCTATTTATAAATATACAAATTTACCAATAAAAAATACAAATTTGTTTATTTTAACATAAGATAATTGTTTTGATATTCTGTGATTCTCGAAACCTAATAATCGGCAGAACTCTTTGTCGTTTAAAACGTTACAAATATTTCGCACTATAAATTTTCGGAACTTGAAGTTGGAGCAAGTGATCTTTTGTGAATAAAATTCTCTTGTCGAATTAAACCTAATTTTAATTCTAGGACTGGTAAGTTATATTCGAAGACAAGTGTACTGGTTCGTGAAGCAGCAGTGCTGAACTTGGAAACGAATTTCCAAACTTGGTTAACTGGAAACTTTGTTTTATAACTGTTTTAAATGAATGCAGTTTATTTATACTTTAGATTGTTCTAGTTCCAAAGGTTGTTTATAATAGAAAAAGTTTATAAAAGCTCTCTCTTACCTATTAAATATTTCCGTGCTAGTTCATTTCTGAGAAGTATCCTCTTAGGAAATATATCAAAATAAAAAATTTGCTTGAGATACGTACTCTACTACAGTTCTTAAAATCCCAGTTTTAATCATTTTGATTAAAAATGCTATGGTGCTATTAGTTAACCAATGTTGAATGGCAGCTCTAATCCATAAGCTGCTGACCATTAGTACCTCGTTCTTGTACAGAATAGCGTCTCAGAGATGCTACTAACTCTTGACAACGGCTATTTCAAGTGCTTTACCATTTTGCAAGTGCGACTCTAACAATTATAGCACTGTGCTAGTTCTTAAAAGAGCTATTTTCGATCGTAAAGTAAGAAATCAGTTCAGATCGTATATAGAAACGTGTTTAAAATGTGAAGCTCGACAACGTCTGATATGCTGCCAACCGAATACAACTGCAAAATTTGAAATGTATTCAATATATTTCATTTGATTATTTTATTAATTAATTTGTGTAGTGTTTTTTCTGCTGTACATGACGTGTATCGGATTTTGTTTTGTACGAGTCATATATAAAAGAGAATTATAAAAGTACATTAAGAAAACTGAATGATGCACAACCAAGAGAGCAAGCAGGATTCAGAAGTGGATTTAGTATAATCGATCACATCCAGGTTGCTACAGCAGGCCATAGAAAAGCACAACGCATACACCACGTCACTGTGCTTGGTTTTTATCTGTAAACATTTGCCTTTATATCTCAATCTACAACAAATGGATGCATTGCTTAGCCAGGGGCTAGACAAAGCATAAGTAAACCTATTAGAAACAATACATGATGATGCTCCAGCGACAGTTAACCTTAATGATCTTGAAGTCGGAATTAGTGCAGAGCGGAGTATCGCAATATCGGGGGTGGCGCAATATCGCCTATTCTTTTCTCAGCCTGCCTTGGCGAACTATTCCGTAATCTAAATTGGGGACAGGATGATATAAAGATCAATGGAGCACGGGCGTTACCTCATCTTTTACAACTGTAGCTAAATTGGATGTTGGTTTTTACGCGAATCAAGAAAAAATCTTGGATGAATATTTTAAAGTCCAAATTTTAAAAACGCCATGGAACCCACCCAGAGATTATAAGTTTCCTATTTCCACAAAACGAAACTTGCGCTTTCAATTGAAATGGTTGGAGAGATTCCCATGGTTGTCAAATTCGGAATATAAAAGTGGAGCATACTGCAGAGTTTGCGTGCTGGATCGGCCAGTTGGTAACCGAACCTTTTTGTAAGTAGGAAAATGCCCTAGAAATATTTGAAGCTCATGCGAAATCGGGATACCACAAGCGAAATTCAGGACTGGCAGATAACTTTCTAAAAGTAATGTCTTCGCAGGCTTTTTCGGTCACTGAACAGCTGTCTTCTGAAAGAAAGAGACAACAAGAGGAGAATCGAAAGAAACTAATCCCTATCGTAAAAGCAATAATTTTTTGCAGCAAACAAAGCATCTCCTTGAGAGGTAAAATCTATTCTAATCTATACCAGAATCACCATGGTAATTTTAGAGCCCTGTTGCGGTTTGCGGCTGAGTCTGGAGATAAAGATCTGGCTGAGCATTTGAATACTTCACAGAAGAATGCCCTGTACACAAGCCCTCAGATCCAAAACGAAATAATTGACATTTGTGGTGAATTAATTCAACATAAAATAATTGAAGAAGTAAAGAAAGCCAAACTATTTGTGATTCTGGCTGACGAAACCACCGACCTCGGACGTGTAGAACAAGTCTCGTTATGTCTTCGATATGTTGATTTTACAGATAATAAACACCATATACTTAAAGAGATGTTCCTTGAGTACATTCCAACGGTCGATGTTTCAGGATCCGATCTCGCAAATCTTATTATTACAGCTCTGAAAAAGCATGGACTTGAATGTTCTCATGTGGTTGGTCAAGGTTACGATAGGGCTGCAGTTATGAGTGGGTATTTGCACGGTGTCCAAGCTTATGTTCACCAAGAATGTCCTCTTGCTCTTTATGTACACTGTAGTGCACACTCTCTCAACCTGCTATTGCTGATTCATGTTCATTAGCAAATGTCCGAAATTACATGGGATTGTGCAGTCTGTTGGTTCCTACTTTCGACATTCTGCTCAACGCACGGCTTTGTTGAAAGAAAAAAATCAAGAGCTACTACCCGTCGGTAACCAAAAAAGCTTGCTCTCAATGTGTAAAATACGGTGGATCCACAAACATGAAGCTATTATAAGATTCAGGGAAATTTATTCAGCGATTGTGAATGCTCTCGAAGAACTCCAATTTAATCACAATAAGGAAACATCGCTACAAGCCGCCCAATTGCTAAGTACGCTTCGATCTTCGGATTTTGTAATGTGTTTAGTGATTCTTCAAAAAGTTATAAGCTATACATTGTCGCTATCAAAACAATTACAGACAATTGACATCGTCTTATCACGGCATTCAAACATGTAGATGATGTTATTAATGTCTTACAACTCCTGAGAAATAACACTGACGTCGAATATCTTCATCTCTATGAAGACGCAAAGGTTTTACTGGAAGAAAATGGTGGTATACTGCGAATGCCACGCGTCGTCGGAAGACAATTAAATAGACCGAACATTCCTGCATTGGATGTATGCACGTATTACAAAATTAATTTGTTCATGCCATTTCTTGATCATACAATTCAACAATTGGTTGAAAGGTTTACCAAACATCGTAAAGTAGTATCAGCATTATCTGGTGTGCTACCTTCAAATTTTACTGCCAGTTCTGAAATTGAAGAAGCAATTTCCATGTACTCGTCACTGCTTTCCGAAAGCAACATATCAGTGGTTAAAGCAGAACTTGAAGTATGGAAAACAGTGATGACAAGTATCTCGCCTACCCCGAAATCTAGTTTGGAATGCCTAGATATGTGCGATAAAAACCTTTATCCTAATATTTACACATTACTACAAATCTTGGCTACCATTCCTGTATCCACTGCTACCCCAGAAAGGTCTTTCTCGAGCCTAAGGAGACTGAAAAACTATTTACGAAACACTACAAGTGAAAACAGACTTAATGGTTTGGCTCTCATGAACATTCACTATGGAACAGAAATTCATGCAGATGAAGTAGTGGTTATATTTAAAAGAAAAAGCCGAATATTTCTTCTTTAATGGTTTTAGATTTAGCGCAGAGGAACGAAATTAATTTAACCATTTTATTTAAAGTTAAGAACTTTATAAATATGTCGTAATTTTTCCGATGAATATATAGATATTAAATTTCATGTAAATATATTTTTGTTGTTTTATTTACAAACTATATTTACAACTAACCCCCCCCCCCCCAAACCCCCCACCCGCCCCAAACTAAATCCTGGCTACGCCCGTGCAATGGTGCATACTTAAGCCCACTTAGATACGCAGATCATATTGTTATTATTTCGCAAGATCCAGAGGAGCTGCCAAGACGCATACAAGAACTGCAAAGGACTTTAAGAGTAAGGCTATATTTAATAAATTTGCTGAGGATAGAAGGATTTCAGTTTTAGAAAGGAATTTGGAGATTGTGGACCACTTTATATATCTTGAGCAGATGTTTTCAGTGGAGGGGGATACCGCCCGGGAGATGAAATGGCAAATAAAATGTAGCTTGAAGGCCTTTGGCAGGCTCAACATGGTTTATAAGAGCAAACTCTCACTTTGCCTGAAAACGAACGTCTTCAATTAGTTCGTTCTGCCCGCTATGACATATGGAAGTGAAACCTGGAAACTCACATTTCAATCAATTCAAAAACTTTGGGTAGCACAGAAGGGGATGGAGAGATGTATGTTTGATATTACACGTCTAAGCAGAAAGCCCTGCACATGGATCAGGGAACAAACGAAAATGTGTAAGTAATTCAAAAGGACATGGGAGGCCATATAGCGAGGCGATGGAACGATAGATGGACCATCCTGCAGTGTATGGACAGTGGCTGATGATGATGATGATGATGATGATATATATATATATATATATATATATATATATATATATATATATATATATATATATATATATATATGTTCAGAAGAATAAAATCTTATTTAATTTCTATTATTAATTTCACGATATTTCAAACTTTTTATGCCATATAGTATACTATATGGCTAAGTATGTTCTTACAGTTTTCTTTTTAGGTATTTATTTTAAATATAGTTACAAATGAGTCTCAAAAAGTAAAAGTTAAAAGATTCTAAAAAAAGGTACAAATAATTAACTCTAACAAAAAAGTCTCATTAGCTAAGAGAAAAAACTTTTCATTCAAAAAGATACAGAAATATAAACAAACTTATGAATCGAACTAATAATCACGAAAATCTTCAGATGCTGTTAAACATTTTTTGTTCGTTAAAACTGAGTCCTCTCTCTTTAATTTTGTTTTCGCCCCACATCAAATGAAAAATAAATTAATTAGCAAGTAAATATTTCATAAAATTTTTTATCAACGAAGTTCGTTAAACCAAAGCTAGCAATAAAATCACACCCATAAACTTACAGTGTATCGAATAACGCGACGATAAAAGAAACAAATTGAAATATTCGTATTACACATTTTATAGGTCTTCAAGTTGCGATGTAAGAAAACCAGAGACGGTTAGAAATATGGACAGCCAAAAAAAACTAGAAATATCGTAAAAATTGATATCAGTTAAGACACGTACACAAACTTTATATCGGGTAGTTAAAATAACTCATAAAAAAATTTTTTTTGTACGGAACAAGTAGCAGACGGCCATAACGATACACGAAGCTATTAGATACTAGAAAAGAAAAAGACCTCATGGCTGAGAGATCATTAAACGCACCGTATTCAATAAAAACATTTATGGTTCATTTAACGCTTTTTATATTATGTTTATTATGAATAATTATACGGTCATCAAATGTAGTGATCATAAAATTGCTTTGTTTCCATTAAAAATTCAAGAGTTTTGTGATTGCCTAAAGCAATTTAGCATAAAATTAATTTTTTAAATAGAATTTAGAATAACAGATAATATACGATCATCCAATAAGATTGTCTTTTATTTGAATTATAAATTGTTCACTTTATACAGAGTGGTCCAAAGACTTGTAAATGTTTGGTTACACTATAGAATATTTGTTAGAAGGGGTAGAATTGTGGGATCGGTCTTAAATGATAGTTCGGCTCTGGGAAATTTAGTCACCATGCAGAGCTACATGGAAGAGGAGCATTCGTTTTGTATGTGCAATAATTCCACCACAATTGCTCATCGTAGATTTTGACAACATTTCAATTAGCACGTTGTTCAGCAATGTCCAAGCATTGCGTTGAATAAGCGATGGATTCCAAATAATATTAAACTATTCTTTTGTCAAATAAACGCATCACCAGCCACCTAAGGTTAGCCAGAACCGATGAAAACATTGATAGAGTAAAGGCGTCCGTGCACCAATAACCAAACTTATCGACTCGAAAGCGCGCAGCTACTTTAAATGTGACCAGATCGTCGAAACTTCGCATCTTTCACAACGATTTAGGCATGTACCAATACAATATTCAGTTAGTGCAAGAATTGGGTTTCTGAATAAAAAATAATTTTCGATTTTTTTTACTTTATTTTAAAACTTTCGTAAATAATATTGACAATCGATGTGAAAAACATTTTTGTTGTTTTTTGTTAAAATTAATTATGAATGAATTATAATTTATACATTTTTTAAAAAAATTACGTGACTACTAACGCGCCGCGATTGGCTGCCATGTTTGTGACGTCATAATAGCAAAGTGTTTTCACGCCAGTACTGTCAACGGCTTCTATCTGTCAAAATTATTATTGGTTAAGTGCAAAATAAAATATTGTTTGTTACTAATTTAATTCAGCAATCTGTGACAAAGGATTTATAAAGGCTAATTCTCATAATATAACTGCTGTGAATATTTTTATTGGTCACAGATTTTCTCAAAAATAACATTCAGTTTAATTCAGCTGAAATTCGAGGTGCAAAAGCATCAAGCAATAAGAAACAAAATATTTCTATTAAACATAATTAAACTATTTGTATGGTGTCACGAGAAAGTTACGGTGACAAAGCTATATGTTTTGTTCAACTTAACCGTAAAATGGTATTTGTACGGTAAAAGGACGTGTATGTCCAGAACATAAAGTTCAGTGTAATGTTTATTAGATACATATAATGCTTATAAAAAAAACACTATAAACCATAATTAGAAAAACAAACCACGTATATCCTGTTTAAATCACTAATTTTATTTCAATAAAAAATACACTGTTAAATATACATAATAAACCATCCCCCAACTAGGATAATATAAAAAAAAATATGATAGTAGATTAGAATATGTAAACTACATTATTAATACATTCATTTATTTGTTTGATTACATAATAGTTTCATTGCTTTCATTGAAGTTTGCAATACTTTTAAAACCACACCGATTCTTCAAACCACCACACTAAACTCTATTAACAATATTTAAAAAAAAATCCTCCCATACTACATTATTGCTTTAACTAAGGTTTTCAGTATTTTTAAAACGATTTTTCGCCTTACATGTTTAACAAACCACCACATTAGACTCTTGATTTATTAATATTTGCAAATATAAATAAATCTGCCTACTAACTAACTCTAATGCATAACCAGCCAGAGATTTCTCAAATAAGGGAAGGCACTTAAACAATTTTTTTGCATGGAAAACTTTTATAGTCGAAGTGTGGAACTCTCATGTTAAGGTCTACCCACTAGAAAACCACTATGTACCACAACATATCCTGGAACCACTGTCAGCCTAACCATCAGTCTTCAATGCCTATAATAAATTTCTAACCTACATTTAAACATACCCTATCAAATGAATATGTTCAATCAATAGATGAAATGTACCAAATTCCTGAAAAACACTAAACATTTTAACTGTTTTGTTTAAATTTGAATATAAATATACCATTTTCTTTACTTTTTGTTTGCATAGTAGATTTGCTTTTATATTTCTCTTTTTTTTGCATAATCCTACAGATGTTTGTTTTGATTCCATAGAAAACTGCTTTGCCAGTCATTAATTTAACTGGTTGATTTTCATACAACTGATCACACAAATTTAATTTAAAAATTACCCCACACATGGCCAACATTCTAAGCTTGAGCTTTTAGATTCAGGGTGCTTCTAACAAGAGAACGGTCACGTTTACCCCAAGAAGATGCATATTATTTTATCTATGAACAATAGGTTTGGTGTGGAGCTATTATTAACCATAGTGGTGGTCATACTTTCTAATAAAATTTGTTTGATGTTTTGTTTTCTCAAGAATTTTATGTATGCATAACTAAAAATGCTAAATTTATTATTATTTTTTTAACAAATTTTTAAAACAAATTTTAATTATATAAAAAAATGCTTCATTCTATTACATTATTAAAAAATATTACCACATATAAATATTTTTCAAAATATACTATTGTGAATAAACTACCAACATTTATAAAAAAATATTTTATTCTCTTTTCAGCATTTATATACCAGAATAGCTGTTTGTCTATGGAACAGTTCGCAACAACTGAAGAAACAACTGGACGCCTCGTCTAATGCCAGTCAATATCAAGCTCTTTACCAGAAACAATCAACTAGACAACGAAGTGATAGAGTAAGTTTAATCAAAGTGGACGAAGAAATATTAACTATTATTATTTACAATCTCCTCACAAATTTACTATACAATCCACGTACAACTTACTTTACTCGTGAGTACCATAAGTTTTAATTTATACTTCTTTATTCTCAAGTCGATTTCATCTAACGGAACTGCACATCAAGAGACAACGATTTCATCAACTCCAAAACAGCAGTTACAACCCAGAAATTCAAGCAATTCATATCAAGCTGTTGGTACTGGTGGAAGTCCGACTTGTAGTGAGAATGTTCTCCGAGCACGGAAAGGTGTAATCCGGATGCTAATTGTAGTGGTAAATTGTTTGTTTTTTATTTATTAATATATTTTAACTAAATTCTACGATCTAATTTTATATTAGAATCTTTGTTTTATATAACTATAACGACCAGTTTGGTTTTGTCTTGTTTCATTTTATAATAGATTATAATTGATTTGAAGATGTAAAAAATGAACGAATTTGTCAAGAACATTATATAAATATATATCATATCGATCAATAAGTCTTCGGTCTGATATATAGATGACGTCACTTACGAAAAATCTTTACCAGTAGCCGATTGTGCCAACCTTCAAACGCCATATGCTAATATTTCATGACAATCTGTCTACTAGTTGTTGTGCTTTAAGTGGCGCTACTTTTGTTATTTTCAAAACAATTTAAAAAAAGAATTTCGTGTGTTGATAAGCATTACTCTTTGATTAAGAAAAATATACCGTTGAAGCAAAACAAAGGCTTGATAAACATTACCCGGACTCTGCCCTAGGAAAATCAACCATAATTGATTAGTATGCTGAATTCAAAAATAGCTGTAGAAGCTCCGATAATGTTGAGAACACCCTGGACGCCCGAATGAGGTGGTTACACCAGGCAACATCAGAAAAATTCACAAAGTTATTTCGCAAAACCGTAAAGCAATACTGCAGGAGATAGCTGAAATCATGAAAATATCGAAAGGAAGTGTATACACTACTTTGCATGAAAATTTGGGAATCACTATACACTATGAAGTCAAATCTATAGCCAGCTGAGTGAAAGCCGTCCAAAGCGACCAAAAACACTATCCATCAACAGCCATCGGCAGGCAAGGTTATGTCCTATGTATTTTGGGATGCGCATGGGATATTGTTCATCAATTATCTCGAGAAAGCAAAAACTATCTATAGCCTTATTGGTGCATTTGAAGGACTAAATCACCAAAAAAGGCTCCAAATGAACCAAAAAGTGCTGTTTCACCAAGATAAAGTACCGTGTCACAAATCATTGGAAACGATGGCTAAATTGCATTAATTGCACTTCGAATTTACCGTATTCTCCAGATCTGACCACCAGCTATTAGTTCCTGTTCTCAAACCTCAAAAAAATGCTCTCTGGAAAGAAATTTCGCTCCTATGAAGAGGTAGTTGCCGAAACTGAAGGATATTTTGAAGGCAAAGAAATACCGTTCTATAAAAAGGTGTAGAAATATAAGAAAATCGTTGGAATGATTGTATTGCTCTTTAAGGAGAATATATTGATGAATAAAGTCAACATTTGAATAAAGTGGTTACGAGCAACTACAGCTGGCAACATTGTTGACTTCCCTTTTGGAGGGGAGGCAAGTCATCATCTGATGCGTCTTCAGCACGAATTTGAACTTCCTAGAATCACTTCGTGGTCCGTAGCAATTCTTTTCTTGAACCGGATCTAGTGCACATTCTGAAAATGAGTGACAACTTCGGGAGACCGTGCGCTACAAAGTTTTAGTTCAGATTTGGGCATGCGATGGGAACGATGCAATACTTTAACAGGCCGATGGAACCAGTGTTTTGTCAGAGCCCCAGGTTTTTAGGTGGTTTAACGCACTTTCAGAAGACCGAGACTCGATTTCAGATGAATGTCAACCGACAGATCAACCGACGATCAAAACATACAAAATCCTGAATTTTGTGGACATTTTCATCACTTCTTCCTATTAAGACGTTCTCGGAAACTCTACGTCACTCTCAGAGTTATCTCTGGCAGAATGACGTTAAGTTCCTGTCTGATATTTTCTTTCACACCATTGAAAGATCGAGGGCGATGTGTGCAAACGTTTTTTTTGGCCATAAATCTGGTTCCATAGAACAAGAAATAATTCCCTCATCGAGGGTGATGTTTGAAAACCTTTTTCTTGGCCATAAATCTGGTTCCATAGGACAAGAAATATTTCTCTCAATACTCACAGCGAATTTTTGTATCCATATCACCCT